>JAYDZW010000023.1:0-426687 GCA_036172225.1 Cryptocoryne crispatula var. balansae
AATCATGAAAATGTCACTCAATTTCAAAATGAGTATTTAGAGAGATTTTTTGACACAGGAATTTTGTGTCTATCTTTCTCCACATGTGTAACATATCTCTATTACTTTTTGCTTGAAAATGTCAAAATGAAATTGATGTTTGATTTGATTTTTTGTTGCTCGTCAAGTCTTTGTCTCCAAACCTAACATAATTTGAGTGATTGCATTAGAGATTTCAAACGATTGAAGTCCCATTGAAAATTCATACACGATGCACTTATTTGCGTCTACATTATTATATTTCCATGTTGCCTTCACCTTCTCATGCTTCTTTTTCCTCAATCTCTGTTAACCGAGCTAGATCCGACCTATTCGAGATTGAATCCATCACTAAATATAATTCAAACCACAACTCAATTCAATATTCACACTACAAGAAATGATGTTATTGGGGATGGCTTAATACGACAACTTGATAAGTCATCTTAAACAATGTTAGTCATGACGAGCTTAAGTCGTCCACTAATAAAAACCATCTACCGCATACTCAATTATCGGGTACTTACGGCTCAAAGGAGCCGTCCCTCCTATCATGTCTACTTGCGATGACTTAAACCATCGTGTTAACAATTCTTTTTCCAGACCACGGTCTATGGGGATGAGTAGAGAACAACTTGCTAAAGCCGTCACTCATCTGATTGTCACTTGCGATGGCTTATGCTGCATCACCCAATACAATTGAAGTTACCAGAACCACGGTGGATCGATAGCGATGGCTTGATTGTCGCTGCGAGCGTGTTAATAGTCGATGGCTTTAACTACATCGCTAGCACTCCCCATCCAACCCTATAACACATGATAAGAGAAGTAAGGAAAGGATCAACACGGTCCCGAGGCATAAACTTCGTAGCTTGTGGCTTTAGAATTGAGTCTTCATATTACCTGTATTAAATTTTGATTTTTATAAGATTTAAGCTATTTTGATTTCAAATCTAATTAAATATGTGTTATTGCCTTTTATTTTTGTTTCACTTTTTATTTTTTTATCTGAATTGGAATAATCTAATAAATTTAAAATATATATTATATATTAATTATCATCAAAAAAAGTAAAAAATACATTTTATTGTGCCATTATTTTTTACAAATGGTTTATTTAGAATTTTAATTTTATTTTATACTATCTATATTTATAATTTTACAGACTTACATATTATTTATTTATTATAATAATATCTCTTACACATATATTTATTAAAAATAGATAAACTAATACACAATGTCAACAGATTTTTTCTCAGATTCTGAATAAATAATATATTAGAAATCTTAGATTTGATTTTGATAGCATGAAAATCAATTTGAGAAAATTTGCCAAAAGATCAAATGAAACTAAACCTATTGCATCCCAATCCTAAATTACCTAAGTTAATATTAATCACTTATCATAAATTTACGGCTCTACGCAGAGAGTAGTCAGAGCAGTAGCGGCCGAATAAGTATACCGGTCGAGCAACAAGCTAACTACCGGTGATTAATCATGCGTAATTTAATGATAACAAACTCGATCGATCAAGATCTTCGTATATCCATTGCAATCATGGGACCGTCAAGAAGGAATTAAGGAGAAACATGAAATTCAGCAATAACAGCGCAATGCCCACGTATATCATCCGGTTTGGCCATCTAGTAAGAACATGAAACCATTCAGTCACAACAACTCAACCGCACCGGAGAAAGATGGCTGTGACCATTATATTGAGTCCGAAAAAAATCCTCCACAAGTCAAATGCTCGAAAGTACGGTACAAAGAATTATAAGAAAAAGAATAGTAGAGCAGCCAGGAAGCCAGCCGGTGGCAGCGGCATCCGTTCTTGGCACATACGGGCGGCGTAATAGGAGGTGCCGCTAGTTGTGAAGAGGGTTGGGCCTACTGGGTGAAGCGTTGTCGCCAGACAGACGTCGACAGAAGAAGAAGAAGAAGAAGAAGAAGAAGAAGAAGAAGAAGAAGAAGAAGAAGAAGAAGAAGGGGAGTTCCGGAGAAGAGTTGGTTTGGGGCTCCGACAATGGGCGTCTTCAAGGTGAGTAACTCCATCGATGAAGTCTCCCTTATATAGAGGCATTCCGCCTCATCCCCTCCGCCCCAAACTCCAACCGCCTCCATTTTCTCTGGACCGTTCCGCCGGTATGCCAATCGTAACCGCAAATCCCGGTTTTGATGGGCACATCCTAACATCTCCCACTTGACCATCAAAATCAAGTGATTTCTAATTACATTCTCACTATCTATGAGAACATAATTCAATTTCATATTCTGAGATGTGAAAGTATTCCGTATACACTCACTTTTTATGAGATATATACTTGTTCTTTTTCATTTTCACTGTCCATGAGATGTATAAACATATTTTCTCATACACTCTCACTTATCGTGAGATACACATTTATTTCTATACAATCTCATTATCCGTGAAAATCATAAATGACTCACATATTCCTGAGTCCCATTAAGCCAACATGCTTAATGAAAATGTCCGCCGAGATACCTTTTGTCAAAGGATCGACAATCATATCACTGGTGGGGATATAACTTACATTTATTTCCCTTTTCTGCACAATATCACGTATATAATGATATTGTATTTCTATGTGTTTTCCTCTAGAGCTGTGTGCTCCACTGTTAATCAGGCTGATGACGGCCTGATTGTCACAACAAATCTCAACTGGCCCATCAACCAAATTGAGATCTAAATCAATAAGAAATCGTCTAATCCAGACGGCATGAGTAGTAGCCATATTACAGGCAATATACTTAGCTTCCTATGTGTATCTTGCCACACACCCCTATTTCTTGCTACCCCAAGAAACAGCCGCACTACCAAAGATGAATAAGTGTCCCGAAGTGGACTTTTTGTCCTCTTTATCCCCTCTGAAATCCGCATCGGAGTAACCAAGCACTTCAAGTGTTTCAGCTTGGTATACTAACATGTGGTGCAATGTACCCTTAAGGTACTTCATAATCCTCTTTATAGCTTCCCAGTGTGCTGGTTCAGGATTACTTTGATACCTACTCACTAAGCTTACTGCAAATGCTATATCGAGCACGGTACAAAGTATTGCATACATTAAGCTCCCAACAGCTTGAGCATAAGGCATGTTAAGCGAGCCTTGACCCTCTTCGGGACATTGCTCCTTGCTTAACTTCTTTCCATAAACCATTGGTGTATTTGCTGGATTGCAATTTTGCATTCCAAACCTTCTAAGTACAGACCGTATGTACTTTTCTTGGCTTATAGACAATAATCTAGACTTCCTGTCCCTTTCAATCAGGACACCAAGGACATAAGATGCCTCTCACATGTCCTTCATCTCAAATTTCTCACTGAGCTCAGACTTGATCATATTCAACTTTCTGATGTCATTTCCGGCGAGCAATATATCATCCACATATAAGGACAATATAATCACCATGCTCTCACTTTTCATGATATACGCAAAGCTATCCAACTGATTTGGAGCAAAGCCGAGTTGAATAATTACATCATGAAATTTGAGATACCATTGTCTAGATGATTGCTTTAATCCATACAAGGATTTTATTAATTTACATACCTTATTCTCCTGCCCTTCTACCTGAAATCCTTCAGGTTGGCTCATATATATATATCTTCCTCCAACACTCCGTTGAGGAATGCTGTCTTGACATCCAGCTGGTACAATTCTAAGTCAAGATAAGCAACAATAGCCAAGATCATCCTAATGGATGCAAATTTTGCCACAGGAGAATAGGTTTCTTGAAAATTTATACCTGCCTTCTGATTAAAACCTTTGGCAACTAATCGGGCCTTATATTTTTTTATAGACCCATCGACTCGAAGTTTTCTTTTAAATACCCATTTACACCCAATAGCCTTCTTATTCCTAGGCAAATCACACAATTCCCACACTCCATTAATTTCCATGGAGCTCATTTCTTCTTTCATTGCATCTAGCCATAATTCTGATTTGCGCGATTTCATGGCATCGATGTAATTTATTGGATCTGTATGATCTTCCTCATTAATGTCCACAGTTAGACATGAAGGCTCACATGAGTATAAATAAAAGTCATCCATCCATGTAGGAGGAGTCCTAGTTATTTTGTTGCCAATTGCAGGTATATCAGACGGTCCTATCATAGGATCAATTGATTCTTCAACAATTTCTTGTTGAGTTGGTTCTGCTATCCTAGGTTCTTCATCAATTATTGGATCATTTCTAGTATTTTCATTGTAATAGTCATCATCTATCACAATTAGAGGTTCCTTCTCATTTTCATGAGATTCCTCTTCCTCTAGACTTTATAAGAATGTATCATCCCTATATTCAATGATCCCTTTTCCCTTATGAAAGAACCTATAGCCATATGATTTTTCACAATATCCTATGAACTTACACTTCAATGTTTTTGGATCCAACTTATCTCTAAGTTGTTCTGGAATGAGAACATGGGCTGTAGACCCCCATTTCCTAAGATGACTCAAATTTGGTTTCCTCCCATTCCAAAGTTCATAAGGTGTGCATTCAATAGACTTGGTGGGAATTCTATTCAAGACATAATTTGCTGTAAGCAATGCCTCTCCCCATAAATTTCTAGGGAGACATGAATGTGATAGCATACATCTGACAACATTCATTAATGTTCTGTTTTTCCTTTCTACCACACCATTCTATTGTGGTGTATACGGCATTGTCAAATGTCTTTTAATTCCATTTTCTTGACCATACAACTCAAATTCTTTTGAATTGTATTCCCCACCTCTATCTGTTCTTAACACCTTAATGTTCCTTCCAAGTTGCCTTTCTACTTCCATTCTATATTTCTTGAAGCAATTTAATGCTTCTGATTTTGTTGCAATTAGGTAGACATAAGCAAACTTAGAATAATCATCTATAAATGTTATAAAATATTCCTTGTTGTTATAAGTCTTTGTGCTCAATGGACCACAAATATCAAAGTGGACCAATTCTAGCAATTCATGTGATCTATGTCCTATCGAGAATGGTTTCTTAGTCATTTTTCCGACTAAACAATGTTCACAAGGTGATAATTCCACCTTAGTCAAACTCGGTAGTAGGTTCATTTTCACCATTTGTTCCATTTTAGATTTACTGGGATGCCCCAATCTAAAATGCCATAGATCACACTTAGACAAAACACACAAGGGATAATCAAAAACTTCTATTTCATTTATTTCACTATCAATAACAGGGATACAAAATAAATCATGCTCGGGAACAAATTTCCCCATAGAAAGAACCCTTCTATCTTTCCCTATTGACACCTTCTGGTTGTAGAATCTCACTTTGAGGCCTTTCTTCATCAATGCTTAGACAGATATTAGGTTCTGGCGAATTTTTGGTGCATAGAACACATCTTTGAGGATCATAATGTTATCCACAAGATCTAGCTTGTATGAACCAACACCTTCTATATCGATGTAGGTGTTATTTCCCATAAACACCCTCTGTTCCCCTGCATTGAATTTTTCAAAGGAAACAAGTCCTTTCTTTGTTTTTGCAATGTGCCGAGTAGCTCCTGAATTGACCCACCATTCATTCGAATTTATCATAACTGCATTACATTCAGTGATGCCAACAAATTCATGCTTTCCGGTTCCTTTGTTCCCCGGGTGTAGATGTTCGCCCTTGTTTCCCTGCTTGCTAGGATAGTTGGCTTTAAAGTGGCCAAACTTCCCACATGAGTAGCAAGCACCTTTAGGAACCTTCTTACCTTTATTCTGTGGTTTATTCTTGAATTGCATCTTCTGCGGCTTGTGGAGTCGATCTTGAGCATATGACTTCCGATTCACTGCATTTGCCTCTTCTAGATTCGCCTCTAGTCCTTTTCTTCTAGCCAAAATGTCATGTTCTATTGCTAACCTGGAAGGCAAGTCGGTGACAGATAAAACCGAACCACTCATTCTTAAAGTTGTGGCTGCCATGTCAAGGGAAGGTGGCAAACTATTCAATATAGTCGCCACTTGCAACTTTTTTGGAATTTCAGTTCCTACAGACGCCAAGTCCTTAGCCATGACAATCATTTTATTCACAAGCTCAACCGCGCTATCACCTTCCTGCATCTTACATGTGTTGTATCGATGCAAAAGGAGTTGAGTATTCACCTCAGTCTTGGTGTCATACTTCTCCTTGATAGCTTTCCAGAGTTCATTTGATGTTTCATATGTTTCAAAACATTTTATTAAATTATCTTCCATGAACATAAGCATGAATGTCTTAGCCTTTTTATCATCTATAATCCACTGATCCCTTCTTTTCTTTTCCACCGGGGTGGAATTTACATCAATTTCTGGGATATTAGCATCTAAGACATATTCTATGTTATCATGGATAAGTCCATATCTTATTTTCTGGTGCCACATGCCATAAATTGTTCCATTCAGTTTGTCCAACTTTGCCAATTCAGTAGCAACTAGTTTGCTAGCCATTAGGACTAAAGTATTTCTGAAATATGAATAACATGATTTAATAATATGCCAAACTAACATGATCACAATATGAACTAACTTAAATTTCATATCATTCAAATATAACATGTTTGATATATGAAGAGACTATGACAAGTTTAAATAAGTATCGATCAATGGAGCCTAAACAATGATGATGATGGCTTTAAAAGAAAATTCTTTCAATTACACATAGACAAACTCTAAGTAATAATAGATCAATATATGTGTGATTTAAATTTAAATTTTTTTTAACAACGTTTACATGAAAGGGATAGAACTGTTCCGTAACAAACAATGCTCTATATATTTATTATTCTTTCAATGTATATAATAAATGATCAGTATCAAAAAATCTCTAGACAAAAGGTATAAATATTATCATATATACGCAATGTACAGCGTATCCTAACACATTAAAACAAATGATATGTTATGTTATGTTAGATGCGGCATAAGATGTAAATAGTCTCAATTTAAAATGAGATGCTGCCGCAAGGTGACATAAGCAGATCTTTTAAGATCCGTTCCCGAGCAGAAGAAGGGATAGGCTTACCTCGACAACTTAAAAAGTGCTTTAATGAGAAAGAAGTGGAGCTGCAGGAGAGGCCTCCAGATCGAGGGGGGCAGCCTGTGAAGCAGAGCTCAGCGCTGGTAAGTCGGCGGGAATCGATAGGGCGACGAAGCTGCGGGATGATGCTGCTGCAGCTTCGAAATGCTGCTCTGATATCAGTGAAGTGTTGTCGCCATACAGACGTCGACAGAAGAAGAAGAAGAAGAAGAAGAAGAAGAAGAAGAAGAAGAAGAAGAAGAAGAAGAAGGAAGAGGAGGAGGGGAGTTCCGGAGAAGAGTCGGTTTGGGGCTCCGGCAATGGGCGTTTTCAAGGTGAATAACTCCATCGATGAGGTCTCCCTTATATAGAGGCATTCCGCCTCATCCCCTCCACCCCAACTCCAACCGTCTCCGTTTTCTCTGGACCGTTCCGCCGGTATGCCAATCGTAATCGCAAATTCCGATTTTGACTGGCACATCCTAACACTGGACACTACCCGCTTCGCTTCGCCATGAAGCGGCTGCACGGCCGCGGTTTACCCGCAGGTGGAGGCACCAGGAGGACGGACCTCGGTGCAGCTTCATCGTGGCATCGTGTTGGTCTCCGTCGCAGGGACGGAGGGTGGCGGAAGGGTGGTTCGTCTGTGTAGACGCCTTGGCGAGCAGCGCGCACACGCTAGCAGAGAGGATGAGCATCATAAAGGGCAGCGCCCGGAGGGCGGCAACGACGAGCGCTTTCATCGCTGCTTCCGACGAGTGAGAGGGTGAGAGCGAGATCGCGAAAAAACTGCGTTCAGAAGCCTTTTATAGGGTTTTCTTATATTTTAATTTATAAAAAAACCGTAACAAAAATTCATAGATGTTTCGTTGCGTCGAGTCCGATTTTCCTGTGGATGTATTTATTCTTCACGACTATCCCAATTTCTTAAAACTGTTTTATTCTTATTTGTATATTTTTAAAAACATGCATAATTGAAGAGATATCTATTCTAAGGGTTGAAGTTATATATTGAATCTATAAAAGTTCACCAAACAACCGGACACATTTATCTGGAGGGCCATCCGTGGTCACGCCATTTTCTCCTGTGAGGGAGCTGAGTTTTTGGGTTGAGTCCAATGCAATGGGTACGAGATTTGTTAATAAGATATTTATGTTTTGATGACAAAATCAGCACCCATTTTGCCAATTGATACCATGAACAGTGATAAATTAATTTAAAATTATATTACTAAATAATAAAATAATATATAATAAATATGTTAAATGATAAATAGCACATAAAAGAATTATATTTTTGTTAATTGTATATATTTTGTATGGTTGGCGTTTTCTAAAAGAATTGTGATCTTATATAAGACCCTATGTAGTAACTATATTCAACATCACTATTAATTTTGAAATTAATAAATATAAAATCATTGATAAATATTTGACTATGAATATAAATATTAAAGTCTTTAGCACAAAGAAAACATGACATGTAACAAGTGTCCACTTGTCTCAATTTTGACATTGATATATATTCTATCTTTAACAATTATTATTATCAAAATGGGTAGAGTATCATTTATTTTAACCAAATAGAGAATAAAATAATGATGGACACCTTTTAATTCTAACAGAAAAGGGGGATAAACATCGTTGTCTTCTGGTGGGAAAAATAGTTTAATATAGAGTGGAATAACCTACTACACTATGCCAAATTGAGTATTACTTACGTGACCCTATTGACTAGGTAAGAATTAGTAGGTAAATGAAAATTATACTTACATATTATACCTACTGATTAATTGTTCCTGCTTCCAATGAGCGAGAAGGCTAATAATGTCTACCATTGAACTTATTGTGGATGGAAGACGAGCCGTCGCCAACTGTGTATGTAATATGTTACATTGGCGGCGGGTTACACCGTTGCCAATGAATGCCGATCATTAAATGGTCAAATTATTTTCTTCTACATTCATGATGGCTATGACCGTCACGAATAAACTTTTTATGATGGCTCTAAAAAGCCATTGCCAGTTTACATAATTTTTGTGGTGGTTTAATAAAGCCATTGTGGACACCATTATTGGTGACAACTTCTAAAAGTTGTCACCAACAACCCATCTCTAGTACCCTCTTTTCCTGTAGTGTATAGTGACAATATTTATATATCATTTTTTATAACAAGTTGTTTGAAGAGTTTTTAAAATAAAACTAGTAATTTTATAAATATATACTCTAAATTTTAATAGAATGTTATTAAAAAATGAATGACATCATATATTGAAATATGTACTACGTTGTAATAAGATATAGTGTGAACCAAGCTCAACCAAACCAAACCAAACCATGATAAATGAAAATATTTATATACCTTTTCTAACAAACTACATTAGTTTCAAAAGTTTTTAAAATAAAAATTTAAAACGTAAAAATATATACCTCAAATTTTATTAGAAAATTATTTAAAACAAAACAAAAAATTATTTATCAACATATAGTACATCATAATAAAAGTATGGTTTGAACTAGACCACACTAGACAAAACCTTGATAAATGACAATGTTTTTTATACATTTTATGATAAAAATAAATTTTGTTTCAATAGTTGAAGCTAACATAATTAAATGTATAAATATAAATAATTTTTTTATTAAATTTGGTTTAATACGAACCAATAAATTTATATATTGACATATATAATATAATAATATATCATAGTAAAGGAATTGGTCCAAATCAAATAAAACCAAACTATATTAAAATAGAATATAGTTTATACTAGCTTACATACTTTAAAATAACAATATTAGTTTGGCTTGGTCATTTGATTTGCTTGGTTTTTGAAAAAGAAAACCTCAAAATCCAAACCATATGAAACCATAAACACATCCAACCTAAATTAAATCATCTAATAGTTTCTAATATGAATCTAAATTCAAAATGCAAATTTGGATTCAGATTTTCTTCTAATTACAGGACACTAGGTGCCCTATTTATGAAGCATTTATTTTTATTTTTTTCAAATAAATTGTAGCCATCACCAGTAATTCGCTCTGTGATGGTTAAAGAGTAATAACGATGGCTACAAGTCATCACAACTTCCAGAAAAAGTAATGCCACTTTCGAAAATGTTCGAGATGTATGCTTTAGCATTGGCTTGTAGCTGTCGTCAATAATTGCTTCAACAATAGGTAAAACATAGAAATCATCAGAAGTTGAGGTATCTAGTTTCATGACAGCTATAGATTGTCACAACTAATTTACTGGTGATGATGGAAAGCATCGCAACTAATTTATTGGCGATGGATTTTAGCCATTGCTAATAAGCATAACGCCTTTCCCAAATATCCTCTTGCGATGGACATAAGCCATCACCAAAACCCTTTGTTGTGATAGCTCTTATCCATCACAAATAATATAACTGCTGACGACAGTTTAGCCATCATTAGTAACTTTACATGCAATGGCATTTAGCCATCACAACTATCAGTTTTGGCGATGGCCTATGTTTACCTATCACTAATCATAATGGTGATGGATTTATTTGTGATTGACTTGCAATAACCGGGAGCCATTGCCAATATGCATTAGTGATGACCTTTCCCTTGTTGACGATGGCTTTCAACTATTGCCAACAACATAGGTCTTCTTGCATCAAGGTAAGAAATATGTGTAAATTCTTATCACTCTCTAACCTAATATACTAGTCCAATCACGTGCTTTGCACGTGTTCGAATAATATATTATATATCAATTAAATATAAATTCACAAGATAGTTGAGATAAAATTCTCATGATATCTATAATTGATATTATGAAAAATAAGTTAAGTGATAAATGTTATATTTTATTTCTCAAATATACACATAAATCCATAATGATAGTCAAATTCTTGTACCTTTCAATGAATCATAGTATGCTTAAATCAAAAAGTTCAATTTTGTACCACCACCAATTTAATAAAATTTGATTGGTGGAGTGAGTCCAAGTAAGTATTTATCAATGTAATGTGTGCTTTGTGTTTGTAAATTGACATCGATTTGAAAGACATTTATATAAAAAATAATATATTATTGTATAGTGCAACCAAACACTATAATTATCAAAGGCAGTAAGACAATTACCATGATGAATTTAGGTTGAAATTTAAAATTCAAATAGTTATATGAAAGATTGCTTGTGGAAGATTGTCAATAATTGAAAATTTAATTAATACGAAAGGTCATCTTATCAAATAGACATATTCTTTTGATTTTTGAGTTTGAGTAATATATTGTATACCAATTAGATGTAAATTCACATAATAGATGAGATAAATTCTTATGATGTATATAGATGATAGATATATTATAAAAAATAAGTTATATTATAAATGTTATATTTTACTTTTCAAATACACAAATAAATTAGTAATCATAGTCAGGTTCTTTTTTCTTCCAATGAATCATAGTATGCTTAAGTGGGATGGCTCAAATTTTCTTATCATCACCAATTTAATATAATTTGATAGATAGAGCATGTCTAAGTATTTACAATTTTAATGTGTGCTTTGCGTTTGTAAACCTACATTATTCTTGTTATCATACATATTTATTTGCAACAAATGTAAGGAATAATTGATTCTAGTTAGTTACGAGATATTGTTATGTTTGTAAACACTAGTTAAAAAAAATGTGCTTCACACGTGGATGGACAAATTAAAAAATATTTTTAAATAATTATATATTTAATGTAAAGCACCATCAAATTTGCACTGATAAATTTACCTATCACTCTTCTTCAAATAAATTAGAACTTTTTTCATTAAAATAGAAAAGTGTGACAAACAATGTTGGCAAATAAAATATAGTTGCTATCAGTAGAATATCCGGTAATCACACAAAATTTATAAAATACTATATTAAGAAATTTAAAAAGAAATTTACCACTCATTAAACTAAAAAGTAAATAACGAATCAAAGAAGTAAGAGCCTACAAATTAAACTGTTAAAAGCTCTTAAAATATTACACCTATCTAAGATATGTCCATCAAGCGTGAGCACTATGGAAGAAACAGAAAACTCAGAAGACCAGTATCAATTTCTATACGGTTGTAACATTATAGTTCGTATGATCCTGGGGTTTAACAGATAACTCTGCATGTGGTGATTGATATATGTTTTTAGAATGTTTATTTGAGTAGTAGGTATGTGAAGAAAATTTTCTTGGTGCATGTGCAAGATTACATTAGTTTTATGTGGATTATTTGTTTAGCATGTAAGCTTGTGTACAATTAATAAATTCAGTAATAAATGGGATAGTGTACGTAGATTTCAATGGTGGGTTGGCTATCTAATCAAGATCAAACCACTTTATATTAGTGAATACAATGTGGTGTGCTCCATGTCTTCTATTCACATTTATTCATTGATTGTGATTTTACCGATTCGTAAAAATATACTTAATGATAAATTAAAGGGAAAACTAAGTTTTAATCTATTTAACAAAATCTATTTAATGATTAATCCATTGACCTAACTTTTATAATGAATAGTGCGGCGGTTAAAAGTCTTTTTAACACAGTCCACGCTGGGCGTCACATACATTTCATAATGTCAAATTTCTTTCAAATTTAAATACATATAATTTATATCAAATTCAAATCTAATACAAATTTACATTTAGCGGAACGATATTAGAATTTTACAAAGTATCAATTTGTTTGGGGTGAAAAAAATATTACATTTGAATGATATAAAATTTTGAATGTAATATAAATATTAGATGTTATTAATATTATATATCATTAATTATTACTAAGTGTTATTTCATTTAGAGAAAAATTATTACATTCTTTTCGTATCAACATTTTAATTAAATATAAATTATTAAATATTTATCAATTTTACTATCATGTTAATTAAGTATACAGCAAAAGTTTATTATATCTAATTCATATTAAATTGTAAACCTGATAAAAATTATTAAATATTAATTTTAAAATTTTTTTAGTGTTTTCTATTTAAAACTACATAATATTATTATATTTGAAATGAAAAATATTTTTGATTAGAAATATATTTAGTACACGAGGTTTGTTATACTTGATTGACGACTACAAATTGTTATATATGAGAATTCAATTGTTTTATACGTGTTTAGTAACTAAAAATTATTAATATTAATCTATTTAGTTATTTATATTTATAAGGGTAAAGTAAAGTTTTATTATATTTGGAATAAAAAGTACTGTAATTAAAAATCTATTTATGGTATCATATTTGTTATAACTTATTATAATTGACTTATATCAAAAACAAATATACTGTAAATAATAATTTATGATTATTTATTTTTTTATTTATATTGACATGTGTACTTATATTGTGTTGAATAGCGTTATTGATTTTTGATATTTTAAATAATAGGTTAAATGTTGTATTGGTTTGCTAGATGGTATTTGATTGTTTATTTAACTATATTATTATATTCAATCTCTTATGTTCTTAAAATTCTCACTGCCTTATTTATAATGCAGAATAATTTTTTTTCTTCAGTCTGCAGAGTTGCCGGAGCACCTATGGATAAGCATCCGAGTCGAGCAACAAGAACAAGTTCGTTAGGTGAAATTCTAATCATGCATAATTAAGTGATAACGACTCGCTCGATTGCAACTCGCCCGATCAAGATCAACCGTATGTTGTCCAAGACTGCAGTCGCCGGACGTCGAGTAAGGAGGAGAAATCTTCGTTATGCAATTCAGCGATGATAATAACAAGAGTACGTAATATCCACGTACGTATATCTTCTGGCAGTGCCGTCCAGCAAGAAGTGAAATCCTAATCATACAACTAAGTCATAACAACTCAAGTTCTACGTCCGGTACTGCAGTCGTCAAACATCGATATATATAGAAGGACAATCCTTGATCGTGCAATTAAGCGGCAAGAACCCAAGATTCACACCTTATGCACGCCAGGAGAAAGATATCTGTGATCTTGAGTCAAAAATCCTCCATTGTTAACACTTTTCATCCGAGAACGTAGCAGACAACTACAAGAATACTAGGGCCACGAGGAAGCCGGTGGCAGCGGCGCCCGATCTTGGCACATATGGGCAGCGTCGGCAGGGAAGGAGTTTTTTTTTTTAAATAACACACTTTTTTTTTAAAACTAACACAGTAAAACTTTTTATTGTAAAACTAACACACTTTGGTCAAAGTCGAGTTTGGAAAACTCGACTTTGATCAAAGACGTAAGTTAATGATGGATTAACTTAGGTAAGTCGCGTTATTAAAACCCGACTTTCCCACAGAACTTTGTCCAAATCAAAGTCCAGTTTTTTAAAATCGACTTGTGAAGATTTTTTCAGTCAAAGTCGAGTTTGGCAAACTCGACTTTGACACAGAACTGTAAAAAAAAATGGTTGCTAACCGCAGCTTAAAAAACCGAAATTCAACCTACAAATTGGGTTTCAAAACCATAATCCAAACACATTTAACTTACAAATTTCACGTATTAACAATCAAACACACCATATACAAACATATTGAGCCAAAAATCCATTCCAACCATGCTAAAATCATCCATTCTACAAACTTGTCCATACATAACATAAACACAACTCCATGCCATTCCATTCAACTCACAACACAACTCTATGCCATTCCATTGAAATCACAACACACAAACTCTTCCATTTCAACACAAACACTTGTGAATACATACATATATCGATAACATCTAACATTTTGACAAATATGAAAGAAAAGAACACATTCCAACCATGCTAAAAATCATCCATTCTATATATAAACTTGTCCATACATAACATAAACACAACTCCATGTCTCACAACACACAAGCAAACGTAATGACAAATATGAAACAAAAGAACACATTCATAACCTTAAAAGTTTTACATCTCCACATTACAATAAAATAAAAATAGACATCCTATCCTCTCCTTCCTCTCCTTGGACGAGGCTTTCTCCTAACAAGTCTTTGTTCCTCCTCCTCCTCATGATATGTTGAGTCTAATCTTTGTGGTCCAACATGGGCAAGCGCGGTCCTCATGATATGTTAGCCAGCGCGGTTCACCTGGTGATAAGCAAAGACCAAAGTGTGTTAGTTTTACAAAAAAAGTTTTACTGTGTTAGTTTTAAAAATAAAAAAAAATGTTATTTAAAAAAAAAACTCCGGCGGGGAAAAGGAGAAGATGCCGCTAGTTGTGGAGAGGGTTGGGCCCGCTGGGCACTACCCGCTTCGCCGCCGCCTGCACGCCGAGCAGATTTGCCCGCAGGTGGAGGCACCAGGACGATGGACCCCGGCGCAACTTCATGGCGTGTTGGTCTCCGTCGCGAGGGATGGAGGGTGGCGAGGGGTCCGTACGTGGTGAAGTGTTGGCGAGCCTTGCGCACATCCCCGCAGAGAGGATGAGCACGACCAGGGGCAGCGCCCGGAGGAAGGCGGCGACAGACCCTTTCATTCTCTTCTCTGGTTCCGACGTGTGAGGGAGAGAGAGAGGAGAAGGCGTAGGACCGAAGGCTCTGCGCTCCTACAATTTTTATAAGTTTCATTTTTTCTTGTTTTAAAATAAATAAAAAATGTAACAGAAATCACCAGACTTTTCGGTGCTATAAGTCCGGTATTCCAGTAGTGGATGTATTTATCCTTCTTAACTACTTTTTTTCATGTTTTTATATTTTTTTATATATTAGTACAAACATGCTTGTTGAAGAGATATTTATTGTTACGACGAAATTTATGTTATTTAATTTATACAAGTTCTCTGAACATATAACCGGTCACATTTCATGTGACGTCATCTAATCCCGAAGGTCATTCGTCACGTGATTTCTCCGATGAGAGAGCTGACTTCCACCGTAAGTTGTTGATAAAATTTTATGATTATATTTGATGACAAATTCGCCATCCCTCTTCCCCATTAATACCCAGGTCGATATCAAATTAAATTAAACTTAATTTGATAAATAGTATAATTATTCATAATAAATATGTTAAATAATCAATATTATGTTATGGTAATTATCTTATTGTTAGTTATATATTTTGTCAGTATCAATTTTGAAATCAACAATTATAATTTTTTTGATAAATGTTGGACTTTCAATGTTAATTAATATGGTAGCTCTTACCACAAAGAAAACATGATCGGTAACCAAGTGTCTACTTGTCTTAATTTTGTTATTCCATAAATTATAAATATTAATATCAAAAGTGATAGAGAATCATTTTTGGCATTCTAACCTAATGGACGAGAAGATAATCATGAACCCTTTTAATTCGAGTAGAGAAAAGAGGATAAACACATTATGCTAAAATGTATATATTTATCACTTAAAACTTTTGGGATGATGTGCAGTTATGGCCTCTATAATCACATTAAATAAACTGAAGCAAATATCCTTCTCAAATATCTAACTCTTCTAATTTTTTATTCTTATATGCATTTTGGTATTAAATCTTACGTAGCATCAACGATGATATTAGTAAAGAAAAAAAGGGAATATCAATATTAAAATGAACATTATCAAATCTTCCATGCGCATGTTTGGTTTTAACATAATTATGTATCGAACAAAATTAAAATATAATTTCAACCTCTATGCAACTTGTCTTCGATAAGCATAGTAAATCAGTATACATATTGTATGGGAAATGCTCGAACATGGCCTTGGAAACACAATTTTTTTATTTGTAACAATCATAGGTCCTGTTCTTTTTTGGAGAGTGAACCTCCTATAAAATTAGAATTATCTTATCTTCTATGGCTTCATTTTGTTGTTAGGTGACATTGTTGAAGTCTTGTCGTACCATGGTCAGCGTCTCCCTCGTCATCATTAGTGTCTCCATCACTCCCTCAGCATCTCCCTAACCTTCCGTCATCCCCCTAGCCATCATTGGAGTCTAAATTGCCCCCTCACAGGCTCTACAGTCCCTTCCAACACCCCTCCACCCTCCTTTGACATCCCCCCCTCCGCCCTCATCCAGCAAAAGTTGCCCCGCAGATACCACGTCCCGTCACCTCGTCGACCATCACCTAACCCCTCCAGCTAAAACATCCCTCTCACTTGCCTATAGCCCTTGTGCCAAGTGGCGGACCTATGTTGAGCATAGTGGGGTCAAGTGTCCTCACTAAAATTTGAGAAATATATTACAATTTATATGATTTTATCAAAAATAAAATGAATTATAAAGTATTTGTAAAGAATGACCCCAAAAATTTAAGATGACCCCACTAACCTAAAATCCTAGATCCACCACTGCTTGTGCCCCCTTCCTCCTTGCAGCCCCTTTTTAGCTAGTCTGTGCACCCTAGGCTCCCCCGCACTGTCTCACAGCCCCCGCACTACCCCTCAATCCCCGCGGCCCCTTTAGGCAAATCTGCCACCTCCTCCCTCTTCAGCTGGACCCCTCTCCTTAGTCTCCCTCTCACCCCTATGCTCCAAAAGGCTCCCCACAATCCCCTCTAGTAGATCTGCCTTTGCGGTCCCCCCTCTCACTCTCCTCATGCTCCCCTCACTCCATCTCCTTGTGGTTCCTCCCCCCCCTTCAACTACACCCACTCCTCCATCCTCCACTCACACTCATACCCACACTCTTGATCACTTTTTATGGCACCCCTTCGACAGATCTGCTTTGGCGGCTCCCTCCTTGTACTTTGCCCCCTCGCTCACCCTTGCTCTCCGTGGCCCCCTATTGGTAGATCTATGCAAACCTTTGAAAGTGTGTGTTCCTCGACAAAGTAAAAGTGTAAAACCCTGGAGAGACTGAATTTATGTGGCAACACCAACGGTTCCTATTCATGGAACTAATCATGTGGGTTGTAAGAAAACACCAACAATTTCACAATGTTTTAAGCAGAGTGCTCGACATGGCAGGTTTTTTTGTCGTCTAGTGGAGATAGAAAGCTAGGAACAAGGATGGACATGATTTGTCTGTGGTTCTTGTTTGACTTGGTAGTTGTTTTTTGCTAGGCCAACTGTGACTTAGAAGATCAAGTAGCCCTTGCGTTTAAGCACCAAGAAGTCTCTAACATTTAACTTTTGGGCATGTGTGGCTCCACCATCCTCGAGCTTTCATTCATGGAATAAGGTGCCGCCCAAATGTCCATAAAGACTTTGCATTGATGATCCCCAACTTCTGACAACTTATTTGGCTGGTTGTGGATGAATGGCATGTAGTCCTCATGTTTAGTTTTGTTATGTATCCTTTTTCTTTTAAGTATGTTATTGCAATATTGTACTTATATTCTCAAGTGTTTTGAATATGAATGTGCAACTTGTCCAAAAAAAATTTTCATTTCATTACTGCTGCTCTTGTTCTTTTCAAATTTAGTTATTTGATTGAAGCTAACATGGGATTTTGTTGTCTAAGTTCTTAATTGTTACTTCTATTGTTCTCTAGATTTTCCTTTCATCTTTAAATAGATGAGTTTCTACATATTTTTACAATTGTAATGATTGCAGGAATAATTCATTAGGCCCTCCCTCAAAACCTTTTAAGCAATTTGAACATTAGTTACACACAGATGTCATCTGACAAATTATATAACGATAACTTGAAAATTTTTAAAAGGTAATTTATCATGTAAATGCTTTGCTTGGAAGTGTCTTAGGCATTTTCATTGTTGAGATATTTTGTGATTTTAGTGATATCTTATGATGTGACAAATTAATATCAAGGAAAGTATTGGATCTAAATATGCAAACTTCATACAAAAATTAAATATTTTGCAAAAGTTGTATATTTCTCTACATACATAGACCAATCTAAACTACGGTGGTTCACTATTCGTTCAACCCAAAAAACCAAATCAAACAAATAGTTTGATAATGTTAGATTTGTTTTAAAATAAAAAAACCGTAAGAAAAACTCAGACTTTTTGGCGCATCAATCCAGTATTTCAGCGGATCATGTATTTATCCTTCTTGACTCG
Source organism: Cryptocoryne crispatula var. balansae (assembly GCA_036172225.1). Lineage (NCBI taxonomy): Eukaryota > Viridiplantae > Streptophyta > Magnoliopsida > Alismatales > Araceae > Cryptocoryne > Cryptocoryne crispatula. Next base: position 18,968 of record JAYDZW010000023.1, read on the forward strand.
ATTTTTTCATGTTTTTTTATTTTTGTTTATATATTATTACAGACATGCTTGAAGAGATACTTATTGTTACGGTGGAATTCATGTTTTTAATTCCTAAACGTCCTCGTAACATATAATGGACATATATTGTTGTGACGTCATCTAGAGGGCCATTGGTCATTTGATTTCATCGACGAGAGAGGGTTGAGTTGAGTCCAATGCTATATAATTTTCATGTTTTGATTTGATGACAAATTCACCACCTCTCTTGCCAAATGCCAACCCAGCTCGATAATAAATTATTTAAACTTAATTTATTAAATAATATAATAATGCATAATAAATATGTTAAATAATTAATAACATGCAAATGTCCTTACTTTGCTGCTAATTACATATTTTTGTCACTACCAATTTTAAAATTAGTAATTCTAAAATCATTGATAAATGTTGGACACTATCAATATCGATATTGAAGCTCTTATAACAAAGAAAACATGATATGTAATAAGTGTCCACTTGTCTCCATTTTATTATTTCATGTTTAACAAATATTGATGTCAAAATTGATAGAGTATCATTTTTGACATTCTAACCTAATGAATGATAAATAATCATAAAACTTTTTAATTTAAATAGAAAAAAAAGATAAACACATCATATTACAATGTAGGACTGACCATAAATTAAAAGAAAACTATGAGAGTTAAATGAATTGGAATGTTTCCGTTGTGTTGGAGATGAAACTGTAAATTGTGAAACAAGTAATAAAATTATAATTTTATCAAATAATTTATTAATAAATATTGGTTGATATTTTTCTCTCTTTTTGTCCAAAAAATAAAATAGGAGCAAAGAAGGAAAGTGAAGTGTTATTTTTTTAAGAAAACTGGACATTAACTTATATGGCTCTCAAGAAGTAAAAGAAAGATGTGACTATGTTTTAATAATTTTAAATATTTGTCCGTGCCATTTGCCTCAAGGACAACTATGACTTTGTTGTCTCAACTAGAGAATTTTTTTGACACAGAATTTGTGTCTCTCTTTCTCCGCATGTAACATATCTCTATTACTTTTGCTTGAAAATGTCAAAATGAAATTGATATTTGATTTGATTTTTTGTTGCTCATCTTTGTCTCCAAACCGACATAATTTGAGTGATTCATTAGAGATTTCAAACGATTGAAGTCCCTTTGCAAATTCATACCTAATGCACGTTGCGTCTACATTTTTATCTTCCCATGTTGCTTTCACCTTCTCATGCTTCTCTTTCCACAATCTCTGTTAACCGACTAGATCCGACCTATTCAGATTGAATCCATCACTAAATACAATTCAAACCACAACTCAATTCAATATTCACACTACAAGAAATGATGTTATTGGGGATGGCTTAATAGTGTCAGCTTCAATAAGTCATCTTAAAAAATGTTAGTCATGATGATTTAAGTCGTCCCTACTAAAACCATCACCACATACTCATTTATGGGTAACAACTCAAAGGAGTCATCCCTATCATGTCTACTTGCGATGACTTAAACCATCGTGTTAACAATTCTTTTTTCCAGACCCCAGTCTATGGGGATGAGTAGCGACAACTTGCTAAAGCCGTCACTACTGATTGTCACTTGCGATGGCTTATGCCATCACCAATACAATTGAAGTTACCGGAACCACGGTGGATCAGTAGCAATGGCTTGATTGTTGCTACTGACTGTTAATAGTGATGGCTTTAACTATCACTAGCGCTCCCATCCAACCCTGTAACATATGAAAAGAGAAGTAAGGAAAGGATCACTGGTCTGGGCATAAACTGGTAATGGGATAGAATTGAGTCTCCATATTACCTGCATTAAATTTTGATTTTTATAAGATTTAAGTTGTTTTGATTTCAAATCTAATTAAATATGTGTTATTGCCTTCTATTTTTGTTTCATTTTTTATTTTGTTATCTGAATTGGAATAATCTAATAAATTTAAAATATATATTATATATTAATTATCATCAAAAAAGTAAAAAATACATTTTATTGTGCCATTATTTTTTTAAAATGGTATATTTAGAATTTTAATTTTATTTTATAGTATCTATATTTAAAATTTTACAGTCTTACATATTATTTATATATTATAATAATATCTCTTACACATATATTTATTAAAATCAGATAAACTAATACACAATGTCAACAGATTTTTTCTCAGATTCTGAATAAATAATATATTAGAAATTTTAGATTTGATTTTGATAGCATGAAAATCAGTTTGAGAAAATTTGCCAAAAGATCAAATGGAACTGAACCTGTTGCATCCCAATCGTAAATTACCTAAGTTAATATTAATCACTTATCATAAAGTTGCGGCTCTGCGTAGAGAGTAGTCGGAGCAGTAACAGCCGAATAAGTATACCGGTCGAGCGAGCAACAAGCTAACTACCGGTGATTAATCATGTATAATTCAATGATAACAAACTCGATCGATCAAGACCTTCATATATCCATTGCAATCATGGGACCGTCGAGAAGGAATTAAGGAGAAACATGAAATTCAGCGATAACAGCGCAATGCCCACGTATATCATCCGGTTCGGCCATCCAGTAAGAACGTGAAACCATTTAGTCACGACAACTAAATCACATGGGAGAAAGATCGCTGTGATCATTATATTGAGTCTGAAAAAAAATCCTCCACTAGTCAAATACTCCGAGTACGGTACAAAGAATTACATGGAAAAGAATAGTAGAGTAGCGAGGAAGCCAGCCGCTGGCGGCGGCATCCGTTCTTGGCACATACGGGCGGCGCTAGTTGTGGAGAGGGTTGGGCCTACTGGGCACTACCCGCTTCATTTAGCCGTGAAGCGGCTGCACGCTGGGCAGATTTGCCCGCTGGTGGAGGCACCAGGAGGACGGACCCCGATGCAGCTTCATCGTGGCGTCGTGTTGGTCTCCATCGCAGGGACGGAGGGTGGCGGAAGGGTGGTCCATCTGTGAAGACGCCTTGGCGAGCGGCGCGCACATGCTAGCAGAGAGGATGAGCATCATAAAGGGCAGCGCCTGGAGGGCGGTAACGACGGGCACTTTCATCTCTGCTTCCGACGAGCAAGAGGGCGAGAGCGAGAGGGCGAGGGCGAGGGCAAGAGCGAGATCACGAAGCAACTGCGTTCAGAAACCTTTTATAGGGTTTTCTTATATTTTAATTTATAAAAAAACCGTAACAAAAATTAGTAGATGTTTCGTTGCGTCGAGTCCGATTTGCCAGCGAATGTATTTATTCTTCACGACTATCCCAATTTTTTTAAAACTGTTTTATTCTACTTTGTATATTTTTAAAAACATGCATAGTTGAAGAGATATATATTCTAAGGGTTGAAGTTATATATTTAATTTATAAAAGTTCACCAAACAACCGGACACATTTATCTGGAGTGCCATCCGTGGTCACGCCATTTTCTCCTGTGAGGGAGCTGTGTTTTTGGGTTGAGTCCAATGCAATGGGTATGAGATTTGTTAATAAGAAATTTATGTTTTGATGACAAAATCAGGACCCATTTTGCCAATTGATACCATAAACAGTGATAAATTAAATTAAAATTAATTTAGTAAATAATATAATAATATATAATAAATATGTTAAATAATAAATAGCATATAAAAGAACTATCTTTTTGTTAATTGTATATATTTTGTATGGTTGGCGTTTTCTGAAAGAATTGTGATCTTATATAAGACCCTACGTAGTAACTATATTCAACGTCACTATTAATTTTGAAATTAATAAATATAAAATCATTGATAAATATTTGACTATGAATATACATATTAATGTCTTTAGCACAAAGAAAACATGACATGTAACAAGTGTCCACTTGTCTCAATTTTGACATTGATATATATTCTATCTTTAACAATTATTAATATCAAAATGGGTAGAGTATCATTTTTGATATTTTAACCAAATAGAGAATAAAATAATGATGGAAGCCTTTTAATTCTAACAGAAAAAGGGGGATAAATGTCGTTGTCTTCTAGTGGGAAAAATAGTTTTATTTGGAGTGGAATAACCTCCTACACTATGCCAAATTGAGTATTACTTACGTGATCCCGTTGACTAGGTAAGAATTAGTAGGTAAATGAAACTTATACCTACATATTATACCTAGTAATTAATTGTTCCTGCTTCCAATGAGTGAGAGGGCTAATAATGTCTACTGTTGAACTTATCGTGGGTGGAAGACGAGCCATCGCCAACTGTGTACGTAATATGTTACATTGGCGGCGGGTTACATCGTTGCCAATGAATGTGGATCATTAAACGGTCAAATTATTTTCTTCTACATTCATGATGGCTATGACGGTCGCGAATAAACTTTTTGTGATGACTCTAAAAAGCCGTTGCCAGTTTACATAATTTTTGTGATGGTTTTAATAAAGCCGCTGTGGACACCATTATTGGTGACAACTTTTAGAAGTTGTCACCAACAACCCATCTCTAGTACCCTCTTTTCCTGTAGTGTATAGTGACAATATTGGTATATCATTTTTATAACAAGTTGTTTGAAGAGTTTTTAAAGTAAAACTAGTAATTTTATAAATATATACTCTAAATTTTAATAGAATGTTATTAAAAAAATGAATGCAATCATATATTGAAATATGTACTACGTTGTAATAAGATAAAGTGTGAACCAAGCTCAAGCAAACCAAACCAAACCATGATAAATGAAAATATTTATATACCTTTTCTAACAAACTACATTTGTTTCAAAAGTTTTTAAAATATAACTTTTAAATGTAAAAATATATACATCAATTTTTTTTATAAAATGATTTAAAAAAAACAAAAAATTATTTATCTACATATACTACACCATAATAAAAATATGGTTTGAACTAGACCACACTAGACAAAACCTTGATAAATGACAATGTTTTTATATATTTTATGATAAAAGTAAATTTTGTTTCAATAGTTGTTTAGCTAACATAATTAAGTGTATAAATATAAATAATTTTTTTACTAAATTTGGTTTAATACGAACCAATAAAATTATATATTGACATATATAATATAATAATATATCATAGTAAAAGAATTGGTCCAGATCAAATAAAACCAAACTATATTAAAATAGAATATAGTATATACTAGCTTACATACTTTAAAATAATAGTATTAGTTTGGCTTGGTCATTTGATTTGGTTGGTTTTTGAAAAAGAAAACCTCAAAATCCAAACCATATGAAACCATAAACACACCCAACCTAAATTAAATCTTCTAATAGTTTATAATATGAATATAAATTCAAAATGAAAATTTGGATTCAGATTTTCTTCTAATTACAAGACACTAGGTGCCCTATTTACGAAGCATTTATTTTATTTTTTTAAAATAAATTGTAGCCATCACTGGTAATTCCCTCAGTGATGGCTAAAGAGTACTGACGATGGCTACAAGTCATCGCAACTTTCAGAAAAAGTAATGCCACTTCCAAAAAGGTTCGAGATGTGTGCTTTAGCGATGGCTTGTAGCTGTCGTCAATAATTACTTCAACAATAGCTAAAATATGAAAATCATCAAGTCGAGGTATCTAGCTACATGACAGCTATAGATTGTCACAACTAATTTACTGGTGACGATTGAAAGCATCGCACCTAATTTATTGGTGATGAATTTTAGCCATTGCTAACAAGCATAACGCCTTTCTCAAATATCCTCTTGCGATGGACATAAGCCATCACCAAAACCATTTGTTATGATAGCACTTAGCCATCACAAATAATATAACTGTTGACGACACTTTAGCCATCATTAGTAACTTTACATGCAATGGCATTTAGCCATCACAACTATTAGTTTTGGCGATGGTCTATGTTTACCTATCACTAATCATAATGGTGATGGGTTTATTTGTTATTGACTTGCAACAACTGGGAGCCATTGCCAATATGCATTAGTGATGACTTTTTCCTTGTTGACGATGGCTTCCAATTGTTGCCAACAACATAGGTCTTCTTGCATCAAGGTATGAAATATGTGTAAATTCTTATCATTCTCTAACCTAATATACTAGTCCAATCACGTGCTTCGCACGTGTTCGAATAATATATTATATATCAATCAAATATAAATTCACAAGATAGTTGAGATTAAATTCTCATGATATCTATAATAGATATTATGAAAAATAAGCTATATGATAAATGTTATATTTTATTTCTCAAATATACACATAAATCAATAATGATAGTCAAATTCTTGTACCTTTCAATGAATCATAATATGCTTAAATCAAATAGTTCAATTTTTTTACCACCACCAATTTAATAAAATTTGATTGGTGGAGTAAGTCCAAGTAAGTATTTATCAATGTAATGTGTGCTTTGTGTTTGTAAATTGACATCGATTTGAGAGACATTTATATAGAACATAATATATTATTGTATAATGCAACCAAACACTAAAATTATCAAAGGCAGTAAGACAATTACCATGATGAATTTAGGTTGAAATTTAAGATTCAAATATTTATATGAAAGATTGTTCGTGGAAGATTGTCAATAATTGAAAATTTAATTAATACGAAAGGTCATCTTATCAAATAGACATATTCTTTTGATTATTGAGTTTGAGTAATATATTGTATACCAATTAGATGTAAATTCACATAATAGATGAGATAAATTCTTATGATGTATATACATGATAGATATATTATAAAAAATAAGTTATATTATAAATGTTATATTTTATTTCTCAAATACACAAATAAATTAGTAATCATAATCAGGTTCTTTTTCCTTCCAACGAATCATAGTATGCTTAAGTGGGACGGCTCAATTTTTTTATCATCACCAATATAATAGAATTTGATAGATGGAGAATGTCTGAGTATTTACAGTTTTAATGTGTGCTTTGTGTTTGTAAACCTACATTATTTTTGTTATCATACATATTTATTTGCAACAAATGTAAGGAATAATTGATTCCAGTTAGTTATGAGATATTGTTATGTTTGTGGACACTAGTTAAAAAAATGTGCTTCGCACGTGGATAGATGAATTAAAAATATTTTTAAATAATTATATATTTAATGTAAAGCACCATCAAATTTGCACTGATAAATTTACCTATCACTCTTCTTCAAATAAATTAGAACTTGTGTCATTAAAATATAAAAGTGTGACAAACAGTGTTGGCAAACAAAATATAGTTGCTATCAGCAGAATATCTGGTAATCACACAAAATTTATAAAATACTATATCAATAAATTTAAAAATGAAATCCACCACTCATTAAACTTAAAAGTAAATAACGAATCAAAGAAGTAAGAGCCTACAAATTAAACTGTTAAAAGCTCTTAAAAATATTACACCTATCTAAGATGTCCATCGAGCATGAGCACTATGGAAGAAACAGAAAACTCAGAAGACCAATAGCAATTTTTATACGGTTGTAACATTATAGTTCGTATAAGCCTGGGTTTAACAAAAATTGCAAAGGATCTCTCTAAACTAATATCATCATAAATACGAAAAATGCTATCACACTTTATCACCATTACTCTCACAACACTCAAGGCAGCCGTATTAACAGTAACACGCCCCTCATTAATGGATAAAGAATCAATAACACGCCCCCTCATTAATGGATAAAGAGTCACATAGATGGTCTGTGTGGAATCAAAGAGCAAGAAGGGTGATGTCAGCACATTTTTCTAACAATTATTGCCCTAAGATAAGCAAATAGTTTAAAGAAATATAACCAACTTCATACCACATTGAAATATTAAAAAAAAGTAACCAAAAGGTTAGTTTGAAAATGGAACCTCTTTGCATATTGCGTAATAGAATAGTTTAACATCCGTTTGAGAAAGTTATCATCCTATGAAAAATTTCAAAAGGTAATGGGGTGTTTGGTTACACAATAATTTTCTTTACTCTTTCATGATAAAAAATTATATTAAAATAAAATATGAACCAATCAATGTCATAAAATCATCATGTTTGGAGGGATGTGATAACAAAAAAGAGTAACTACCATTACATGACCAAACAAAGTGAGAGACCACGAGATAAAAAAAAGAGGTGAGACCCTCTTTTTTGTGTAAGAAGAAAATCATTTTCAAAACATAAAATTTTCCTGATTGCCAAACACCTCTTTTAACAAATTTTATTACAAAAATATAAATTTACAACAAAAACTCAATTTATCATGCAACCAAACACCCTATAAGTTGAAGTATCCGAGGGTTTGGTATTTAGCATCAATTCTTTGCACTGTTAATGGAGTTTTTCTCGTAAATGCATGTTTTGGATAGCACAAATAATTAAGTGTATTAGACAATGCTCGGATATCATTCATTTTGAAGTTGATATTAATATATTACTATAAGTCATTGAGACATAGCTAGGTGTTTGATTAATATTATCAATTTTGGTAAATGGGAGGAGAACTAATCCAAACTTCCTAAAAGGATATTAATTCCAAGGAGGACAGTTTCAACAAAATAAAAGTTCTCCATTCAACATTTTAATTTTAATCAATAAAATATTTTTACAATACATAACCTCATCTTTTTCTTATTTTGACTTTTAAATTGTAACGATCGATCAGTTTATTCTTTAAAGAAGAGAGAAGGATAGATTTTTTTATCTTCTCTCAACTTCTAAAATTAGCAGCAGATGGATTATATTGTTGCCAACATTCTTTCTTGTTTTGGTCCGAAATCGCCGATCGCATGGACGCACGGCTAAACTGAGTAAAATGATGGAAGAAAATGAACGAAACTTCAACGTGGTAGCTTCTTTTCAATTTAAAGCTTCAGAATGGCTTTCTAGTTTATTTTCCGTTAAAAATAGATAAACTACAAGATCGATCAAAATGTTTCGAATATATAATTGATCCGATCTGGGTTGATCCCTGATCTTGGATGATCAAAAATCGCTTCCCTGGGCAAAGATGCCCATTTGATTTGATCTAATAAAATATCTGAAATCTTAATTTTATCTACGATTTTCTATTTAGCAGAAACAGTCAATCATAATCGTAAAAAATAAATGCTATAATAAGTCACATAAAATTAAATGAGCTTTTTAAGAGTTAAACGATACATTTAGATTTTAGTTCAGGGTTGAACATTATTTTACCAAACGATCAGAATATCTACACTCAACGATTCAGTAGTTATTAAACGTCAATTCAACCAAATCAATTGGAGCATAATCATTTATTAGAATCCCCTTAGTTGGCCATATCAGATAACACTTTCTGCAGACATCCGAAGATTGGAAATTCTTTGCTGAATCCGCGAATTTAAGATCCGGGAACAAGTAAAGTATTCTAATTCTCACCAGCAAGTCTGAAGAAAATTAATCACAAAGAACCAAACATATTTTTATTTTTATAGTCCTTTCACCTGCGCAAATTTCAAGTTTTTAAAAGGAAGAAATTTGTAAAAGACAGAGGACATCTTAACAAACAAAAATTTTGGTGGGATATTTTGTAGCGAAGCTATGAAAGAGTGTTTAAATGAAAAATATGATGATTAAAACTTAAAATAAAAAGAGAAAACAGCATAGCGCCCAACAAGGCTGAAAGGATCCCCCAAATCAATTGATGTTAGATCCTAACCTAACAAAATTGTTCCGACAAAGACACAAAAATTCACAAAACCTTTTTTTAAAGAGTTAAAAAGGAAGAAATTGGTGAAAGAAAAAAATACTTTGACAAATGCAAATTTTGTGGACTTTCCTATAGTAGTCCCCACAATAGAGTTTTAAATTAAAAATAAAAGATTAATAAATAAATAAAAGATAAAAAAGCACAATCAAGGGTCAATGGCCCGACACTGTCGATCTGGTGATCTGGTCCAATAACGTTCCCCATAGTGGAGTACTATGGTTGCCAGAGAAAAAGACTGTGAGAAAAGGGTCACGTATTAACATAGGAACAAACGAAGACGTAGAAAACAATTAAAATTACAAATAAGAAGATTAAAAATTTAAATAAGAACACGAGAAAGGAAAGGTAAAACAGCCCGTATTGGATGTCCACAGGGCCCGTAGAAGCTGAAGCATCAAGCAGCTTAGAAGGCGTAACAATTGTATGAATAACAAATGGATACAATAAACTTAGAACGTATTGCCACAGCTATAACGAACAGCAACCAAATGGCTAGTAATCGATAGACATCAAATTTAAGATGGTATATATATCAAATCATTCGGCACAGTGTACAAGCCAAATAAACAAATGTAGCCTAAAGCATCAAGCAGCTTAAAAGTCCTAACAACTGTATGAATAACAAACGGAGACAATAAACTAAGGTTGCATTTGGATGGAATTTCTGGTCGATGAGTTCTTTCAAAATCACTTGTACGGTGTTTCTTGAATATTTCAATGGTTTTAAAGTTTAACGCATGGAACTCAAAATTGCATTCGCGGCGTTGTTATTTAGAATTTCAAACAGGAAGAGAGAGAGAGAAGATGATAGGCAAAGTTATTTTTACGAGCATTTTGTGTATTTCACTTTTATGTCTCTCTTTTTTTCTTTCACCAAATCTTGGTTGCACGCAACTCAAAAAGCATGGTGCATTCGATAACACTTATGGGGGTGTTTGGTTGCATGATAAATTTTTTTAGATAACAAATTATATTAAAATAAAATATGAACCAATCAATGACATAAAATCATCATGTTTGGAGGGATGTGATAACAAAAAAGAGTAACTACCATATACATGACCAAACAAAGTGGGAGAGGGAGACCACGAGATAAAAAAAAGAGGTGAGACCCTCTCTTTTTTGTTTAAGAAGAAAATCACTTCCAGAACATAAAATTGTCATGGTTGTCAAACACCTCTTTTAACAAGTTTTCTTACAATTTTTAAAAATTAAAATTAAAATATCAATTATCATGCAACCGAACATCCCATTAAAGATTTTAAATGTACCCAGCTATAATGAACAGCCACCAAATGGCCCTTAATAGCCATCAGATGGGAGAATTTATTGACGCACATTATCTGAGAAAATTGCAAATCTAACATTGTCAAAATCGTCACCTCCTAGATGTGTATCACCAGATGTCGAAAGCACCTCAAACACACCATCACCCACTTCAAGAACAGAAATCAAGTGAAAAATAACAGCCATAAAAGATTAATAGGTGAAGTGCAATTTAGAAGTCATATGGTTAAAAATTGAACGGACTGGAAGTATAGAGTGCATCCTAACGAACATAAAGGGTCACCCCAAAATTAGGCCAAACGTTCACACACATCTAAGACTCCATCGAGCCAATGCACTTTATCGTAGTCATCAGATGTATTATATATTGTTCTCCATGAAAATGAATAATTAATGAAGTTCCTCAACAGTAGAACATAATAATGCATCTCGCATGGACTTTACGAAAGAAGTATAAGTAATCGTTTCAAAAGCAACCAAAACCATTTTTCTTATAAACCCTATGTCATCTAGTCATCCATTACAATTATTGGAAACAAAGGACCAACCGGCATCAACATACAACATTGTGCAAAATTTAAGTGGTTGCACGAGATTGAAAACAATCCATACCTGAAACATCAAATGTTCCACCTCCAAGGTCAAATACAAGAATAGTTTCATTGTTCTTCTTTTCAAACCAATGAGGCTGCGGTAGGTTCATTGATGATGCATAAAACATCTAACCTGACAATATGGCCAGCATCTTTTGTTGCAGTCCTCTGGGAATCATTGAAGTATGCAGGCACTGTAACCACCTCTTTTGTTACCTTGTCATTTAAAAATTTGGATGCATCATCCACAAGTTTTCGTAGAACTTGGGTAGGCAAAGTTGATGGTGAGTGTGAACAAAAAAATATTATTGGTATGTACAAGGACTCCAAACTAGAAGACACAAAAATCACTCGAAAGAATGCAAAAGAATTGCATTCTTCGGAGGCGATGATATCCATGGTTTGCAGAACCACGAGTCACCATGCCAGGCGAAAAAGTAGGCAAGGGCAGGAGTAGGCGGGCGATTCTCAGAGACGAAAGAGGCTACAGGAAGATGAAGAGGTTGAAGAGTCCTTATTTCTCAAGCCTACTACATCAACAACGGCAACTCTCCTCTACCACTGGCATGGCTTGTGCAACTAGCCCCATTTCTAAGATCAGCCGCACACATCCGGTCCCCTTATGCTGGCCATGCCCCCCCTGCGATAGCTCCACCCCAACGGACGGCCATCCCCATGGCGGTACCACAACACCAACAACGATGGTGGTACGAAGGGAATTTGTGGAAGAAGCAAAAAGTGGAAGGCCTATCCACAACCCAGCTCTCTGGTGGGAATTTGGGGGTATTACCCTCAACACGGATCCGTATAGCTTATCTTCTCTCTCCCCCTCTCTCTTTGCCCCTGGTTCCTCATGCTCCTCCATTTGCTTGGGGCGAATGACTAAAGAAGCACCTGATTACGAAAGAATGTGTGGGAAGGAAAAGGATAGGAGAAACCAATGTTGCTCGTGGATGAAATTGTCATGCTCAGACGAAGAACGGAGGTGTTGTGGGGCGAAGAATGCGGCGTTGGGTGAGGGGGCGGCCGAGGGCAGAATCTCGGGAGCACGGAGCTGTTGCAGGACGAAAATAAGTCCAAGTAGATAGAACGAGAAAAAGCGATTCCCACTTCTATATATAAGTTAGATTAGATTAGATTAGATATACATTCCAAATCTTTAAATGCCAAATATAGAGACGCCAACTTGAAATAAAACTTTCTGATTTGTATGGGCATAAATAGATTCATAAACTCTTAGATAATTTCTAAAAGTGTTCTTATGAGATGTTACAAATATGGTGTAAATAAAGTACATACTAGACATGAAAATAAAATAACAACATGCCTATTAAATGATAGATGAATGATGCCTTTCAAGCTGCGAAGACTATAGAAATAGTCTGAGAATGCAAACAATCAGAAGATCCATAATCTTGAACGCCGAAAGAATTTGCTCAATCTGAAAGTTTTCAATACCAGAGACTTGAGAATTCTATAAAAAATTCTGGAAACTTGAATGAAAGAAAAACAAATCAGCAACCGATGAAACTGGGCTCTGTAAGCTTGAAATCTAGAAGTCCAAAAAACTCTGAACTTGCGCAATATATTATTAATCTAAAATGTAAAACTTAAAATTCCAAATTTTAAATTTGAAAATTTACAAGAAGAATAAACAATGCTCTGTCACACCGAAAATATGAGAATGCAGACAATCAACAGATCCATAATCTTGAAAGCTGAAAGAATTTGCTCAATCTGAAGGCTTTAAATGCCAGAGACCTGAGAAGTCTTTAAAAGAATCTGGAAACTTGCTCTTCAACCATACACAAACAATGACTCTGCCATCTATTGTAAATCAGTTCTTAATAGGTTGAAAGCTATTTAGGCTGGTGAGATTGAAACAATATGAAATTCCAAACTAAAATTTCAAATTCGAAGGTTCCCAAACCAATCTAAAACCAAATTCTAATATCAAAACTATCAAACATAAAATATAAATCTAAAATTCCAAAATCCGAAGATAATCTAGCCTGATAAGTCAAATCTAGTCCAAAAATTTAAAAGATAACAACTTTAAACCGGAATTAAAATCTGAAAACAAGCATGTCAACAACTTTAAACCGGAATTAAAATCTCAAATATGAAAACATGCTATGTGCCGTTCCTTTAGAGGTTTGATGGCAATGGCATGCATGACCAATATGCCAACTGAAATATTGTCTTCTTTGATGTAAGAAAATTTTATTTTCATATTGATAAATAAATTGATCTGCCTTGGTAGCAAGTAGCAATAGGCAGGAGTATGTTCACTGCATTGTAACCATGGATAATTTATTCTCTCTAGATCAACTTTAAGGATTGGATGGAGTCTAGGGCCCTGTCTATGTGGGCACATGATGTTGCTTCAACAGGCGGGCTCTGTATGGTTACGATCCCATGCTAATAGAGGCTGACTTGGAGCCAAACATAATTGCTAAAAATTGTTGTGCAAGGAGCAGGAAGAAGTAGAACAACAAATATATTGACAAGAACCGTGCAATGAAAAGAACCAAGTCCACTGTTCCAATATTCAACATGGAAAACAAATGGAAAGGCTTAGAAGATAAAATCTCTTACAAATAACCTGTGGTTTTGAAGGGTTTGAACTGGTACCAACTACTGATTCTGAACCTGCTATATAAGTTGATGTTTTCTTGATTAATAAGTACATCCTGGGTCATCAACTTGAGGCTAAAAGTAAGCCCTCAATAATTGTCTAGTCTCCTATTTTATTTACTTTATTTCCTTTTTACTTTTGGCATTTTATGTTTACAATGTGAACTGGCATTTTCATTTTTTAGATAGGGTTATCTTTGTTCTTAATCAAGAATTGTGCATACATAGATAGGGAGTAAACATGTGTAGAACATTTATAAACATAACTTTGGATACATCCAAAACATTTATCTACAGATATACACACATATACATACATGTATCTTATAATTATAGGAAGAGAAAACATGTCTTTCATGTTTATAAATTTATTTCACTACATGTGATATATCAAGAACATATGATACTCAATAGCTTGGTTGCTCTTCTAATCCTCAAAATTCCTAGTCCTTTGTATGATATATCCAAATTAACTATTATCACTCCCAAAGTAACATATTAATATACATGTTGAAAGTAACACCGACAGAGTTGTTTACTGTTTATCAATTAGACTAATAAATTTAAAAATTTATTAAAAGCCAAACACCATGCAAAATGGAAAGCTCCTATTTGTGTTATTAATCTTATGTCTAACCATGAAAGTACATTAGAAGAAAGAAGAATAGAGCCAAAACAAGAGTGCAAAGATCACCCAAGGCACATTCTTACTTGATTAATGTGCCTCCATTGACTGAGTCATAGTATCTTTTCATCCACTACAAGAACTCCAAGTTATCTAACGGCTTTCCTTTCACAAGCTTTTTCACTTCAATATGCTGAAAACAAAATGCCAAACGATCTAATAAGAAAAAGAAGAAAGGACGGCTAAAGCATAGCGCAAAGTTAAAGATTAAGGTAGAGATAGGACTAGCACACTATATAAGGTAAACAAAATGGCGCAGCTATTCTTTATTATCTTGGATGTGCAAGCCAAGTGCGTGTGTTGGCCATGTTAAGGGATACTACTTTTATCCTATCTTGCAAATTAAGCAAATGATACCATAGTATGCAATACAAGCACTTCACACATGGAAAGAAAGTAGATACAAATATACTATAGAAACAATAATTGTATAATACAATAGAATTGTTATTAGCAAATGATACTATCTCAATTTTCTTTGAACCTATAGCATACAGAAATGCCATGGATCATCCAACATCATAAGCTCATATAGGTCCTTAATCTAGTTCAATCTAGTTAAGTTCCAACAAGAAAGTTGGCTCCTTCAATGTTTTATCTATCCAAAAAAATGAACTTCAATGTTGTCAAGGTAGACGCCCAAGCATCCCCCAATGCACGAGACAAAAAAAAGAGACCAATACAAGCATGGTTCGGAGAGTTGGCACTAACTAGATCTAGTGATTGATTCTAATCCTAAGAACATAAGGCATTCAAAAAACTCCAAAATATAAAGACTTTAACTTTATCATGGCATACCTAGCACAATTAAGGCTCATTGACAATTAAGAAATTGCATAAATATTTCATAACTTAACAAAAGCATGCATAGATGTACATGCATGTATCTATTCTGGGCACACATACCCAATGCATGACAAGGAGAAAAGAGGTCAATAGAAGGCATTCAAGAAACAGAAAAATGTAAATATTTTCCCTGTGCAAGACAAGCAACATAAAATCTCTATTGATCAAGAGAACATGCACCGGTGAGAGCTGCTAGGTTCAACCACAGTTATTCAACATGCATATCAAGGGGCAATATCTAAAATATAAAGACTTAACTTTATCATGGCATACCTAGCACAATTAAGGCTCATTGACAATTAAGAAATTGCATAAATATTTCATGAATCAACAAAAGCATGCATGGATGTATGTGCATGTATCTATTTTGGGCACACATACCCAATGCATGATAAGGAGGAAAGAGGCCAATAGAATGCATTCAAGAAACAAAAAGTTGTGAATATTTTTCTTGTGCAAGGCAAGCAACATAAAATCTCTATTGATCAAGAGAACATTCACTGGTGAGAGTTCATAGGATCAACCACATTTATTCAACATGCATATAAAGAGGCAATAAAAGAATCAGATGCTGGCATGTCCAAGAAATACTTAAGTTTGCCACAATGAATGTAGATGTTCCTATGTTGTTTATCTTCTTTGCAAAGAAGACATGATAGTCTTCTTTGTCTTTTGTATTTTGTCATTTTCCATGTGCTTCTCTCACTTAAAAGCACCCGACTTCCATCCTTCTTCAACATATTTATTCAAGATGCCTAGCTTCAAAAGCTTTTAAAATCATTACAGAAACTTGAGATTCATCAAGCCAATATTTTCTACTCTCTTTAGAATTTTTATGAAGCACACCATGGTTAATTACAACATCTGAATTGATCTTCCTCTTGCCGAAATTAATCAGGTAGCTTACATGTGTGCCATCCGTGCATTTATCACAAATAGTTGCTTTTGAAGATATTTTAATGATTTTATATATTTCTTGGCTGGCTAAGAAAGAGCGAAAGTTCATTCCAATTAATGTCTAAATCTTTTACCTAATCCAACATAGATGAGAAAAACATGAAACTTCCTGTCAGTAAAATAAAATTCCATAGATGATCCTAATAACAATAAAATCACTTGTAAATCCAAAAATGATCCAACTCTAAAGGTCCAATAAGTTCAACAAAATTCCAAAACTTTTCTAAGATCCAACATGTTGGAAATGATATCACCATTTCTTATATCCCCTGGATCTAACACTTATCTTAGACCTAATACGATGGCACCAGGTGGGGAAGATGCTTCGCCGCCCCTGCCATTCCCCTGAGTAGAATCGTCCAATTAAGGGGGGGATCTTCTCTTGGATTGGAGTTCTTTCATAAATCAAACCCGTAATCGATGAAGATGTCATCCGACAGTACCGATTGGGGAAGATGCTTCGCCGCTCGCCATTCCCCTAAGTAGAATTGTCCACTTAATGGGGGTTCTTCTCTTAGATTGGAGTTCTCTCATAAATTAGACCTATAATCGACGAAGATGTCATCCGACGACCATAAGATGCCATGTGCCAGCATGTCGCACTACAAGAAAATTGATTTTTGCCTACGCCAAAAAATCATAGGAATAGGCTATTTTTTGTAAGCAAATAGATTTACCTATGAAGCATCCCGTAGGGGAGTCTGTAGGCCTAGTACAAGTAGGGAAATGTATTACCTACGGGTGTGTCCCGTAGGTATAGTACCGACTTATACCTACGAACCGACACCCATAGGTAAAAATAAAATATACGAACGAAACTGGCTCCTTATGCCATATTTGTACCTACAGCACTCCCATAGGTAAATTTACATACCTGAAAAAAATAATATATATATATATTACATTAGTTACATTTACCTACGGAGGTTTAGCCATAAGTAAATGTTTACAATTGCAACGTCTCTTTCATTTACAATTTGAGCACAAATATTTGCCAACAAACACATTCATAATTCGGCACAAACAATTACCAATAGACAACCCCATGTCAAACAATTGCCAATAAACACATTCAAAATTTACAATTCGGCACAATTCGTGGAATCAACAATTCACACCATTACAGAACTAACTGAAAATGTGTTGGTACAACCAAGTCAACACATACATCCAATTCATACACCTTTTGGACTCACAACAACCCCATATCAAACAACTTTGTTGGACAGTGACAACAATTAAAATCATTTTCAACATAACAAAAAAAAGCATCACAAAGACATTCATTAAGCATTAAACATACTTTGTCTACAAACATAAAGTATGACATGTTAACGTAAAATATTTTACAATTAATACATAATAGTTCATAAGATGTTAAATATACAAAGTTTTCAATTGTTTCAGGCTTCCAGTCACAACCACAATGAAAAGATCATTATCTATTTCTCACCACAATCAAAGATCCCACCACAAGTAATTGGACAACCCAACGAGAAGATGAAAAAAAGTGGACAACCCATTTAGAATCTTCATTCATTTATCTTCTATAACCACCTGCAAATGGAAGATAGGAATTAATCAAAATATATAACATCCAATGATTATAA
Source organism: Cryptocoryne crispatula var. balansae (assembly GCA_036172225.1). Taxonomy (NCBI): domain Eukaryota; kingdom Viridiplantae; phylum Streptophyta; class Magnoliopsida; order Alismatales; family Araceae; genus Cryptocoryne; species Cryptocoryne crispatula. The sequence continues at coordinate 37,244 of JAYDZW010000023.1, forward strand.
CTAATTAAAAGATGTAAAGTAAATTACTTACATAATCTCTCAACCATACTATGTGGCTTCCTATGGCATCTTTCATTCTTCTTCTATGATCATCCTTCACAACAAGAGGGGTATCAGACTTGTTAACAAATGTGACAGATATTTCATAATAGACATTACCTAGTAATCTCCTCATTATAGTCTTTACTGGGTCATCACTGATGAGAAAATCATCTGCCACATATTGTCCTTCAAGATCTAGCAACTTGACCTTCCTTACCCTTCCCTGCAACTGATACTAGCAAATCATGTACAGTCTTTCTGTATATTGTAATGCAGTTAAAAAAAATGAAACATAACATCATTCAGGATACTGCATATACAATCAGAGGTGTAGTACATCTAATTTCAAAATACGTTACATTTTCTTCCAATATAAAATTGAGCATGTTGGTATGAAGTTTTTTGGGCTACAGCTTTGTTTAATTGTATGTCAACTAATTGTGCAACAGTGTTTAACCTTCCATTTAAAAGGAAGATCATTCGTATATAAGAAATTTTATCCTAAATCAATGGGTTTAATCACATAAGAATCTAACTTTCATGACTTCCCTATATGTTTACATGTTTTATTCAAGTGAAAAAAAAAATTAAGTCTGGTGTACATTTGGTGATATCAAGAATATAAATTACAGCTCTACGAAGTTGGGGGAATGCAAACACAAATATGATAACCTGTTATGGTGAAATTCAAAACAAAATGGAATGGCCGGAACTATCTACAGAGGGTGGCCAAATTCTGATCGCAAAAATATGCTGAGTCTGTCAAGAATCTAAAATATGCAAAGCCCATTTTGGACAGAAAAAATCAGAAAGAGGGATAAGTCATATATATATCTATATATATAAAAATCAACGGACCATCTAAATCTAAAATTGGAAACATCGATAATTCAATTATCAAAACAACTTAAGTGATAGACAAAGAGAGGTGTTCCATCAAGTTTAGCCCAATCAAAAAAAAGTCAATCAACATTCTGAAACTCAAATCTGACAAGATGGTATAAAGGTAGGTTTTAGGCCTTAAAATCTATAATGTACTAATAAAAATATCCTAATTAGAATATAAAGTGAAAAGAATAAAAATGAGATATGAAACTTAAAGGCAAATCCCCAATGTCTAAAATCCCAAATCAGAAACTTGAAAGGCAGACTTAGAATATCCTAATTAGACATGTAGCTGTCAATTTAATTTTGGCAATTTGACAGTTAAGCATAAGTGGAAGAAATACCTTATCTTCAGCTGACGTTGACAACTTGCTTGCGGCCGAAGAGCTCAATCCAGATTGTAAAAGATTAAAAAATTTTTTAGAAAATGTTATATAGTTTCCTATGTAAATGTGAAATATGTAATGTACATCAATATGAGTGATGAGAAAAATTATCTACCTCTTGGGACTTTGCTTCAAGCTTAGTAACTTTGAATTCTAAAACCTGTAGACATTCATATAACTTTTTGTTTTCAGATTGTGAAGTTTCAGTTTTCTCTTTCCAAAGATGGTGTGGTGAAGGTGCAGTAGTGCCAATACCCCTAACTCTCCCCTTTTTGTCCCCTCCAAGGACTTTAGTGAAGACATCACATTTAGATGCCAATGGAACTGAACTAGTAGATGGTTGAGATTCTTTATAGGCTTTAAGTTTCCCCTATATAGAACATAAATGCAATTAAAAAAGATATATGATGGCAACTATAACAGAATATATCAAAATCACTATATACTTACTATTGTAAGGGCATATTCTTCATTAACTGCCTTTCCATCTTTCCTCGTATGTGTAATAATAAAAATATACGTTATATCCACATTGACATCGATTTTAGTAGCTTGAAATTTTACACATGATAGCATAACAATTAAGCCAGAATAGTCAAACCGAAAAATTGTTATTATAACATAGTGATAAGATAAGAGACATTAACCTCCTCTTTCCTAATATCTGCAAATGATTTCTTGTCAAGACAATAAAAAATCTTTTGTAGTCCTTTGTTCTTTTGGTTAACCTCACTTCTTTTCTATAAAGTAAAACATGTATAATTAGGCTATTTATTGAATCATCAATGAAAATGTCTTAGAAAAAAAAGAAATCACCTTGAATTCAACAGAACACCATGCGGTCTTTGCTGCCTCCCATATCTCAGAAGAAATATGTAGGCCATGAGGTGGCTCCTGTCCATCTATGTATTTCTTTATTAGGCAGTATTTATGGTATTTCTACTTCTGAGATAGATCTTTTATAATAAATAATCGTTGTAGTTCATTTCCATCATCAACATCATACTTCCTCTGCAAAATAGAGTAAATAAACATAAAATTAATGACTTTACAATATATACCATCGAAGTGTAAGATAAGAAAAAGACCAATTTCACCTTGATAAAACCCCAAATATCAGCAATATTTTGTTCAGGCATCTTATCCCATGATGCAACGTTTATGAGGCATTTTTTACTATTCCTTGCAATTGTCTCCAAAAAGGTCCTTAATGACCTTCCACCATTTCCAATAGGTTGCCCAACCTCATTCCACTCCACAAAAATGACTTTGCCATCCTCCAATGCTAGCACATCCCGACAATATGTGCGGCCCCAGGATCTCTTCACTTCAAGATCACCTACAACAAGAACATCTTCTGAAATACCTTCCACTTTAAGGGCATTTCCATTTGATTCTCTTGATTTTGTCGAAGAGGATATTGAAGCATCAAGTGAGGAGATAAACATCTCCCTTTTGAGCATAGGCAATTACTTTGTTAATAAATGTGTTCATCTTAGCATACCCAAACCAGTCTTTGGAAATCTGCAAGAAATTACACAAATTAGCAATCCATGAATATCGATAATATAGGATTGAAAATCGTACAAACTGATAAGTTAAAATTTTGTACAAAGTATGGATATTCTGACTGAGAGAAAGTATCTGGAGCATTCTTTAAAAAATATATAAAAATAGTATAATACAAAAAATCCACACTCTAAGTCGTCCCGTTGTTGGGTTACCTGAAAGATACAAATGTCAATACACTTAAAAATGAGAAACGAGGTAGAATAGATGAATCAATGCCCTTTCAAGTAGTACATTGAGTATATAAAAGAGGATAGAGGCAAGACTCTTCTTTTTTACTATCTTCCCCTCTGACTGGTACAAATCCTTTAAGAATCTAAAATAAAGAGTAATGTTGTCATCACATTTTTACTTGAAAAGAAAACACAATATATAAAGTGTTTGAACTTTTACCTTCTTATGATTGGCTCTTGCTTGTGTGGCTCAGTCAAGATAAGAGAATCAAATAGAATCATACAAGGGCCAAAGTCAGACGTAAAAGAATTAGCAAGATTACATAGCAAGAGCAATCTCCAGTGTCCCTTGGACATATATTTCTCATTAGTAAGTAAGAAATGAAAATACATGAACTTGACATCTACTATCATGTATGTACCCATCAACTATGAAAATAATGACATAAGTTTTTTAGAACACCTCTTGATCCCTTACTGTCTCTATAATCCTACGGCTGCTATTAAGGTACATGGAAAATAAAAGATAATCTACTATTGATGCATTAGTGCTATGGGTCATGCCTAGTTGGACCCATATATGGATGCAAAAAATGGATAAAAATTTAGAAAATGTGCTAAGAAATGACTACAGTAAATCATCTTCTTCCTGAAATCTGTCCAAAATTGAAAGAAATAATTAATAAGTATCAATGCAAATAAAGACAAAAAAAATAGTTAAACAAAGGGTTGTCTAGTTGACTATACAACCTCGATGTATTTTTCTCATAAATACATCAGAAACTAGCCACTCAATGAAAACATACAGCCCCTCCAAAATGTGACAAGAACTTTCTCTGCATAAAAAAAAACATGTGAGAAACAACTAATGGGGTGTTTGGTTGCATGATAATTTTTTGTACACTTTTATGATAAAAAATTGTATTAAAATAAAAAGTGAACCAACTCATGACATAAAATTATCATGTTTGGAGGGATGTGATTACAAAAAAGAGTAACTATCACACATGACCAAACAAAGTGGGGGACCACAAGAAAAAGAAAGAGGTGAGACCCTCTTTTTTGTTTAAGAAAAAAATCACTTTTAAAACTTAAAATTGTCATGGTTACCAAACACCTCTTTTAACAAGTTTTCTTACAATTTTTAAAAATTAAAACAAAAATCTTCATTATCATGCAACCAAACACTCCATAAGTACTTCAAAAAGCTTCTATGTGTAAAAGTGAAGTTTCAAACTTCACATAGGATGGTTTTTTTAGGCAATAAAGATTATACGACATCAAAATAAAGAAATATTTGAGAAGATTATGTACTCTATAAAATTCTGAAAAAGATCAGAGTTCATCTTCTTCTTCACTGACTTTGGAAGATCATAGATGTCTACAATGTATTTTATCTTTTTGGGTAGTGTGTTAACATCTGAGGTTTCAGGCCCCCACAAGTCTTTCTCCTTTGAGCTTGCACATTCCGACTTGTAAGATAGATTTTCCATGATCTTCTTCCCTTGTTTGCATAACAAAACAAATGGGGACGAAGAGATTACCACTCATAATGTATCATCCACTAATCAAGACAAAACAAATCAATGACTTTTCGTAAGGACATATCAAATGGGGACAAAACAAAATAAGTGGAGGCAAAGAGATTACATAACATACATTATGTTTCATCCACTGATAAAGACAAAACAAGTCAACTGATAAAGGTAGCTTTATTTTTCTAAAATAAAGAGGTGATCAGTGTACAACAAAAATTTAAAATGAAGAGTTCATCTGGCACATTAATACAAGGATCGATAGCCAAATGACTAGGTCATTCCATCAAAACCATTTTTAACTTAGAAGCAAGTCCCAACACAACACTCCCATAGGTGCAAACTTTCTATGAGTTAACCAAGGTGGGGGCCGAGTTTAAATGGGATTTAAAGTGCCAGGAAGCATTTGATGGTTTGAAAAAAAAACCTAGCTAGTCCTCCTTGTTGACACGCCAAATTTACCTAATTCAGAGTATAAAACTCATGTTTTATAGGATAACATGTGTGACTATTTTGAAGATGATGCTAGGTCTTTTATTGTTCATTTGGAGCTTTGCTGAATGAATTCAGATGCTTTTCGGAGTTTTCATAACAAAGCCATAATTTTCGAGCAAAAGTACATGGCCCAAGTTTTTCGAACAAAGCCGTAGTTTTTAGTAGTGATAGTACACGACCCAAGTCTCACTTCCAGAGTGACCACCCCACATGTAGTACACATGTCTGTTATCATCTGTAGTCAAAGTAAAATCTTATTTGGTTGACACTAGAGCTTCCATCAATGTTATGTTTCCAGAAACCTTGCAAGTATGCGGCATTTTTGAACAATAAATCAAGCCATCTTGTGCCATGATGACAGCCTATGATAACTCCAAGAAGTCGACATGTGGGAGGTCACTCTGGAAGTGAGACTTGGACCATGTATTGTCACTATTGAAAACTACAGCTTTGTTAAGAAACTCGGGCTATGACTTTCACTCAGAAATTACGGCTTTGTTCAGAAAACTCTGGAAGACATCCAATTTCATTTGGCAAAGCTCCAAATTAACAATAAAAGACCCAACATCATCTTCAAATCAATCACACATGTTACCCTATAAGACATGAGTTTTATGTTTTGAATTAGGCAAATTTGGCATGTTTATAAGGGGGACTAGCCAGATGTCTTTTCAAACCATCGAATACTTCTTGGCACTTTGAATCTCATTTAAACTCGGCCCCCGTCTTGGTTAACTCATAGAAAGGTTTGCACTTTTGGGAGTGTTGTGTGATAAATCAGCAGACAAACTGTAGCCTTCCGATTAATCCTTGAAGTTCTTTCATATTTTTCAGAGGAGGCATACCAATGATTGCTTTGACATTGTTTGGATCGATGTCTATGCCCCTTTTGCTCACTATGAACCCCAATAATTTTTTTGATGAGACTCCAAATGTGCATTTCTTAGGTTTCATCATCAATTTATATTCTCTAGTGCTTTGAAAGACCATTCTTAACACTTCAAGGTGTTCCTCTCAGCTTTTAAAATTAATGACCAGGTTGTCCACATACACCTCTACAAGTGTATGCATCATGTCATGGAAGATAGCCATCATGACCCTCTGATATGTTGTTCCAGCATTCTTCAGTCCAAAGGGTATGATGACATAGTAATAGGTTCCCCACAGTGTAATGAACGAAGTGTTCTCTTGGTCTTGTTCTGCTAACTGGATCTGATATATCCAGAATAGCCATCCATGAATGAAAGCATTTCAAATCCAACGGTGTTGTCAACCAATACATCAATATAAGGTAGAGGAAAGTCATCTTTAGGACGCGCTTGTCGACTCTGAAAACGGGTTCCGGATCGGCACCTCAAGAGAAGGTGAAGATGGAATAGGGGAAAGGGGAGTGAATCAAAAGGCACTCGCAAAGCGGTAAAAGGTCTTCCCCTCGGCCCCACACTCACATTGAGCCCCGAACTCTCATCTCACGGCATCGCTCGAGCACGGAGACGGTTCGGGTCATGTGGGGAAGAGAGTGAAGAATGAATTAACTTAGAACATGATAAGAGGTGGTTGCCAGGAGCTGCGGGCTCCGCTTTATGGAATGTAAATCAAGAGATGAGTTGAATTTGACCGTGTGTACCTTAGCATAGGATATTGGGATGCGAGTTCAACCTTCTTCTTCTTTGGCCGGCCGATGAAAGAGAGTCCAACCGATGCTAGCTTGATCAACCTGTGCAACTAGAACAATAAACCAAGTGAAAGAAGCTGATTAGAACTATGGGAAGTGTAGAGACGGATCAAGTTTTTGGCACATTCCGAAGGGGATCGATAGAGCAATTGGCCGGACCGAACACCCTGTATATAGGGCACCTGGCGCCCTATAAACAGGGCGCCAGGTGCCCTATATACAGGGTGCCAGGTGCCCTATATACAGGGCGCCTGGCACCAAATCAAATCAATTCGACTGGCTGATTTGACCCCCCGCAGTGACTCGTCTTGTTGATCTGACAAACCTCATGATGCTGGCACCCCATATACAGGGTGCTATGCCGCGTGGCATTGCTTTTCGGAAATGGCCAAGTGCCCTCTTTTGAGCTATAAATAGACCTCCATTTGGAGCTTGGAGGAGATTCCAAGTCCGTACCATCTTAGAGCCCATCCAAGACCACGTTTCCAAGCCATTCTCACCTCCCATAGCCTTTCAAACCGATCCAAAATCGTCCACCAAAAACCCGAAAAACCTTCTGTTTCTGTCACCCAGAAACATGTTTTTTCTCCAACTTTGAGAGCTTCTATCCGTCTCTCCTCTTGCATCCAGCATCCAAACCACCTTTCATTAGCTTCATTTGCATATTGTCTACAAGGAGGAGCCCCTACTTCGTCCCGGAAGCCGCCCAGCACTCCGGAGCGGCATCGCAAAGAGGGGAAGAAAATCTGTTCGGGCCAGACTTAGTGCCCCATATACAGGGCACTTTGACCTTGGTGAACGCGCCCCATAAGGGGGGCACCTGCAGCTAGCGCCCTATATATAGGGTACCAACAGGGGCAGAAGCTCGTTTTGCCATTTTCGGAGTCCGATCACCCGTTTGATCGAGTTTTTGTCTCCCTTTTTCATCTTAGCATTGTTCATCATGTTATTTAGCATGCATTTGATCATTTTGCATCTCATATATGTTTAAAAACCTATCAAAAATAGGGGTTGGGATTCCGTCCCGATCCGGTTAGTTCATTCCCTTTTGCATGATTCAGAGTCTTTATCAAGCATGATGCTACACTCACGCCAGAGCTAATGATCTTCATTTGTTTTTCTTCATGTTTTATGCAGGATATTCTTAGATTAATCGACCGGAGTGAAGCTTCAATCCGATCGTAGGTGAAAGAACTCTCTAAAGCTCTCCCCTCTCGGCCGGCTGAGAAAGGAGAAGTTAGAACCAAACAATCTCCCCCGTTTACATCCCCAAGGTACGACAGTCAAACTCCTTCTTCTTCTAGTTCATTTGCTTGTCACACTTTGGAGCCTTCGGCTCCTGGCAACCACACACTTCACTTTTCACCACACACCACACTTCTTCTCTTCTTCTTCTTCTCTCTCTCACCGACACACGCGCGAGCTGAGCTGGCTCATCCGGGTGCGTACACCTTTTGGCGACCACGGTGGGACAACTCTTGCTTGAGTGAGTTCTTTTCACTTTTTAAAAGAATGTCCAACATGTTCATCCTTGCTTTGGCTCTTGCTTGAGTTCTTACATTCTCCTAGCATTCCTATTCACTTGTTCGCTTGTCTAGTTGCTTTAGTTTAGCATCACTTAGTTTCTTCCGATTTACTTGCTTTCCGTGGGTCATCTTTTTAAAAGAAGAAAAAAGCACCATCTAATTTTATGCTTGCTTTAATCGGTTTACTTTGACTTTGCACTCTAAAAATTACCTTGCTAAGCATCTTTGCTTATTTTATTCTAAAGAGTCTAATTCCTCCTCCAAAGCATCTTTAGTTGAATTAGTACTTGCTTTCACCCTTGATTGATCTTACATCATTGCCTTGTTGCATGCTTTTATTTTCTTCTTGTTTGCTCCTCACTCCTTGGTATCTCACTTGCATTTAGTTTGCATTGGAGTTTCGGGTTCGCCCGTCTCCTTAGGACATTCGAGAAGGGAGGCTCTCTCCTCCCAAAGCCCTACACACCCAAACACCTTTCTTGGTGGTTGCCAACTCCTCCTCCGGGGATTCCCTCTCGGAAGGACCGGGTAGCTTCCATCAAGACCTCCATAAGTCCCCAGACGTGAAAGATTCCCTCTTCACTGATCGGGTTGGTTGTACCATTCTATCCCAAAACCCAGAGTACCTATTACCTATCGTTGTGAAAAGAGTGACAACCTTAGAGTGCTCGGCGTTGTGGGAGCATAGGGTCCTACCCATTTATTTGAGTGGACATTGTTTCTCTTAATAAGCCACTAATTTAAGGTTGAAACACAAAAAATTCTTTGCAATAATCATTCTAAGTCTGTGCCATCACTTGTTTGCAAATCAAAATTGAAAACCAAAACCAAAAATTTGAAAACACTTAACAAAAAACCCAAAAGAAATCTTTGCTTGAGGTTAATTTGCTTGATAACCTGTTTGTTCAAACAAAAATAAAAAACTGAAAAAAAGGAGGAAAATTTTAAAACTAAAAAAGGGATTCTTGTGTTTTTTTTCGTCACCTTTCCTTTCTATTTATGAACTTGAGATCAGGGCGAGTCGTCGGGATGACGGACCAAGGGTACGAGCCGTTGCAGTTGGAATATGACCAATCCTACCTCCACCCGGATGCCGTATGTGCCGTTAATGAACCCGGAATACTCCCTGAGACCAGTTCACCCTGACCCCACCCAGATTCTCTGTGGGAGGCATTCGCTCACGCCGACCCAACTCAACTACAAGCCATTGAGGCCATCCTGAAAGGAAAATCTCCTGTCAATCACACCCATGCCGAGGGTGGCCACCACACTTCTACCCCCCAGTTAGCAACTGACCAACCCGATGCACCAGTACCGGGCCATTCTCACAATGGACCCTTGATTCCAAACTCACCCCATCCGGTGGCCATCCTGAACCACCCGGACCCAAACAACACCACACCACTTAGGCCACCGGTCTATTCTTCCGCACATTTCAATCAAGCACGTCCTCGAGTGCACCACCCGATATACCCTCCTTGCCCGGCCGCTTCAGCCTATCCGATGGCCATGCCGGCAAATCAAGCATCTGTCCTCCCCCCTCCTCTTGTCCGAGAATCCTCCGTTGATCAAACTGTGCTTAACAAAATCAATAGGATGGATGAACAATATCGGGAGCTCAAGCGATTGATCGACACATGAGCTCTCCCCGAGATATCCCTTCCCTCTCTCCCCGTATTCCATCTTCCTCCTTCTAAAATGCACATTTACCGCCGATATAATGGAAATGGGAACCCTTTCATTCACATCAAAGATTTTCTTTATGAGTCTGTCATGTGGCAAAATGATCTGAAGGCCCTTACATACCTATTTAGGAGATCATTAGAGGGCTCCGCATTGGAATGGTTCTATTCACTTGACCCTTTGGAAGCTAGCAACTTTGATACCGTCAAAGCAAAGTTTTTGCAAAGATACCAAGATCGAGTCGGTCCTACCTATTCGATCACAGATCTTATGGCCGAAAAGATGAGAAATGATGAGGATTTTATAAGATATCTTTGATAGATGGAGGGCAATGGCGAAAAGGCCGACAAATGCACCTTGTCGAGAATCAAACGAGTCAAGATGATCATCACCAATGCCACTCCAGCTCTGAAAAATGTACTGACATTACATCACCCTGTCACAATGAGCGAACTTTATGAGAGAGCACGGTACATCCAAACCCAACTCCGAGACTCTCCCATCATGAACCTCTTCGACCCTAGGCCCCGAATCACCAAAAAGACCACCACCACCACTGGGCCCGTGACCGAAGGCGTGGTAACCAATGAACATGTCAATATCATAGGGAACCCGCCCAACAACCACCAACAGCAGTACAGAAACCCCCAGTACAGAAACCCCCGCCAAACCCAACAGGCACCTCGCCCTCAGATTCAGCCCCAACCTTTTCACCACCAAACACCAAACCAGTATCCCCAACAACCAATGCAGACACCAGTCCCCCAGCAACCCCGGCAATTGGCCGTACAAACCTTTGCACCTCAACCACCACGCCAACCAACCACCTATAACCAAGCACCTCCCCCCACCACCTACGTACCACGAAGAGCGGGGCCTAGAAGAAACCACTACCCGCCATTACCGTACTCTCTCACAGATATTTTTAACGTTCTTATGGCGGCAGGGCAGATCTCATTGCCAAGGGAAAAGCTGGAGTGGCCACAAAATGCCAACACAGACAAATATTGTTTGTACCACAGATACCCGGGGCACACAGTGGAGAATTGCTTTCAGTTTAAAGATTATATCCATGACCTCCACGAGCAGGGAAGTATTGACTGGGGTCAAATGGGTGAGTACATCAAGGTAGTAAAGAACCAGCCTCAGCAGCAGCAACATGCACCAGTCCGACAACAACAACAAGAATCCGGTCTGGGGATTATTCAGAACCCGCTACCCGCGCACGCACCCGCGACAGCACCAGAAAGCCAGAGAGTTAATCCTATTCTCACCTCCACCGATGACCCCCGCGATAGAGGCCAGAATTGGCAAATCGAGGGACCAGCTTCCTTCATGAACATTAACCCTCCAAACCACGTTAACCGAACCGTTCACTCCATACCACGAACTATCCCCACCAGAAGAAGCCAACCACCAATTATCCGCACGCTATCACAACCAACCATAACGCCACCAGCCATACAACTCCAACCGGGTAGGACCTTGATCCGCCCGGTCGAGCCTCCACAAATACCATCACCATTAGGACCCATCATCGTACCACCTCATACAACCATGCCACCACAACCTACCCGCATCCCTACAACCTAGACTATCATCACTACACCCCTACCTAGGCCTCCCATCATCCGACCTAACCCTCCGTCTACCTCCGCTACCCCATCTATAACTCCTCAACTTGCCACAGTACTCAGGAGTGGGCGCATGTTCCAAAGGATCTTTCCCCAGGCCGGTCAGTCAGGATTAGTACCAGAAGCAGAAGAAGAACACATTGAAGAACCGTTGCCTGGGACATCCTATGACTTGTTGAAACATCTTGATAAAACCCCGACACGGATCTCTATCTTAGAGTTGATCAAAAGATCCAGAGTCCATCAAGAGGTTCTCCAACAGTACTTACAACGAGTAATGGTAAACGAGAGCCTCCCTCCGGAAAAAATCTCATCAGTTTTGGTCCGGAGAAGTGAGTACCCAGCCCTTACATTCACAAAGGAAGAGTTGGCCGACCCGGAAGTAAGGAAATGTGCCTTATGCATCACAGTCCACGTCAATGGAGTTGGCATTAAGTCATGTTTAGTCGATACCGGAGCCTCCATTAACGTTCTGCCACTAGAAGCATTACATCTTTGTGGAATCTCTGAGGAAGATGTCCGACCATCTTTGTGGAATCTCTGAGATAATATGAATGGCTCGTGGCAAGGCATGAGATGAATGTGATGGACTTATGGGAAGGTATGAGTTGATATGAATGTGAGTATGCATTGAAAAAGATGTGAAAAATGAGCTACACCATATTACTTAGCCACACCCCTGGGTAGTGGGGATTAGAACAGTCTGGTGCATCATTCGATCCCAAATACTGCGATTTGTCCTAAGTACATCCCTTTCTAGGTGTACTATGTGATTTAATTTAGCTATATGATTATTGTTATATATATATATATATATATATATTAGATTTGGTGCTACCTAGTTGAGATAGCAAGACGACATTTTCCTTGCGAAATTGAAAAGATGTGTGTTCCATTTAGAGAATGGATGCATTAGTGGTATGTGTAGTCTATTTAGAGAATAGATACATTAGTAGCATTTATGTGTTATATAGTGGTTTGCATTAGTGGCATTATAATTGTAGTTAGTTCATCATGTTGTTTACATTGGTTAGTCTTGAATAGATGGTGTTTCATAATATGCATAATAAGTCTCAATTATATATGTTTTATTGCATTAGTTCATTTAGAAGTTGTATCATGGTGTGATGTTTTAATTTTCATGGTATTTTAATAGGTTGTGGTTATGTGGTGAACAAATTGTAGAATGTTGGAAGATTAAGTAATATGATTTGGCTTATTACTATTATAGTATAGGTGTAGGGTAGGTACACATATTATCATATTAGGGTGTTATTGGTTACCCGATATGATGAATGATGGAATGTCTTAAGTCTTTATGACTCAACTCGTGGTTTTAATATTTTAGCCAGTCTTGAAGATATGGATCTAGGAGTTGGACTTGAAGAGGATACTGAATTTAAGTTTGAAGAAGAACATGTGAAAGAACCAAATTTTGCAAATCCGGGAGATGTGTGACTTCACTTTATTTAAATGTTTTGTTATGTTTCTATTATAGTGGCTATGTGTAGTCAACTATCAACTTGATTATGGTTTTATTTTGATATGGCACTTAACACTTGATCTTGTTTTAGTTGGAACTATGTTGCCTTATTTTGGTGGCTAAAGTTGTTATCTTGGAACATGTTATCTAAGTAGTTGAATTTTATAAAGTTATGCAAGTGGATGTGTTTTATTTAGGTTGTGTATTTTTGTTGCCAAACCTCTTGTATTTGAGGTTTTATCCCGCTATTGCATTCTAGAAAAAAAATTGCTATATTTTTCACGGCATGACATAATCAAAGAGGGCTTTAGTTAGTTATCTTTGAAAATAAAAAAGTTACAATTAATAACTAAAAATTATGTGATTTTTTAATGATTTGTGACATATTTAGACATTAATTCAAATATTTTACCAAACAATATGAACCATCTAACCTCTAATCGAATCTTTGACCAAATTAACAATTAGATATTTTATCAAATAGTTTGAATATCTAATATTTAACCAATTAAGAGATTATATGTCAAATAAGCTACACAAACAAGGTTAAAATCTTATAGGGTGTTTGGTTGCATGATAATGAGCATTTTATTTTAATTTTTAAAAATTGTAGTAAAAGTATATTTTAAAAGTGTTTGGCATGCGCTACAATTTTTTATCTTAAAACTTTTTTCACCCTCCTCCACGTGATAGAGAAAAAAAGAGATATTGAGCATTTTTTTTTTCAAAAGTGCACACCCACGGCACATGGTGGACAAGCCTAACCCATGTGCTACATAAGTGACTTTTCATTTTTGTACCAAACACCTTACCATCATTTCTAAAAATGATAATGTTTTTGCCAAACATTATCATTTTATAGCTTTTAATTTTAAAATTTGTCAAGTTTCAATATGTGTTATCATTTTTTATCATGAAATCATATAAAAAAATAAAAGGCAACCAAACACCCCATTAGTTATTTACCTCTGATATGGCCATTAGACACTCATACCATTTTTATAAAATGCTTACGTGGTCAACATCCTGTGTTACGTAAGTATAATGCTCATCTTCCGGGTGAAGGTGAGATTTGATAGAGTAAGATATTTGAGAGGATCAAAGACACGACTGGAGAAAACAACTGAGAGTTGGTAGAGAGGTGAGTCGTTAAGGGGTGAGGATTGCGAGCTGGGTAGGGGGGCGAGCCATTGAGGGGTGAGAACTGAGAACTGAGTGGAAGGGTGAGTCGTTAAGAGGTGAGAACTGAGGACTAAAGAGTGAGGAGTGAAAGGTGAGGAGTGAAAGGTGAGGAGTGAGAGGTGAGATTTGAGAGATGTGGATAAACTTCCCCCATGGGGGCTTTTTATAGTCCCAAGGAGGGGGCATAGAGGGCAGGATGGTGGGTGGGTGGGGGAGTGAGGGCAAAAGCCCCACCTAAAGTCTGACGGCCGGGTTGGTTCCTAGCCAGTTGGCATGGAAACCAACTGACTTGCCCGACCCGGCCTACCATGATACTCGACAATGACAGATCTAATTGACTCTAGGTGACTTTCACTAACGTTTGGAAGGTTAGTGATTTCAAGATTTCAAAAGGATAATGCAAAGACAGTGGGAGAGAAACCAACGTACATATGTGATAAAGGTGTTTTATGGTTTGACACTGTTTGATTTTTGAAATTTTTTTGCTTGAATTTTTGAGATTTTCATTTTCAAACCAAAACAAATCAATAGGAATCAAAATAATCTGAACATAACTAATTTGAATTGATTTGATTCAAATCATCTTTTATTAATATATAATATATATGGCTATATATACTTTCGTTTAATTTGATTTGTATCTCTTTTGTGGAGTTATAGTATATATGTTTATATGTATGGTTAATTTTAGCTTAAAATTTTTAAACATTTTTTACATAAAAATATATAAAAATGTTGTATAGTATACTATATTAAATTTAATATTTAATATTATAAATTTACTGGTTTGATTTGACTTGAAAGACCTTAAGTTTGATTTGGTTTTATGGGATAAATCAAATAGTGAAATCAAGAGTTCACAAGCTATTTGGTTATAGTATAATTTTCTGCAAGCTTTTGTAATAAAAATAATATGTTAATACAAAACATAGATATTTAAAACCTTAAAATTTTCATATTTAATTATAAATTCACATTAGAAAGATAGGTACTGTGTATGCAGCAATGATAGAGAGTAAGGAAAGAGGTCTCACATTCTCAAAACTTTCTACAAAATATTGTATTTTTATCATGATTGTCAGACACGATTTTTGATAAGATTTAATTACATTACACATACTTTTAAAGAAAACATAATTTTATCATGTAACCAAACACCATAAATAGATAAACACCTAAAATTATTATGCTTGCTGAGAAAATAACATCTTATAACGTGCGAACCATATATAAGGGGAAAATATGAGATGTATAATCAATTTAGTGAAGATTATATAGTTGATCCTTCTCTGTATTAGAATATTTCGTCAATATATTTAATAGATAGTAAAATTTTATGTTTGTTGTAGTTATGGTTGAATTTTATGGTTATATATGTTTATACCGAGCATGGACAACAAAATATGAGATTTTGACATTTCAATTTGTTGAAAGTTGTCAACTTTATATTATTTTTTTTTAGTTTTTGCTTTAATTTTATTATTTAAATTAAAAGGTTTAAGTATATATTTAATTTTGTAAATAATATAAATATTTTTATATTTTAGCAATAATTTTGATATTAAAAAATTATTTTGACTCTAATCAATCAAAATACTTAATAGTGATTTTTATATTGATATTGTATTACCAAACATCTAATATATAACTATTTTTTTCTCCTATGGCTATTGTCTACCTATTATCCTTGTTCAAACGATATTTATATTTTGAAAGAACATGAAGGCCAATTTTCTTAACATAGATGTCGAGAAAAATATGAATCTAAGATCCTCATACCCAATGATATACCAAATATATTGTGCTTAATTTGTCCATTTTGGTTACCCAACATAATCATTAATTTAGGTCCGAATAAATTTTGAAGAACGTCTGTAAAGGGGCCCTATTCGCATTTGATTATCTCTTACAAACAACAAGTGGTTAACTCTATCAGACCCCATAAAAATATCCTGAAGGCAGCCAGGTGATGACATGGTATTCAACAAAAAGTACAAAGGTTTAAGCCTTTAACAACTCAGTTAGTTAACAACAATACAAGCAATTTCGAAAATTGCCGCCCGCGTCCCCCTTGTTTGAGAGGCTTGAAAATTTTTGAACTTCAAGGGGGGCTTTTGTAAATATATTCTGGCGCAACTAGGTAGTTCTCAACAAGCTATGGCGGCAGCCGATGATCTTTCTTGGCGCAGACGATCGACGAGCGACGGTGGTGAGAAAGGTGGAGCAACTAATTGGATCTTGTCACATTACACAGGACAGAGTATGGTGGGACTACAAAATTCTTGTGGGTCGATGAGAGTATACAACGGCATATATATATTTTGTGCAAAAAAAAAGAAAACATATTTTAAGTAAGAAATGCACTTTTTTATGGGTTGTTAATGAACATGAAGAATGAGAGCTTTTTTGATGTTGATGTGGCTCACGGAGCAGCAAAGCACTGAAACAAATCAAAAAATTAATCATATGAAATTGAAAAGATTCTGAAACAATCGGAAATAATACCAAGACGAGACACATTCTCAACCAGAATATGCTAAAGAAACAGATTGCAGGAATAGGGAGAACAGAATCATTAATAAGAACAACCTAAGCTCCAGGTTGGGGCAGCTCTGGGATGACTGACGTCGACTATGGCTGCCTGCTGTTCGTTACTGGACGTCAGCTTTAGTATACAAAAAGGTTAAGAACCATATGACGGACTAACGTCATCTTACTCGGTTGTTGTCTCAGTCTTTGTCTTAGTAGGAAGAGTAGAATCATCACTGCGATTAGCGTACTTCTTCAAGACACGTTTTTTATTTGTTTTCCACCATTCTTCCGCCTGCTGCTCGTCAAATTTTCTTTCGCTGCACCAAAAAACAAAAGTGAAACAGAAACCAGAAGGTTGTAGATAGCTGGGAAGGTATTATTGGGCAAAACAAGCTCGAACTCAGAAGCTGCATAGACAGCACCGAACGTTGTGAAAAAATTTGATACCACCTAGGGGATAATATTTTGCAGTGTTAAAACCATCAGAAGGAAAATCTATCAAAAAAAGATGCTTAAAATGTTTTTGGCTTCTAAAATTTCTATCTTTGATTTGCTAATTATATAGAGATTATATACAAGAACTTTGTTATGCAATGGAAGATGTGTCCATCCTTCCAAGAAAATAAAGCGATCACCACAAAATGACGTCCATTCTATTTATGGCCATGCTCTAGTATGTTCTCACACACTAACATCCTTCATGTGCTTGCAGAAAGATCCATGTTGCTTGAAGACAGACTAGAGGAATAAAAAAAACATTCCAAACTATCAACAGTGAGCTATCGGTTAACGCCTTCATAAGCACACTTCTATCCCTTTAAATCAGTTGCTTTGGTGAGCTAGAGTTGTTGCTGAATTTGTTGATGCGCATTATGAATTCAATGTATAGTATCTGAACTTCTCTTTTGGAGCACACTTCGAAAAGTTTCGTTCTGCACGTGTCCTATATTCAGCAGGTAAACTACTTTACCCTACTTATCTACACTATATCTTGAAGATGAAATGAAAATTAACGATGAATCATGATGAGGCTTACAAGTCGATGATGTAGGACATCTTTTGAGGGCAGAACACTGAAAAATAAAGTGATTACTTGAGAAATAATTGATCAGATGCTGTTCACTGTCACATAGGATTGCAGGGTCAGAATTGGAGAATAGATCGCCTACTGCCGATTCTAATCTGATCGGCAAAATCAACCGAAAGAAAACCAATATGGAATAGGCCCAGATAGGTTCTTTAAAAAACATAAAAAACAATACATATCCAATCCTAAGAGTATTCCAATTTGATTAAAAAAATACTAAAAATAAAGAAAATGAGTTGAGGCAGATTGAAACAAGGTGCAAGGATGGGCTCACTCAGCCATAGGTGCTGCTGGAAATCTAATGATTTCGCTGATGAGCTTCCTGCCCACAAGGTACGAAGCAAAAAGCAAGGCACTTGTGATTTAACTGTTTGCAGCATGGGAGCTGAATACCAAGAAATCCCTATGAAAGTTGTAAGCTGCATTCAGACCTGAAACGATAAGATCCAATGGGATATTCAGGTCCATAGTACTTGATACAATTCCCCTTCCCCCACCCAATAGGGTGGGCTGCTGCCACCAACCGCCTATTATAGTGAGAGTTGACTAAATCATCCCTGAATTGGCCAATTCAGACATAATCAGTCTTGATTTATGCTTTATTTGGTTGATTCTAGCTGATTCAGGTGTAATGGGGGGGGGGGGAGTCAAAGTCCCCACTTAAAATGTGTTGATTTATGCAGATCCCGATCCAGAATCGGCTGATTCTATGGATCCACCTGTTTATTTTAAGTAAGAAGGATGATCACAAGATCACAATTTGTCAAGAGTTGAATGCTTAGGGTGCAAATAGAATTTAGAATGACCAGATCCATGATTTCACGACCCAGATTACACAGATAGCATATGATCCATTTTCTTGTATCCTAGAGAATGGGTGCCATGTGATACCCATTAAATATAGCCATATTTCCGTGCCCAGCCACCCTCTTTTCTCTCCCACTGATCATACTTGATGGAACAAGAACCCCAACTGATCTCACCGCAGGATACCAGGGCCAGGCCCTAGCTCTTTTGACAGCAGCATCTCCCCTTCTGAGCCTGAGATAAGCTCATTGATGATGGTAAGCTGTTGGCGCCAAATATTTCTCAAGCAAAATAGCACATACACTAGTAATTTTTAACCCATCAGAGGCCCAATTTACAGCCCTTTTCAAATCTATGGGCCAATTTAAGCACCCATTACAGCCCCAATTCCGGCCCATTTAAAGGCCCTTTTATGACTGTTAACAATCAATTTTCTCCCCTGTCAAGGACTATTTCTAGGCCTAGTTTAGAGCAATTACAAGCCAACTTTTATGACTGTTAGCAGTCAATTTCGCAGCCCTCTTATAGGCCAAGGCTTGGCCAAGTCATGGGTCACTTCCACCTCCAGCCCATTTAATGGCACCTTTTAACAGTCAATGATAAGCCCTTATTTATGGGCCATTTACAGCCCACTTAACGAGGCTACTATGGGCCTCAAATAGGGCCATATCCAGGCCCATATCTGGACAGCCACCTCCTCCAGCCAAAATGGGAAAAAAAGGAAAGAAAGGTGCTGGCGCACCAACCAAGGAGGTGGGGGGAGGAGGGAGAGAGAGAGAGAGAGAGAGAGAGAGAGAGAGAGAGAGTGAAAAGGGAAGAGATGGTTTGCTTCTTGGTTCTTTCCAAATCTAAGTGGATCTAGATTGCAGTCAAATCTTAATCAAATATAATTGATTGTCCTCCTTTCCTAGCACCAAATAAAGTCCTCTCGCTTGTTAATTTTGGACAAAATCTGGGAGATATGGTGGATTCGAAAATCTACTAAAAAATAAACGAATCCCCCCTAAAATCAAGGATTTGACATGTGGCCTACCTTTTTACACAAAATTAAATCAAAAAATCAAAAAAATTACTTATGAAAAAAAAAAATTTAAAAATTTTAAATTCCTAAAATTCTAAAATTTAGGGGTATTTTTCACTTAAAGCTCAAAAAAATTGATATTTTGCTCACAAATTACTCAATTAAGGCAACAACTTTATTGGGAGCACAATTTTGATATTTATGGGGTGTTTGGTTACGTGATAATGATCTTTTTTTTAATTTTTGAAAATTGTAATGAAAGTGCTCTCAAAGTTTCGTTTGGCTCGCTTTACCGTTTTTTATTTTAAAAACGTCTTTCACCGAAAGGGTAACGTAAAAAAAAAAAGTGGTCGAGACCACTTTTTTTTTGAAAGCGAAACAGCGTCTCACGAAACCCTCGGCGACCTCCCGGCGCTTCCCAGCGGTACTCTCCTCCTCTTCCCGGCACTTCCCAGCGGCGCGCTCCTCCTCCCGGCGCTTCCCAGCGGCTCCCGGCGCTTCCCAACGGCGCGCTCCTCCTCCTCCCGGCACTTCCCAGCGGCACGCTCCTCCTCCCGGCGCTTCCCAGCGGCTCCCGGCGCTTCCCAACGGCGCGCTCCTCCTCCCGGCACTTCCAAGCGGCTCCCGGCGCTTCCCAGCAGCGCACGCTCCTCCTCCCAGTGGCGCCCGCTCCTCCTCCCGGCGCTTCCCAACGGCGGCCTTCTCCTCCCGGCGCCCTCTTCACTCCTTCAAGAGCTCTTCTCGCGGCGGCGGCGGGCCAATAAGGTAACATTTTCCTTGTCTCTTGCCCTGGTCCTGTTCGCGGTCGATCGCCTAGGTTCCGGAGAGTTGGCGAAGCTTGATCTGTCATATTGTGCATTGGCATCACCATCCATCATGAAACTGTGGTCGAGCACATCAATTTCTGGACTCACCGAATTGAATCTGGAAGGAAATTCTATCGGAAGAGCTTGCTCTCAACCTTCTTTGGGCTGTGTGGAGGACTTTCCATATTTTTCTGTATTGGCCGCCTCCTCAGAAATAGGGCAATACAGTGTTGATTGGGAGGGGTTCATAGAAAACGTGGAATAGAGAGTGCAGGGTGGGAAAGCAAACTCTTTTAGTGGAAAATGAGTCGTCCTCTTCTTTTAGCTCTCCTTTTGTTGTTATCTATATATTCTGGATACCAAGGTTTATATGTGATATACTAGAGTCTCTTTGTGCAGTCTTCTGATTGTCACAGTGATGCTCATATCGATGCTAATGTGTTTGAAACCACATTTTAAAGGCAATTTTGGCATTTAAGATGAACTGGAGATATCGATCAAAATGGTGGACAAGATTCATGCGGCTTAACTCAAATAATCGGTAGATGCTTTGACTCTGCTTTCGTTGTTGTGTTAAGTACTATGACAGAAATGGGTTACGGTATCATTGACTTTTATGCTATTCGTGTGTAAATGTGGATAAGTACATTTATAGTTAACAAGACATAGAGGCGCCGAAGCATCCGATTGGGAGAATTAGGTATGTATGTCGGTGATTGGGAGATCACCGAAGCATACGATTGGAGTTGCAAGTTAGTAACTCGTGCATTTAGTTACTAACTTGTGGATACGATTATCTTTGAAGCATCTGATTGGGAGAAGATATATATTTCCTCTAACATATTTACCAAGGTGTTAAAACTCCCCCCCCCCCAGAGTATATACCACAGACGTGACTACCTGATGGTGAATAAAATTGACAGGATCAAATTCTTTGTGACATATATTGCGTGGGTAAGATGCCAAATGAAAGGAAGATCATGAATTTTAGTTCTGATGAACAATCTGAAATTCATCATCATGATCCTCTGATTGATAGACCCTTTCCCCTTACACAGAAAGATTCCCCGGACCCGGTTACTACCATTGAGCCCCGGTATGATGAGTTATGTAATCGGTATGCGGGCATGCTATTTGTTTTTCTGGCGAAAGTTCACACTATTTCTGAGTGTCCTTCTGTGTGGGATGCTATTGTTTTGTTGTTTAGTCAATATTGTTCTTTGGTGAAATTTTGTACAATTGTGGTGTATTTTATCTGTTCATTGAAACAATCTTTTTTCTTTTCTCTTCAAGGTTTCACCATCCGGTTAGCTCATTTTTTAGTCATACCAGATTTTAGAATAGTGCTGAACAAGTAGGTACATGCATGTGGGTTTCTATGAGACAGCAAGCTGGATAGGTTTAAGCAAAAAGAAGGCAGAAAATGGAATGCAACCATGGTTTTCATGAGAAGCAGGAAGTTATTTCAATGAGTGTTCTAGATCCTGATTTTCATGACTTTGATATGGATCGTTCAGAAAATTTTTTTGGGGCTGATCAGGTATGGGCTACATATGACGACGAAGATAGTATGCCATGGCTTTATGTCATGATTAAGAAGCTTCTTTCTTTGAGACCATTTAAAGTACGCTTGAGCTTTCTTAACTCCAGGAATACCTGTGAATTTGGCCGGTTAATTTGGGTTGGTTTAAGTTTTGCAAAAACATGTGGGGATTTCAGAATAGGCAAATAAGAGACCCATAACACACTCAATATGAATGACCTCCTTGGTTCTGGGCCTCGTGATCCAATATTTTTTTGTATACAGTTCATTAACTCATCTTATAATAAGTGGATGATTGGTTTCTCAATTTTCACGTCTTTTGTAGTGTTTATTTGCCTAGAATGTACGATATAGATGTATAGTTTGGATATGCATGCAAAACTTGTTTTTTATTATAATTTTTATATTTTATTTTTTAATACATAGAATTGTATATAGATGTCTCAGATTGAGTCATTTTCTGCGGGTCGTCTGCAATGGGATAAATCACGTCAAGAATATTTTACTGAGTTATTACTTGAGCAACAACATCTTTGCAAAAAGGCAGATAATGGATGGAAACCAGAAGCATGCTCATCTATGCTTAATGCATTTCAAATAAAATTTAAGTTAACTACTTCTATCGATCAACTTAAAGCACAAGTTCAAGTGATGAAGAGAGAGTATGGAGTTCTTAAGGACATTGAAACAAAGTGGATTTGGTTGGAATCCAGTAACAAATATGGTGGAAACGACAGATGATATTTGGGATACTTATATCAAGGTGGTATCCTTTATTTCATTGTAATTATTTGATTTTCTAATTTGATATCTATTTTCAACATTTTTTTCTTGGATCAGCACAACAAGGAAGCAAAAAAGTGGAGAAATAAGCCAGCTCCACTATACAACCAATGGTTTGAACTCTTTGATGGTAAGCTATATTAAATTTTTTATTAAAATATTTGAATTAAATATATTATTTAGTCACTTTTATTTATTTTAGGTTCAAAGGCAGATGGAAGAAGACAAATAACCACACTCTCTCGACCTGATTCATCGAGTAAAAGTAAAGAGCTTCATTCTAGTCCTCCACATTCTATGCAATTAATTTCAGATGAAGAAGATAGTGCAGTATCTAGTCCTCCTGCTCCTAAAAGAAGTTCAAGCAAGGAAAATGGTAAGTCACGGAGCAAGAAGAGTAGGACAACTGATGAGACTAGTATTGCTGAGGCCATCCATGCTGCTAGAGAGGAATATAAGAAAATGTCTGTTCCAGCTAGTATTGTTATGATACAAGAAGCTATGGAAATTGTTATGATGATGCCACAATTATCTGCTGCTGAAAAAGCAAAAGTTAGCAATACTATTAGGAATGGATCAGCATTTGCAACATTTTTAAAGATGGATGAGGAGAAACGACTTGAGTGGATTAAGTTTGAATTAGGAAAATAGTATTATAGTACTTGTAACTTTTTTTAATGGACTTGTTTTTCTTAAATGATGTTGTAAACTTTATGTCGTTGGTTACTTATGTTGGTACATTTTAAACTCTATGTTACTCTATGTTTTTTTTAATGGACTTGTTTTTCTTAAATGATGTTGTAAACTCTATGCTACTCTATGTCTTGTATTGATGACATTGTGTTTTAAATAGCATGGACAACGAGTCATTTGATCACGATGATTTTGAAAAATTGGATGATGAAGAAGAATATTGCATTACACGTAGAAGTGTATTATATAATTCAACCTTAAATTTGGTTGAATCATATGTGGAAAGAGGATTTGAGACTCCACAAGGACGGATCAGAAATTCAGTTCTCACAGGAAAAGAATTCATCAAAGAGTTGATAAATGGTTCTCCGGTTGTTTTTCGACAATATTGTCGAATGGATCAAAATATTTTTAAAGAGTTATGCAATCATCTAAGAGAAGCAAATTTACTTAAAGAAAGTATGAATGTTTATGTTGAGGAGATTGTTATCACATGCTTATATATTATCGGCACAGGAGCTTCTAATCGAATTGTGCAAGGTAGATTTCAACATTCAGGAGAAACAATCAGTCGATATTTTAACAAAGTTCTTGATGCATTTACTACAATGGCAACTCGTTATATATGTTTACCTCCTCCAGAAACTCCAAGTTACATTGTTCATCGACGCTATTTTTGATTTTTCAAGGTAAAAGTGATATCTTGTTAATTTGTAGTTAAGTTTTATTTATTCTACTGTTAACATAATTTTAAATATTTTAGGATTGTATTGGAGCTATAGATGGATCTCATATAAATGTGGAAGTGCCTAATGAAGACAAACCTCGTTATAGAAATCGCAAAGGCAATTTATCTCAAAATATCATGACTGCATGCTCTTTTGATATGAAATTTCTTTATGTAAATGCTGGTTGAAAAGGATCTGCACCTGATTCTATTGTTTTGATGAATGCATTGCACGAAAGATTTTGTCCCAGAAGGTATAAATTTTTTTACACTATCATTCTTTATTAATTTTTGTTTCATGCATTAATATTTATTTATTTATTTATGCTAGGAAAATATTATCTTGTGGATGCTGGCTATGCAAATACAAATCAATTTTTGGCTCCTTATCGTGGAGTACGGTATCATCTTAAAGAATTTGGGCCAAACCATATTGCTCCACAATATTATAAAGAATTATTCAATTTACGTCATTCATCACTTAGAAATGTTATTGAGCGAATGTTTGGTGTTTTAAAAGAGCGCTTCAGAATTTTTCAAAGTCCCTTACAATATCCATTAGATGTACAACCAAAATTAGTTGTTGCTGCTTACATGCTACATAATTTTATTAGAGATTTTACAGGTGGAAAAGACACATTATGGATTGATATCAAGAAAGAGCAAGGGATTGCAATTGATGGAGATATAGAACAAAGAAGACAAGAAAGAATCAGAAATGAAGATAATGTTAGAAGCAATTCAAGCACAAATGAGCAAAGACGTATTGGAAAGCTTCTTCGAGATAATATAGCAAAAGAAATGTGGGAAGATTATGTTAGACATCGTAGATTGTAATTATATATTTTTAGATGATTGAATTCTTATATGACATGAATATTTTGTCATTTCCCCTTCATCTTGTGAATTTTTAAATTTGTATGGCATGAAATGCTTGTTTTTTATGTTTACGAAGTTGAAGAAAATTAAATTTAAAATGCTACCAAACACCTCATTATCATTTTTAAAAATTAAAATGTTTTTGCCAAACACATTCATTGTCACGTTTTCACTTTTAAAAATTATCTTGTTTGGTATTATATTTTAATTTTTTATCATGAAACCTTTTTAAAAATTAAAATGCAACCAAACACCCCATTAGTTTTTTGGACCAAAAAGCATTCTGTATTTTCAGCTTATTTTTCTCTAAAAATAAAAAAACTAGAAAAATTAGAAAATGCCTCCTTTCCCTTTCAAGGCCACCCCTTTCCTTTTTGGACCAGCCCCCGAGGAGGCAACAGCTGGGTGCACCCTCCTTGCCTCCCTCTCTACAAAAAAGGCCTATCCAAGCCTCAGTCCACCTGAAGCCCTCGCTGCCACCATGCTGCTGTTGTTGTGCAAGGGAAGAGAGAGGTAAGGAGAAGGGCCACCCATGGCTTCCCCCTAGCATCTCTGCCCCGTCCATGAGATTTCTTCTTTCTCACCTCCGAATCAAGCCCGAAATAGGGATGTACATGCCCCTATAGCAGCGCACCCTACCCGTTCACCATCTCATGGCTTTTTCCATCAAACACAAGTTAAAGTAAAGAAAAATCCCCAAACAGGTGTGGAGAAGCCATGCTAACCACACCAAAAAATACCCTTCAAACCTGCCCCAAACAGGTCTGAATATATCTCCTAAACCAGACCTGAACCAAGGTTCAAAACCACTCAAAACCAGGCCTAAAGACCACTACCAGAGCCTGTCCCGAAATAGTCATGAGACCAAACAAACCAGGTCCAAAGCACCTCAAAACTAAACCCAAACCAGGTCAAAATGTACCCCCGAAAAATAACCTTAAGTTCCTCGTCAAACCTGTCCAAAAATAGATCCAAAACCCTTCCTAAACAAACCCCGAAAAGCCACCCAAACAGTCCCTACAACTGCCCTTAAATCTACCCTAAAACTTTCCCCAAACAGTCCCAAAGCAGTTTCAGAAAACAACCACTGTTCAGGTCAAAAGCTACCCTGGAGGCACCCCCTAGAGTCCTAGACAGGGCTGTACAAAGTCCCTCTTGCAGGTGAAGAACGCCCTTGTATATGAAACTGAAGTTGCTGTGAGCAGGACCCAAACATAGGCCCACTTCCAGCCCAACACAGGTCCTGATAGGCCTGGGAAAGCAAGCCCAATACAGCCCAAGACTGAAAGTCCAATATAGGCCCAGGACAGCATGCTCAAGAAGGCCCAATAACAGGCCCTAACAGGCCATGGACCAAAAACAAGAGGAAAACGTAAAATAAACAACACACAAACAAGGATGGCTTCATGCTTTGAAAACTAAATAATAAAATGATCAAGACTAGTGCAAGTATCCTTTCACTAGCACGCCTTGGAGTTTTAAAAAATAAACAAGGTTAGTGGAAGTAGCTCTTCATGACTTGAAAATTAAAAAACAAGCAAGGCTAGCAGAAGTAGCCATTCACTCCTTGAAAAAAAAAATCAATCAAGGCTAGCAGAATTAACCATTCACTCCTGGAAAGTAGATATAATCAAGGCTATCAGGAGTGGCCCTCTGCATCTTGTAAATCCATCGATTCAATCAAAGCTATCATGGGCAAATCCACTAAGGATAAGCTCTATCCCTTATGTGATACCCTTTAGTGGGAAAAAAATCATGCAATTGAGGACAAAGGGATAGCTCCTAAAGGCATGCCCCCACATACACCCATATATTGAGTACAAAACTCAATCGAAGTATGTAGCTTCATTGAATGAAGAAGGAGCTGAGCATGTTTTACCATGCCACCATGCACCAATCTAGTCAACAAAGTCAAATCAAATTGAGAGGATGTCCCCCATATGAAAGAGATCCCCAAGGCCTACCAAAGGTCCATGAGAATTATATCAAAATTTATTGGATAGGATTTAGATGCAAGAGTCATGGTCTCAAGACTAAAAAGAAAGCTTTTCCAATTTTCAAATGGAGGACCTTATGAGGATGGCATAGTTTTTAAGACGATCAAGACTACCAAGGAGGCAGACACAAGGCTAGGTGCAAGATGACACTTTTTTTGCATGTTAAAATTGACAGTCTATTGAATATATGACAAATAATATAAAAAGTAGCAAGTAGATTTGTGAATATGAGAGTTAATTAGAAATTCACAAGTGCATAGTTAAATAGACTACGTAATACTTCGTAATCATAATTATTAATTAAGTTAACATCAATAAATTAGTGTTAACTGTCAGCAAATATCCGTGAAATTGCTTTACCATAATTATTATTTCACCAGAATGTAAAGCTGCAATTAAAATTAACTGTAAGAAAAATTGCATTTTAATGCTCAATAAAAATATTAATTAAATTAGTATTATTACTTATTTAGAATTATCTCTTAGAAAATTGGGAAGGCAAGTGCTTGACAGGTGCTGACCTAGACACCACATTGCTCTGTGAGGTGAGTGCTTCGTTGCCTAGGCATCGCTTGGAAAAATTGGTGGATGTGAATGATTGCAATCAAGATTTCTCTCCAAACACTTGGTGCTGCAAGGTGAATGGAGAGAGAATGTGAGAGGATTTATGATCATGGGGACATACGTGATTTTGTGCTGCAGCAACAAAAAGATGATGAAGAAGGATGGGTTGCACAAGGGATGCTGGGTGGAAGAGCAGGTGCTAATGCATTGAGAGGCGATGATTACATAAAAAAGATGTCAACACCGATTTTGTCTTTTTGTACTATGTTTGATTATAGAAAATAAGCCAAAATATAAATTTACAACCCCTTCAAACAGCTGTTGGCATGCACTTTTATTATAATTTTTAAAGTTAAAGATAAAATTATGTGTTATAAGGCAACCAAACACCCCATTTGATAATTGGTTTGATCCAATATGTTGATGGCATTCATATGTGCATATAAGTTGAAATGATCATGCTAAACAAATTCTTTACTTGTATCCAGTCCGAAAATTAGCTTTAAGAAATAGTTCTCCAAAGAGCAAATATCAAGAGAGAAGCTGCTGAAGTGGGCTTTTTTCTTGGAATGGATGTGAATTTGACAGTCAAACATCTTGGCCTCCCATTATCTACTGTGTTGTGTCTACCGGATGGAAGACAACAATAAGATACTGACAAAGGTGGAAACAGTTTATGATGCTGAAAAGCTGTTTCTCTTACGTGAAGGCACTGAATCTGAAAAAGGTACCGGAGAAAAACCGAAGGTTAGGCTCATACCTGAATCTGACTCTTTTAAATGCTTTTATACCACTGTGAAGCAGAGCAACAGTCACATATACACCAGGTTCAAATTGTTCAATTACTTCTCCATGATCATTATATGATGATGTAGAACTTCTAGGTGATTTGGGATCATTATCAGTATTTTGACATAGTACTTTAAAATCACTAGAGGCCTTGTTATTTCAGGCTTTGAAACATTTCTCTGGTGAAGAGATATCTGATAAGTTGTGACTCTGGTCATTTGCCTCCATGGAATACCTTCTTAAAGAAGCAGGCTCCTCAGAGTAATGTGCTGACAAATGCTCACTATTTCCGGAGTCCACATCTTCTGTGGGCAAAGAGCCAAAAAGAGCTGAGGCATAAGAACACATGCTAATTTGTTTGGCATGTAGCATTGATTCTGCATCAATAAGCATGTCCTTCAAGTTAACATCAGGTGCCTGCTTTTCTGCTATATCCTTCATCTGAGAAGAAAACACAGAACACGGTTGAGTAGTTTAGAATGCAAGCTTTCCAAAATATATGAGCAGAACCTTTGTAGACAAACATTACTTTGCTTAGTAGATAGAAATTGAAACCTTTTTTTTATCTATATCCCTCCTCCAAGAATAATATGAATCACATGAAGCTATATATATCTACTACCACTCAAATTAAAGCAAAAGCAGGTCAATTTCAGACCCTTCAGCAGAAGAATATGATGTAAACATTTTATGGCTCAGTCTTTGGAAATAACCTGATATCTCTATTCCACCCCTTATAATTACATCTATTTTTTATGCATATCCTTGAACATATTTCATCATGTATTTCATACACTGATTATTTGTCACCATGAGTGGATTAACTAATTTGTTTCTACCAAGTCTACTTGGATTGATTATAAAACGATCATTTTTTATAAGGGTATGGGCATAGTGTTTTAAACAAGGTAAGCAGTGTCATGGGTTGGGACCAGGTCAGCCTGGCCCAACCCCACCTGCGACAGCAGCTGAAGTCCACCTGGATATGACCTGGGTCCAAAATTCAACAAAAAATACCAAAAATTTAAAATTTCAAAAAAATTTCTAAAAACATTCAAAAACATAGACAAATTAACACAATATTTTTTTTCATTTATATTGAAATCTTACATTTTGGTATTCTTCTACATAACTTATATACACTCCCTAGAGCATTTGGGAAGAGTATATTGTATTAAACATGTATACACATCGGTTGTATTCTATACTCCCCCCTATAATTATCTTAGGATAGACTCGCCAAGCTTCATTTCCAAAAGGACCATAACTATTATATGTGGAGTGCATAGAACTCTCATATCCACAACTCTCTTCAGACATCCTATTCTTGGTAAAATGTAGGAACCCAAGAATCTTGAGATAATTCAAGTCAATAATAGTAACAATGTTGATGACCTAAGCCTTCGCCTCCTTGTATATCTTCTCCACCCCGTGTTAGCGCACAGGAGATTTGGGTGTCGTGACTTAGAGAAGACATCTTAAAAAATTATATAAAAATATACCAATAAAAAGCTAACACTTAATGCCCTGTTTGGTAACACTATTAGGTACCTCTATCACTATCAATTTTAAAATTGATATTAATAGGAATTATTAAGAGGTGTTTGGTTAATTGTATCAATTTTAAAATTTGTAGTACAAATAAAGCATATTATGTAATACAAGTGTTAACTTGTATTATTTTTGATATTGATACTCTAACATTTAAAAATATTAATATTAATATTGATATAGTATCAAAAATGAAACTCTAACCAAATAGGGCCTAACACAACTAGGTTAGTAACACGATTAAATAAAAAAGTATGCTTAGAATGCCGTGAGAATGCAAAAACTCGGGACAACATTAAAGAGAGAAAGATCACATAGAATGCTAGAGAGAGAGTTTGAGTGACAGTGGGAGTGAGGAAGCATAAGGGGGAGGGAAGGCCCCCTAAGTGCCCCCAGCAGCTAGTTTGTTGCTAGACATTGGGCTACCCAATTGCCAGGTCGCGTGACCCTACCTGACCCAACTGTCAAGACTTGCTGGATTGGGCCTACAGGGCCGTAGTTAGTGCAATGAGGGCATCTAAAAATTTCACATAGTTGGATTGGGTTGAAGATTTAGTTAAAAGTCGGGCAAGAACACAAAGATAAGGATAATCGGAGAAGGGAGACTAGATTTGCTCCACATTTAGTCTTAATGGGCCGAGTAGACTTGATAAGTCTTATTGGGTCAAAATGACCAAGAGTTGGCGTGATAATAAAATTACAGTGGCAGATGGTCTGATAAGCTTAGTGCTGATGAATGTTAAAGTCGAATAAAAAATCCGACCCATATTTAACAAGTTACGGTCAAAACAATGAAAGCCGACTTTCAAATAGTCTTACTAGGGCTCATTGGGCCTAAAAGATCAAATAAGTGGGCCTACATGTCAGTGTCAATGGAGACCTTTGCAACAGTACCCCAAACATCAGAGATCAAGTACGAGTGCCAAAATGAGCTTTTTGACCTTATTGGGCTCGGGCAACCGAGGGCTGGATAGTAACAAAGTGGCACACCAACATTGGATCCGCCCAATTCAAACTTGAGGAATGCCATAGTTGGATCGAAAATCTGATTCATATCCGAGAAGATATAGGCAAAATAATAAAAGTAAGATTCCAAATAGCCTTGCAAAGTTTATTGGGTCTAAATGGCTAAACAAATGGACATACGGGACATTGCCAATTGAGATCTCAATGGTGTCATGAATGTCAGAAACTAGCTTCGGACGGTAAAATGACTATTTTGCCTTTATTAGGCCGGCGAGGGCAAGCCTAATAACAATGGCATCTACGAAAATTTCCACGACTTGATGCCGTAGAATGTCGGAATCATATTGAAAATTCAACCGATATTCGCGTATATGAACAACAGACCAAAATTTATGCTTCTCGCGTGCCCTTCAAGACAATGGCAAAATGATCCAAACCCCCGGGTAGGCCAATTTATGTGAGAAGACCACATGGTTGGTCTATATTTTTATTTAATTGTACCTTACATGTACTTTTTGTGATTATCAACGACTAAGATAATATCAATCAAGAAAAATAGTTGAAATCACGATCTTGATGCAAATTGGAAGCCCTCAGCTAGGGATTTGGATGGCACATGCCATCTATAATCATCAGAGCATGGCTCGAGTATTATCCGGTCAATTTTAATCAAATAAAATAATTCTAGGCAGGAATTATTGTCTACGACAGTTATCTTGATGAGCATTAGGTTAAATTCAGCCGTCATAAGCTTACTTCAAGGCCAAGTTATTGCCTTGCCTGGATAAGATCCTACAATCAAGAGATGGATGAGGAAAGAGGAGGATGAGGAGAGAATATCGCCTCCTTGCGCCAAATCCCAAGGAAACTAGTGCCTTTCTCTCCCTCTCTCCCATCATATATAAAATAAAAAAAGGAAAAATCAGATCATGTTCCGCAGCAGGCAGCAAACCACAAGGAGGAGAGAGAGAGAGAGAGAGAGAGAGAGAGAGAGCACTGCCGCCCCATCTCCTTCAGGCTTCAGCCGCCAACGTAAGAAAGGAGGAGGAAAAGAAGGAAGAAGAAAAGAAGAATAAAAGGTAAGGCTTAAGTCATGTAGCCCTTCTGCGTCCCAATCCTTCTCTTTCTCCACTCCTCCCTGGGCCAACCCCAACTTTTCCTCTTCCTTTTGGCACACCTAAACAGCCCCTTGGCAGGCTATTGGGTCTGCTCAAAACCCCCATTGGCCCATAAAGTACCCTGTGCTCAGCCCTCTGTGCAGACCCTGAATGGCCCCTGTTTTGGGTCCAATCAACCACTGAAACTGCCCCCAAACTGGCACATTCTCACAGCCCCTTCACAGCACCTTTAAGCAGCCCCCATGTGGCCCCTTAAACCACTGCCAATCTGATCCTCCTATCGGCCCAAACAGCCCTCTGTGTGCCATGATCAGATCACCAAAAGCTCCTCAAACAGGTCATGATCAGATCGCTTTTGAGTGTCCTACACCAGCCCTCTCATAGCCCTTAATCAGTCAAAGAAGAGAAGTTCAAGTGCCGACCCTTCCCTCAGATCTTATGAAGATATACTTGGGGGGGAGGAACATCATCATGCCCATCAGAGAATATTTTCATGTTTTCATGTCAACAGCACAAAACATGACAACCGATGTACTTGTATTCCGACATATATCAATGAAAGGAAGTTCAAGTGCCAAGGCCAATGTTCAAGTTTGAGGAATTTGATGCCAACCTGATGGACACGATGGGATGCAAATCAAACTGAAATAAATAATATAAAAAACTTTAAAAAACATTTATATAAATTTTAAAATACTTAAAATAAATCATTCAATCATTCAACAATCTGAAAAAAAATCACCTAATTCACAGAATTAAATTCTAAATGAAGTGAGAATTAAATAACTTAAAGAAAAATCAAATAAATAACCTCCAAGACATTTGTAAAACATTAAAAATCAATTTTAAAACATAAAAATTAGATCATAAAATAAACCAAATTTCAAATCAATAAACCGAAACATATTCAAAACATTCAAAGCAAACTTCAACTATTCAAATCAAACTTCAAAACATTCAAACCAACATAAAAAACACCAACTTACATAAAAAAAGAGATAATTAAAAAAATCTCAACAAAAACATGCTAACCAAGTGAATTAAATCCTAAAACATTTAATTCACTCACTAAACTCTAAGAACAAAATAATTCCAAGCAGAATCCAAAATCAAAATGATGCAGGACAAACAACTCAAAACGGTGCTAATCGCCGCTAAACGACTTAAACGAACCCAAAATAAAGCGGACTGGCCTCAAACCGGTCGAAATGGGCCCAAACTAGTCCCAAAAGGATTTGAACGGGCTCAAAACATCCTAAATTGGACTGAACCATCCGGTTCAATGCCTGAACCAGGTCGAACCGGCCAGAACCAGTCTAAATCCGGCCGAATTGGCCAGACCGGCCGGTCTGGTCTGCAGACCGGGCTGGTGCGAACCGGTCCTAAGCAAGCCATCGTCAGCTCGTGCAAGTGAGCCCCAGTGGGGGTCGTGGTAGGGCGAGGGGAGCCACCGTCGGGGGTTGCGTGGCCAAGTGTTGACTGGAGGCATCATAGCGGCATCGCCAAGCGCCCACGCGTGCGTGAGCCACGTGAGGCGGCGGGCGAGCCCAACAAAGGCCGGGGGCATCTCCGTCTTCGCGAGACCATTTCGTTGTATTCATCCGGGCGCTGCCATGCACGTGGAGCAGGCGCAGCCGTGGCATCATCCTCAAGCTATCGTCGGCCGCCCGAGTGTGAGGGGTTGAAGCCCTCACTGCTATGCCGTGGGAGGGAACCACTAGAGAGGGAAGAGCTGGGGATGGCTGGGTCTCCTCCCTCCCGATGCTCCTTCGCCTTCTTCTTCTTCTTCGTTTGGTGGAAGGGGTCCGGGCGGGGCAGTCTCGTGTGGACAGGTCCGGTGGAGGGACTACAGAAGGAGGGAACTGGGGTGGGAGCTCCTCCAGGGATTGTCGGAGGGCTTTGCGACGGGTTCGGCGGAGGGGTTGTGGAAGGAAGCAACCAGGCAAGGGCTCCTCCAGGGATTGCCAAAGGGCTTTGCAGATGCCAACATCGATGAGTTGCTAGCGGTGTGAGGAAGTTGCATAACCGTTGGAGGTGGTGTCAAACCAAAGGGAAGGGTGAAGGAGAGGTGAAGGGCACGGAGGCTGACTAGAGGGGGATGGGTGTGAGGGCTCACGGGCCGGAGGGAGGAGGAGGACCAACAACTGTCAGAGGTGGAGGTGGAGCCTTAATCGAAGGAGGGGTGAAGGTCCTACCGGTGCCAGGTCCCTCTATCCGGAGAACCAAGCTGCAAGGCTGCCAAAAATTCCACTTCTATTCAATGTTTGAATATGTACATAAGAGTGCCTTTTTATAGAGGTGGCACTAAAGAAAAAGACCCTTCAAAAACTCTATTTACAAACTTGTCCTCTCGAGAAGTCAAACTTAAATGACCTAACATTAACTCAAAAATTGTCTCCATCACAAAGTCAAGTTAAATTCAAAACAACAACAAAATAAACAACTTGAACACAAAATTCAAGTAAACAAATTAAAATAAACCTCAAACAAACACAAAACAAATTGTTTGCATCTCATCAAGCTCTTGGGACTATTACTTTATTTGAGCTTATTTGTTTTATGTGGATGTGTACTTTCGATAAATAGATTGCTATAACGGTTAATCAAGGATTTTTGGATAATTGTTTGATGATTTAGCATCAGATCTTCACACCATCCGATGGAAAGAGGTCAAAACAAATATTTTCAAAGAATCCGATAACTTTAGTTCTATATTTTTTAAAAAACATACCGTCAGATTATTTAATACATTTATAGGCTATCACCTATTTTCCTAAGTAGTCTGTAAGAAGATATGGAAAATTTTTTCTTTTAAAAAATCGAGGTTCATCAAAACATGCAGTTGACCTGTTTTCCAATCGGGTCACCGACGACCTAGTCTTCTATGGTTTTAAACATCAAAGCAACATAAAAATAAGTGATTTCCAGAAGGTATCAAAAGATAAATTCAAGAAAATCACTGCTGGGTGTGCATCACCAATCTCACCTACAATGGCATAATCTCGTTCAAGCAATGGATGTAGATCTACTAGCTTATCTGGCTACTTTGCAAATTGACTTTCAAGTTTTCTTAATGATCTCAATTAGCATTTTGTTGGTCCACATAATGATTTATCTTAGATAAACATAAATTTATGTGTAACATCATGTTAGAATTAATTTCCATGAAAAAACCAACTATAATTGTAGTTGTAACCACATATGAATGGTGAAATCTCAAAACGGTGGTTCTATTTATTTCAAAATTGCCCCTACCTAGTCAATGAAAAAAAGATCAGTCAAAATGACATAAATATTACCAAATCCTCCATGTGTAGATAAATATTTCCTGTGTATTTCACATGGACAATGGTATTTTAACATTGTAATCCCTACACTTTCAACATCTAGTTTCTGTATAGACATTTTGTAGCTAATAATCTAATATCCCATGCTTGCAAACATTAATGTATCCTAACATCTTCAAAATAAGACCACAAGTGGCACATGACAAGTGCCCAGCATATGTGAAAAGTTGATATCAATTTTTTATTATAAGACTTTGTAGTATTGTGTATAACCCGTATGTTGAATCCATGAAAGATTGTGTGGGAAATTAATCTCCATCAAGAAGAAAGATGATCAAAAAAAGAGATTATGTTAACCAACTAAACTTATGTTATGATTTTGTAATACAACTCTTAGAACACATGAAAAGTACTTCTGACATGCACCCTCAATTTCTTACATACAAAAATTGCCACCTGCAACTTAGTTAAGTAGCATTATGCTTCTGCAAATATAACTGAATAGCTAATCTAGTGGTATAATAGTTTATATAACAGCTTCCAGGAGAGGAAAAACCATGTCAAGTTCATCTTAATCTTTTCATATTCCCTATATTTTCCACTTTTATTTTTGACATAATTAAATAAAGGACATTTTCCCAAATATTTCTTTTATGTCCATAATATTGAACTCTTACCCTAGGAATGGCCTTATTAAAATGAAGCCCGTGCGTATATAAGCTAAAAGCCTTAGAAAATAGTGGATAACTCTGCTTTGTCAAATATAATAAGCTGTCATAACTATTACATGATTACTATAAATAAAATTTCCATATAACATAATTATGATCAACTTTAGCTCACATGGTTTGCATGATCAGCGCCATCTTCACATATGAAGGAATGCATTCTACTCCACTTAGGGATATTATACAAGGAAACAAGTAAATTGATAGTTCGATTAATACATTTAGGATTTTAATAATAGAAAAAAGAAAGCAAAAAGCAAATCATGATCTCAAGTGGCATGTCATAGCAAGTAAGACGAATTATTGAAAGTGAGCATAAAATCCTTTCTGACAACTACAACCAAACTAGTTTCAATTTCATCTCTAAATTGTGATAATACATCTTATTGTCTTACCTCAACGTACTTTTAGTGCAACTAGGTTATAGTATATCTAACAAATTCAAATTCCATAAAGCACTAAAGCTTATGGTTTCAACTACATATTGTGACAACAAACCAAATAGTTTAATGATAACAATACCTCTATGCTATTGAAGGCATGACGCTCGGGGCCGAGGGAAGGGTCGCCTCAACTCGGTCGCCGAGGCGCGATGATCGAGACAATTGAGACAAGACATATTTTTTAATATATTTAATAATATAATTATATATAACATTAAAACTTTTGAAGAAGAACATAAAACAAACAAAAAATTCATTTCTAGGATGTGCATGGCATCAAGATGTCAGAGACTCAAAATAGAAGATTGGACATTGGGAGTTTCAGGGTAGTGGAAGAGAATTTTAAGTTATTGGATATGACTCTTATTGGGTCCAAATATGGGTGACACGGGTGTGGCGAGAACTATCAAGGAAAGGCATTTTTGCTTGACCTCATATAGCAAGACCTTTCACAAGGACTATTATTAATATAGCCCTTGATCAAACAAATTGAGAATGATGTGAAATAGAAGATAATGAAGGGAAAGTGATGTGGGACAATGAGTATAATAGAGGTGGGGCAACAGTAGGGACCTCTTACCTTCCACATACACGTGCACACATACCCACACGCACATACACATGCACATGCACATGCATGTGTCCAAACAAACACACCCACACACATATGCATGCGCACGCACATGCACATACACACATGAACACATGCATACACCTACATGTGCATGCAAACACACACACACATGAACACATGCACATGCACACACAAGCATGCATGAATGACCTATATGTCCCTTTATGCTAAGGCAGCCTACACGACCAACAAGGTGAGAAATGATGCAAAAGCAAGCCAACAGCAAGTCTTCTAAAGGTTAAGTAGACAGTGGGAGAATGACTTGAGAAAAAAGTAAGGGTAGAGCAATTCCCTTAGGTTAAGTAGACAGTGGGAGAATGACTTAAGAAAAAAGTAAGGGTAGAGCAATTCCCTTACTCCTCAACTTTTTGTCTTAGAATAGTATGATGATTTGATAGGAGAGGTAAATTTAACATACCCTTGTAAGAAATATATAATATTTAGGAAAAAAAAAAACAAGTGATGCCACCGCTAGCCAACTGCCACATCACCCCCTTATTCATTATTTTTCTCCCCTTTGTTTTTTATCACTGTATCTCGTGCTCTCTCTCTCTCTCTTCCCAACGTTGTCGCGAGCACACCTATGAACCTCCCTAAACCCCAGTCGCGCTCGTTGCCGGCCTGCTTCGTACGTTACCAGCCTCATCATCACATGCTCGCTCAATCACACGAGCCATCCTCCGTGTGCATCATACGCTGCTGCCCACACAACTACCTGCCCTGCTGCCGCTACACATCTCGGCCTCGTGTGCGCCCCATTCTCACCCGCCTTTGTGCGATCGTGTAGACACGTTGCCCCTGTGCCAGTAGTCACCAAGGCAAGTTTTTTTGCGCACGCACGTTACCTGCAGCACCTGCCTCCCCCGCGTGCCATCCATCCTCCCACCTCTCTCATGCTAACTCCTTTTTCCTCTATTCCCCCCCAACACCCATCACACTCGCCTTCACCATCCACCCCCCTACGCGCACATCGCTCTAGCTGTCAACGTGGCAAGCTCCCCCTACACCACTCATGTGCCCTGTGCGCCGCCTGCCTGTGCATCCGTGCATTTGCCTCAGCACCAGCCTCCCCCACACTGTCTCTCACTCTCTTTTCATTCCGTCATCTGTGCTATCCCGACCACCTGCACCAGCATGCCAACACCGTGTGTCAGTGCCATGCTCTTGTGCACTTGCGTGCACTACTCGTTGTCGCGACCAGACATCACCTGCCAACACTCTCGTGCACGCAACATCGTCGCCGTCCAATTTCTTCAGCTGGTGGTCTTAGCCAATAAGGTAGACATCCTGAACACATCTACTATCAATTAAATTTTAATATTGCTAAATCATCCGTGACTGGTAGCTAATGACTTAAAAAATAGTTATATCTTGTTTTTGGTGTAGTTATGTATTTTGTCAATGCCGTAAATTATGTTTTGATATTAATTCATGAGTCAGATTTATTTTTATGGCATGTATTAGACTATTGCATGATTTTAGATTATGTTAATTGGAGATGTGGTTT
Source organism: Cryptocoryne crispatula var. balansae (assembly GCA_036172225.1). Lineage (NCBI taxonomy): Eukaryota > Viridiplantae > Streptophyta > Magnoliopsida > Alismatales > Araceae > Cryptocoryne > Cryptocoryne crispatula. Next base: position 75,974 of record JAYDZW010000023.1, read on the forward strand.
GGATATGTATTTTTTTTAAATCTTATGACCATATTACTATAATTTGTTTGGATTAGTCTTAGATATCTACATCTTGTGGTAGGGTTAACAACAATAGTTTAGAATGTTTACTTAACTTATTAACCTTGTTTTTCTTTAAAAATCCCATCATCCTTTTCTTCTTATTGTGATTATTGTAGGTGTTTAATTGTATGTTAATTACAATGTGTGGAACAACATTCACCTAAGTATCATAGTTAAGAATAGTATCGGCATGGTTAAGTTGTGTAAAGCATAGAGGTTTTTTTTAAATGATTGAATGCATTAGATATGGTTATGTTCATTTTGTTATCATACTTTGCATAGATACCATCCTTGCAAGGCATAAGTTGTATGAACGCGTAATGCATTAATTAAACATGATACAACTACATCAGATTAGTTAGTTGAGCCCGCGGGAAATGGAGCGTTAGAACACTCCGGTGCATCTTTCGATCCCGAATACCGCAGTTTGTCCTACGTACCACCCCTACTTAGGTGCACTATAGAATTTAGTTTAGCTATATAGTATTTATATATGATAGAACTGGTGTTAGCTTGTTGAAAGTGCAAGACAACATATTCTTTGCAAAAAAAAAATAGAGAAAGAGATGTGACATACTATTAGAGGATAAGAGTATATTGCATAATATGGTGAATAGAGGTCTTATGGTCTGTAATAAAGGGTTAGAGTCATAATACATCACATGTTTGCATGGTGTGTCTCATTTCTAGTAATTGCCTCTCATATACCTTTTAGTATGTGTCAGTGCATGGTTTTCCTATCATTTTAGTTTTTTTTTTTTCAGAGCTATATATAGGTGCTGATCGGTTGTTTAAAACTCATGAAAAAAGCAGTATTAATTATATTATTTAGTCTTATATAAAATGGGCGTAGGTCTGGGTACCTAATTATCTATCATTTTTGGGACTTTTTTTGATTATCTGATCTGTCATATGATGAAGTGTTTACTGAGTCATTATGACTCACATTTTACATGTTGAACAGCTCTCGAGGAAGGAGAAGATCCAGAAGCAGTTTTGCAAAGATCACTCGTGGAATAGCCACCCCACACAGACTTCTGAGGCAAGCAGTCTTTTATTGTATGTACGTTAAGAGTGTTTTGGCTAGTACATTGTTGGCGTACCTTTTTCTCAAAAAAAGAAGAAGAAGAAGAACAAATGGGTAGGCTTGGGATCTGGGCTAACAGCCCACAGATCAGCCATAATTTGGCCCAATTGTACACCCCAATAGGGGGCCTGTTTAATTGGCCCGAAATTAAGCCAATTCAGCCCCAATCAGGCCTTCTGCACAACCCATAGGAGAGCTTGGGCTGCAGCCTCCTGCTGGCCCAGAAACCAGGCCCACCCGAGGCCTCCTGCTGGCCCAGGAAACCAGGCCCACCTGCGGCCAAGTGTGAACAACACCTGCCACATCAGCACCTGCCAGCTCACCTCCATCCTGAGCACAACCTACTGCCACATCATCCCATCGGTCAGGTCAAGGCTGGGGGAAGGCCAAGAGGCAGCCAGCCAATTAACCAAGTTTAAGAAAATTAAATTGTGTAACCTCCCAAGGGAGGCCAAGAGGTCTGCGTACATGCCCACCTGCTGCCTCTTCACCTCCCCTCCATTCTCTATAAGAAGAGGGGGACGTGCCAGGGAGAGGGGGGGCTACTTCAGACGCTGGGAGGCTGCCGGACTGCACCCTGCTCCTGCTGCCTGCGCCCTGTCCCTGCTGCCGCTGCCACCTGCTGCCTACCGCACCCTGCCCCTGCTGTCACTTGCTGCTTGCGGCCAAGAAGAAGAGAAGAAGAAGAGAAGAAGACAAAGTAGGAAGGGGCAACATAGATATTTATTATGTAGCGCTCTAAGGGCGTCTTTTATATTTGATTCCAACCCCCATCTCCAACCCCTGGTCTGTCTTCAGAGAAATTCCCATGCACAGCCCATGTTCGGCCCCCAGTTCATTCCAAATCCAGCCCACTTGCAGGCCCATGACCGTCCCCTGATCAAACCCCATTCAGGCCCATGGATAGCCCCTGTCGGCCCACCTGCAGGCACCCAAAACAGACTCCTGCAGGTCCACCCTCGGTCCAGCCAAATGCCCCTTGTGCAGACCCTGTTCCAGCCCTTTGTGCTCCCCACTGAACAGGCCCAAAACTGCCTCTGTTCGACCCTTGTTCAGTCCACCAGAAGGCACTCAAACGGGCCCACCTGCAGACACCCAAGCCACCCTCTGCTCGGATCTAAAACAGCCCCTTTGCGCATCCCATAACAGGCCCATGTTCAGCCAATATCTGAACTCCAAAACAGACTGCCAGTAGCCCCTTTGTGGCATCCACTAGAGCCCTAGGTGAGGGTGGATGACCCGGAGATTCTTGGAGACTGCACGACGCTCCAAGTCTACTCTGGGCAGATCCTCAATTCCCCCACTCAAAACAGCCCCTTTGTGGCCACCTTTGTCATCTCATTTCGGTCCCCTTTGGAACACCCTTAAAGCCCCCCTGTTTCATGCCCCTTGAGCGAACCGAAACAGGTCTCAAACAGCCCTTTGCGCAGTCCAAAGCCAGGCCACCAAATTGTCCTTTGTACAGTCTCAAACAGGCCCTTAAAGCAGGCCATTTTCGGCCCCTCTTTGGCCCATGTTTCATGCCGCCACAACAAAAGAAGAGGTGCTCCAAAATAGGTTCTGCAGAAGCTATACAAACAGGAGGACAACAGTTTGAAGGCAGACCGGCTTGAAGGTGACGGCCCGGCACCCTTTGGAAACCGCACAACGGGCCAAGGGCATAGCCGGTGGCCTTCCAAGCCGGTTCCATCAAGAAACTCCAACAAAGAAGAAACTTTCCAGCAGGCCCTTCTGGCCCGAAGCAGTTCAAAACAGGCTCGTTGAGCCTATGAAGACTGAAGGCCGGCTAAGAACACTGATGGAACTTGAACCGGCCTACATGGCCTAAAAAAACAACAAATAAAAATCAGAAAGCAAAAGCATCATCTAAATTAAGGAGATTCACCCCTAGCGGGGAACTCCACCTTGGACGGGGGCACGGGCATGTTCTCGTAGCCGTCGATCCGGACGGGGGCGCGGGCAAGTTCCCGTAGCCGTCGATCCTTCCCCCAATTTGGCTAAGTAAAAATTGGTCATTTTGGATGGGTAAATTTCACTAAGTTGGAAAATGGCCGGCATACCGTCGTAATGCCAAAATTTTCCAAAGTAGTGAAAAACCTATATTGGGAGAAGGATTGACCATATTGTACACCGATGTACCCCTTTCTTCAATGAAAGGAAAATCTGATGTCTACATTGGTGCATGAAACAGGGCACCCAATAGCGGCCCAATGGGCTGGAGGCGATGCAAACCGCCAAACTAAAAAATAAAACCAAAACAGAAAACCACATCTAAAAATTCAAACAAAACAGAACTAAACAAAATCTGAAAGTTAAAATAGAAAATCAGAATTGAAATAAACCTAAAACAAACAAAACCAGTTTCAAGCAATCTGAAAAATAATAAAAATAAAACAAATCAGGTTCTGAAATGCGACTGTCCTGCCACATTTGCAGACCCTTACGTAGCCCTATTTGGCCTCCCTATCAGCCCTGTTCGGACCACCGAAGGTCCGAAACAGACCCCTGCACAGGCCCTGTCTGGTCCCCAAATCAGACCCCAACCAGATCCTGTTTGGTCTCCAAATCAGACCCCTACACCGGTCCCATGCTGGTCCCTTTGTGACCCAATTCGACCCACCTGCAGACCTATTAAGCAGACCCAAAACCTGCTCCTAAAACCTGCAGCAAACAGCCCCTCTGCGGCCCCATCCAGAACACCCTGATCAGGCCCACTTGCGCAGGCCCATGTCGGTCCACTTAAAGGCACCTGATTAGACTCCCTAACCAGGTCTTTAAGCTGCCCTCTGCTACCTCAAAAAAAAAAACTGAAATCTGTCCCGGTTGAAATGCCCCTTGTGCAAAGGCCTGAGCCGGCCCATTTCAGCCCAAGATGAGATTCCCTCTTGGGTCCGGGTGAATACCCCAGTCAGGTCTATTTTCATCCCATCCAAACTCCCTCAAACAAGCCCCTTTGTGGCCAACTTCCTTGCCCTTTTTGGCAATCACACTCCAGCCCCTTTGTGGCTCGGCGGAATCCAAAATCAGTCCTTAAGTGAGGATCAGATTTAAAGTAAATCTAGAACCTAATTTAAGACCACCCCAATTCAATAAAAAAACCACAACAAAGAAAAAATGCTCAAAGAAAGATCTGCAAACAAAAAATCTCTGATTTCAAACAATATGTGAACAGCACATTTTAACCAACTTTGAACACCCAAAATGGATCAAAATCAACTCAAAAATCAGAAAATCCAGAATCTGAAAAATTCAGAAAACTGACCAAATAAAAAAATCCAAGCATGCTTAATATACTTTAGGCACATCAAAACAGAAAACAAAACGTATTGAATCAAACAAATTCAAAACAAGTTGAATCAAATCCAAATTCAAAACAAATCAAAAAAAAAAACCAAGCAATCAATCAAACAAATCGATTCAAAACCCAAAAATCAACAAAACCGACTTTCAAGTCGATCCAAAAATCAACCAACAAACAAATAAAAAAAACCTGAACAAACTGGTTTGCATCTCGTCGGACCTAAAAGGCTGCTGCCCTTTTGAGTTCTTTAGTTTTTTGTGGATGTGCATGTCTCCAAAAACAGGTTGCCGCGACTGTTAATCAAAGGCATTCGAGCCGTTGCTCGATGTAAGCTAACGTCAGATACTCGCACCATCAGGCGGAGAATGATCAAAAATCAAAATTTTCAAAGAACCCGAACCTCAGTTCTTATATTTTTTAAACTATCACCGGACTACCTAATATTTTAGGTATCATATATTTTCCTAAATAAGTCCGAAGATGTCTTTCTTTCTAAGAACAGACGCATAAAAAAGAGGTTCACACATACATCATATAGTAAACTTACCCATCTTCTTCATTAAATTAGGCACCTGTTTATGGCCTAGCCAGTTGAGGATAAATGCCTCAGGCTGTCTCCTTGCCATGTTCATATACCAATCCATGAGCAACCCATCAATTATCTTAGATTAGATGTTGTCTGGGTCTTTAACATGGCCCTAATCGTAATCTGGGTCAAGCCTCCAAGGTTGATTCTATAGCAAATCCTAACTCTACACATAGCCTGGCCTGGAATGGCCTACAAACAAGCAAAACATAAACCTAAAATATCCATCTCCCAGGCTTTCTAAATCAGGTCTTAAAACCCATCGGATGACCATGAGGAATAGGTCAGACCCCGCTTTTACTTGGTCCCTGCATACTAACTATAGACATGCGGTAGACCAACCACTCAACGCCATCCAATCCTCAAACTGACTGTGCATATGATTAGACAGTAAAAGTATAACAGATGGCAAGAAGCCCGGGCAAGCCAAGGAAGGGACAGTCTAGCAGGCTTCTCAAGCACAAGAGCCAAAACAGTGCTATGCAGATCAACAGTTGGCCGTCGGGACCTAAAAGATTTGTCATCAGATGTCAGGTCACCAGGGCTGAGAAGGCTGACTTTCCACCAAGGACAATGAAAACAAAAAAAAAAATTAAATAGATAAAAATCAAAGCAATTAAATCCAAAGTGGGACAAAAACACAGGCACATTCATAGGGTGTTTGATCCCGGACTGGACGCAGGCATGTCCCGAGGTGTATTGATCCTAGATATGTGGGCATGTCCCCATTATACATTGATCCTTGCCCCGCATGGAGGATAACACTCCATCTATTTAGGGAGTAAATCTCACTAATTTAAAAGAGAGTCATGCACGTTACTATGCTAAACCGACCATTAAATTAAATAACAATATTCAAGAAAAATGTCCCATGCTCACAAAGGGCTAAAAAAAGTATCACAAATTGATCCAAGGGAAACTATGGCTTTTTCATGCCTTTCCCACACATACAAGGACCCCAATGTACAAAATATTATGGCTGACATTTCATTGTCAAACTGTCAAGCCTGTGGATACTTAAAGAACCCGAACATGGGTCAAACAATAACAACCTGGGAATTTATCTAATCTGAACTAAATATCTAAAGATCAATAAAAGGAAAAGAAGTCTTAAACAACATAAAATGACAAATTAAGACTCAGATTTGAAACACCAAGTTACAGATTCCATATGATGGAATAATGAAATCTAAATCTAAACTGTCAATTTCAGACCTGAGGAGTCTCTAAATTTCCTGACATCCCACCTCAGGCTTAAAATTCTTTAAATTAAAGAACAAATCTGCAATTTTGATCAAAAATTCTAAAATCTAAGCTTACCAATCTCAAATCTGAAAATCCAAACTCAAGGCTCTCAGGTTCAATTATCTATGTAAACATGAAAGCCGAGATCATTCAATCAAAAAAAAAATTCTGCAGAACCTGCCGGGTAAGAGGTCTGAGAATTCAAACAAAAAAATGTTGATAATTCCCTAACATTTCGAAGCTTAGGGGGATTTCAAACCAAGAAAAGAGGTGAATTGGAGGAAAGTTGGCGGACCTGCCCTTAAAAAAAACATCAGCGACAGTAATTCCATAAAAATCTGCAAATCTGGCATTTTTTTAAAAGAAATAGAGGGTTCCAAATAGAAACCGGAATACCAAATGTTGTGATGGTCAAACCAGTCCACCATATGCAAGCCCCAGAATCAGAAATCACAAATCTCAAAGATGAAAACTAAAATCAAGAATTTTGATTCACAAGCTAACATATGAGATCAATAATAAATTGATATAACAAGTAAACAAACCTCAACCACCAACCAAAGTCATAAAAATCAAGTTGAATAAATCCTAAGATACCACCTCAAATATCAATGTCAGACCTAAGATCTAATAAATTCCACTCAAAGAAAAATGTATAAGGCTGAAATTTGCAATAAAATAAATTAAAAAAAATCTGCAAGCAGTACCCAGAAACTTCAATTTATGAAAAGCCAAGCATGTTTTAAGAGGATGAAAGATGAAACGCAAAATGCACAAGTTCAAACAAATCTTAAATCCATAAATTGCTTAAAATGGCAAATCCAAAGGAAACAAAACCCCAACATAAAATTCAAAAATTGAAATATGAAAATTTAAAACTTTAAAGTCTGAAAAACGTAGATTGTGGAATTGGCTGATCCGAATCGGGATCGGCTAATTCTTGGATTGGATTAACCATTGCCAATCCGATTCTCATACAGAGGACTGATCTGGAAAAAAAATCCTAGTGGAATTGGCCAAGATCGGCCGAATCGGTCAGAATCGGATCTTGATTTGAAATCAGATCATTTTTTTTTTTGCAATCCTGGCCGGATCAAGAATCCAAGATCAGTCAGGATCAGAATCGTTATTTTTAATTAACCGATTTAAGATTGGGATTCTTCCTAGAGGATCGACACCGATCGGCTGATCCAATCTGGATATGGACATGCCGATTTGGGTTCCAATTCTGATCCCATGATCTTTGTTGAAAACTCATCACATCTCAAACTCAAAATAGGATCCCTAAAACATATCATACTTGAATAGCAGAAAGTCAAGTAAGACAAAAAAACCAAAACATATTGGTGAGGACACCCGCGGTCGAGACCGGTTCGACCCCGCCCTTGTTTACCGACGGCGTCGACGACCAGTTGTGTCACTTTGGATTGATGATTAGGTGCTATTTTTGTTTATTTTTGTGTAGCACACACTTCATTTTGGGTTTTTTTTGGGACACATTTTGTATGTATTTTGGGGATCTTTATATGTTTTGGATGTACACACCTTACACTTAGAGTTGGGGGTATTTGGAAAATAGGTGTCTTTTGGGGTATACTTGTAATGGGCTTGGGTTATATATTCCTACACTTGTATGTTCATAGCATGATGGAATGAATGGAATGAAGAGAACAATGGCATTCTTGTGATTCTGCTCCCTCACCCCTCTCCCGAACCCTCTTTCTCTCTCGCGCGACTGGCAGGAGCCCGCTAGGGCGCGGACGGCAGCGGCCTCCCTCCCCCTTCTTCCAGCGGCAGCGGACGCCCCTCCAGCCCCTCCTCCTCTTCTTCCCTGGTGGAGACGGCACCCTCGGCACCCCCAGCACCCTCGGTAGGATCCCCTTCTTCCCCTTCTCCTTCCTCCTCCGCCTGTGCACCAACCGGAACCCCCTCCTCCCGGTTCTTCTTCCGGACCTCCCCTCAGCTTCCCCCCCTGCCTCCAGCTCCTCTAGCAGGTCCGTCCCGGCCTTTCTCTTCCCCCAGCAGGCCCCACAACCCCCTGCGAACCCCTCCCCTCTCCCCTTTACCCAGCTTCCCCTTCTCCGGCGAACCAGAACCGGAAGCCCTTCCGACAGTCCTCCCTCCTCCACCAGTCTTCCCCCTCACATTTGGCCTTCTAAACAGGTCCGTCCAGACCTGCCCTCACTCCCTCAGCCCCCCCCTCCGTCCCAGTGGGTACCCAGCCCCATCCAGCCCCCTATTCAGGCCTGTACGCCCCCTATTTACAGCAGCATCACCCCCATTCCGCCCCCTTCCCCTGACCGACCAGTCGCCAGTCCCATTTCCTCTTCCTGCAGCCCTCCTCCTCCCGCCAGCACTCCCCCAGCCACAGGCCCTTTGTTTCGACAGGTTTTCTCATCGCGCGCGGACAGTCCGGAGACTTGGACAACTCGGTAAATGTTCCGTACGGAGCGGGAATGCAGTGTTACGATCGTCGGCGGATGACATGTGCTGTGACTAGCCGCGTGGAGGACTTCGACGGTGGTCGACATCCCACGCTTAGGCGTGGAGGTATGATTTCCTAACCGAAGTTACTTGCTCGTTTATTATACTTGATTGCCGTGTTGTGAGACGTTAGGTCTCCTAGCTACTTTCATTTGATCGCTGTCCGATGTGAGTGGAGTTCCCGTCCCGAACTACTTAGACCGGTTACATTGGTAGTCGGCAATGTCCTATCTCGGTACCCCACTTGGTATCCGATCCTCTCTCTAGTTGGGACCCCTTCTCGGGCCGGATAAACTTGATATAATTGTCTACCGAGGTGTCTTCTTAGCTAGTCAATTGCATAGTCAACGTGCTGCTAGGCCTTCATAGCTAGCTATTAGCTTGGTGCCCGGTCGGTCCCGCATCACATATCAAACTGAAAAGGCATTAGGCCAAATATAAAATAAATCAAACAAAACTAAAAAATGAATCCCAAAAATGAAAGACATTAAGTCAAAACCAAAAAAACACATCTCAAATGAAATTCAAATCAACTCGAATCAGACTTAAGAAAAATACTATGCTTGCATTCCATTGAATTTATGGAGTTATTTCTCCTATTTGTTTTTTTTTTGTGGATGCATGACTCCAATTTATGAGTTGCTATGATGGTTAATCAAGGGTATTTGAATGATTGTTCGATATAATTAATATTGGAACTTCACAAGTCCAATGAAGAGAAGTCAGAATAAAAATTTGTAAAGACCTCTAACAATCTCAATATTATGAATTAGCTAATACTTCTATGAAACCTCACATATTTTCATAGTTGTTAAAGTTAAACAAAACAAAATTTCTTTCCAAAAAAATGAATTACTTTAAATTTTGTTAAAATGAGGTTACATCAAAGTGTTAAATGATGAGCAATCCTCAAAATAATTGATATCGATGGCATGATCTTTATGATCTGTATTTAGCCAACGATGGTCTATTCCTGCATAATGAGGGAGAAATTCATCCCAAGCTAAAAGAGTTGTTTAAAAAACTAACATCTGTATTTGATAAAAAACACTCACTTTCTAAATACCAGGTTAATGATAATGAGAAATATCAAAAAGTGTTTACTGTATACTGTGGGTAGAAACCTTCCTTTTCCACAACTGCTTCGGATATCCTGAATTCCTTCAATCTCTTCAAACCAAGGTACCTTTGACCTTGCTTTCTTCCTTACCCCCCTGTGAACCACACTTCCTTTGGGTTATGGCCCTTATCCTCACTTTCCAACATCACTTGGTCTTTAAAGACATTGATAAATCCCTAAAAATTGCCGATCTTCAAATTTGCCAATCTAATAATGTTGAATAATTGGTATTCTGTCTCTTTGAGTCTAACCCCGATAATCTCGAAACCCCAACTGTCATACTTTGGCGGTGCAAAAGATCTAGTGCCCAACTTAGGTAAATCTATACATAGCACTCTAGTCAAGTATATTTTATACAGAGCCCAAGTCAATAAAGAGGCATAGGGACGTTGGAGATCATTGTGCTCGCTAGCTTAATTAGGAAATGAGCCTAATGATGTATTCATTTATTTATAGTCTTTGAATTTGTTGAGATTTCATCACCATAAAATACATCGTGAATCACAAAATCTCGAGAATAAATGTCTTAGTGTCTATGAGCTTGATGAAGAAGAATAGAAGATCAAGATCCCGAAGACCTTGCCAACAAGTTATTAAGTAGAATTCAAAGGTTTGACAGCCAAACATGATACTTGAGGAGAAGACAAAAGCAATTCAGTTTGGCAATGACAAAGATCCAAATTCATTGACTATAGCATCGGCCCGATTGACATCAGTCGATCTTGAACTGATGTTGACTCAGAGGATTGATCCAGTCTAGAATCCGAGAAAAATCGGTCGGGATCCGTGAATCAGCTAATTTAGTGTCTAAGAGGGAACAATGTAAGTGGTGTGAAAAACAAATAAATGATAGAGTATTCTATTTGAAGCACCACATAGGTGGGATGAATGAAAATGCAAAGAAATATGGCAAGGTGCCCCAAAGAAAGTAATGAAGTTATGAGAGCCTACCTCACGTAAAGAATGTACAATCTCATACTTAGAATATAAAAAATTATTTGCTTGCTCGTATGAGGATGTAATAGATTTGCACCTTGACCTTGTGAAACATAGATTAACACTAAACCAAGGACAAAACCGATCAAGCAAAAACTCAAAAAGTTCCAGCAATAAATAATGCAGACGGTAATAAAAAAGTGGATAAATTATACAAGACTAAGTTTATTAGGGTTGTCCAACGATCGAGGTGGTAAACATCAAGCTAGTTGTTAAAAAAAGAAAGAAGGGCATAAATTTTTATCAATTTTAGATCTAAATAAAGTGTGTTCAAAAGATGACTTTCTCTTAACCTTAATGTGGTGGTCAATACTAAGTATAAGAAAATGAAATCAATATTAAGCTATGTTATCGAAGGTGCTCCCATTAAGTACCTGGCGCGAGAGGCGAGGTGAGGCGAGGCAAAAATGCCTTGCCTTGACAGTTCTCATCTCGCCTAGATCTAAACCCAGTGAGAACCAAATCTGGTAACTTAGATCCTTTTTTCCCGCCTCAAAACCCCCAACGCTCAATCTTCCACCCAAGGCTCCTATATTTTGGTGCATTGTAGGCCCTAAAAGTGAGTTTTTTACTTTTTTTATGCGCTTCTTCAAAAGTTTCAATGTTATGCTTATGTTTGTTGAAGAGTTCTTTAATATAAAAATCTCACCTCAAGTGCTTGAGGTGCCTAAGGCGAGGTGAGGCCCCCTCGCCTCGGGCGTCTCTAACCTCTGACTACATAGATATTGAGAATTAGTTCGAAATTTGGAAACTACAAGGATAAGTGTGAAACCTCCCTTTTAACAGAGAATGAAACTTGACATTCTCTTTGAACTATTTAGGAAAAATAGGTGGTATCTCGTAAAATTACTAACTAGTCCGGTGATATGTGTAAAGTTATAAACTGATGTTATCGGGTTTTTAAAAATTTTGATTTTGACCTCTCTTCAAAGAATGGTGTGAAAAAACTCTTGATTAACCACCATGGCAATCTGTTCATAAAAGACATACATCCGCATAAAGAATAATCACATAAGGGGCGGTAGCCCCATGGGCTTAGTGAGATACAAACATGTTGAGTTGTGATGCGGTTGATGACGATCATAATTTGATTTGAGTTTATTTTCAGATTTCATGTACATTGAATATATGTTCAAGTTTGTTTGATTTTAGTTTGAATTGAATCTTGGTTCGGTTGGAATTAGTATTGTTTCAGTTTTTGAATTTAGTTAGTGAATTAAAGTGTTAGTATTAAATCAATTGATTAGATTTTAGAAACTTTCAGATTTAGTTGGACAATCTTTTAGGATGTCTTTATTATATTTTGTATAAAGTGTGTCGGTTTGCATGTTCAATTTTGGTTTCAGTTTGTTTAACTTTGAGATGTATTCGAGGTTAAGAGTCCGGATTCCTTTTGGTTTATAATCTGATTTTTTGTTTTAGGTGACTAATTTAGGGTGCTTTAGGTGGTTTTTATCAAGTCTCATGAGTTGTTTAAGTTGTTACTTGATCAATGATTTAATTCCAAAGTTTAAATGACTTAGAGATGAATTTTCAGATTTAATGGTCTGTTTTAATGTATTTTTCTAGATTTAATGAAGTGTCTACTTTTGTCCATTTTTATCTGATTTATGTTGTTCGGGTTTACATCCCATCAAGTTTATTACGACACCCAATCTCAACATCGATGTCAGTACATGAACTTCATTTCATTAAATGTCAATCTTGAGTACACTGTTGTATAGTGTGTATGCCATCAACACGAGGTTAATAAGGTCAATCCCAGACAGGCACGATGGTGTTCCTTCCCCTAGGTATACATCTTCATAAGATCTAAGGATGAGATCAATCATGGTGAAATGCATATCTATGCTTGATCAAATGAGATTTATCAGCCTTGTAGGTAGAGCTTTTTCAACTCACCACATATGGAGAAGGATCCATCGGCAATGAGAACCAGCCCATGCCTACGTCTAGGATGTGGCATACCGGGGTGGACTAGAAATAGCCATCCTATGGAGCACCCAATTCAATGACTAACCTCTTAAATTTAATTTTCTTTTTTTATATTTGAATTACATGCATTTTTTTGTCCAAGGTCCATTGGGATGGTCCATGCCCTCCTTGGCCTAGATGGCCGACTTCATGTCTTCGTAGGCTCGGTTGGCCTAGCTTGAATCTTCTTGGGCCCAGATGGCCTGTGGCGTTCCAATATTCACCTTGCATTTTCTGTTTGGGTGGAAATCGGGGGCCTATGCAAGACTTGGCCCGTTGTACGGATTCCAAGAATACCCAGGCATCACCCTCATCATAAGCTCTGAGGGAGGTGAGGAAAAAGAGGATTTCAGTTTCTGTTTTGGGAGTTTTAGGACTGGCTTTAAGGTCTGAAACAGAAGGATTTTGGACCTGTCATGGGGTCGGATTTAGGTCTGGTTTGGGGACTGTTTAGGGGTCGGTTTAGGGTCTGCACAAGTGGGCTTTGAGCAGGCCCAAAAGGATCTGTTTTGGGTCCTGTTTAAGGGGCTGTATTTGGTCTGTATAGGACCTGTTGTGGGGTGTTTCAGTCCATTAAGAGATGTTGACTTAAGAGCTGTTTGGTTTGGAGGAAGGGGCAGCCCATTGAAATTGTAGCAGGTCTGAAATAGGGTCTGTCTAGGGGTGCTTGGAGGGAATGAAAGGAGGGGGATTGGACCTGTCCAGACAACCCCGGTAAGGGCTGTTTGACAGGCTCAGCAGAGAATTATTTGGGCGCTGGAAGGAGAGGAGAAAGATGGAGGAGAAGAAGAGGGCCAGCAGTGAAGGGATATTTTTCTTACCCTTTTGTTTCCTTTTTCCTCCTTTGTCTGTCTTGAACTGATCTGCAGACAGATGGCAGATGAATGTTGGTGCTGTAGCTGCTGCCCCCCACCTTTCAATCTTCCTTGGACCAGCCATTGGGTAGATGGACACTGCCTCTGCCTTGCTGCCTTCTTTTCTTCTTGCAAACCTCCAACCCCTGGCCAGCCAAAATGCAGGCCCTTTAATAAAAGATATTCCCTCATTCTCTTCCTCACTCCTGTGGCTGGCCGAAGAAGGGAGATATTCCTTCATTCTCTTCCTTGATTGTAGGAGTTAATTCGGATAAATGCTTAGCCTTGAAGTTGACTGGCAGTTATGACGGCTATAGATTAGGATAAGAGATTAACCTAATTCTCATCAAAAAACTTCAGATATAACAGTAGAAATTAATTCTTACAGATTATTACTTAAACTCATTAAATATGGCCAGATATTATTCTGAATATGCTCCGTTCACCACATATCGCATGTCCCATCAAGATCTATGGTTGAGGATTTTCAATTTGCATCAAAACCATGATATATATGATTTCATTGGCCGATAACATCTCAACCCTTGATTAGTGCGAAAAGTGCACTCAAAACATGATTAAATCTATTTTCCATCAAACCATAGTCTTCTCGTCAAGACAGACTTGGGTCCATTAATATGGAACTAAAACTTAAGTTACTAACTAATGTTGAAACCTCTCAATTTTTAGAAGAGAATTCCCTCTTCCTTTTGAGAATTTTAGAAATTCTTTTGGTCTAGCATTGACAACTATGAAAACATATGATATCAATAGAAGTATTAGCTAATTTGATATGCCGTATCACCATATAGATACACCAATAGTTCTACAAATTTTCTTAGTGCTGATGTGGGTAACACCCATCACTTAGATGACCTAAAACACATTTTATATTTTAGGATATCTGAGTTTTTTGAACAAATAAATTTTGACCTCTCTCTACCGGACTTGCAATATTCCGGTATTAATTATATCGAGCAACTACTCGAACAACCTTGATTGACTTATTCCCAGTGGTTTTATAAGATAGGATTTGGTTGGACTCAATTCATTTTCTATTTGAGTTCATAGATTTGGTTTATGGTTTAATTTGTTTGCGTCTTTTGTCATTGATTGACTTAGACAATTTGAGTTGATTTCTTTTGTTTCTATAGAAATTAATTTTCATATTTTTCATGTTGACATTTGTTACGACTTAAGTGAATTTTGTTATTAAGATTTATTCTTATTAACATTATTCACTTAAATTCTATTGTTTAATTTAATCCAACTTAACATATTTTTGTAGTCTTGGTAGACATTTTTTATATATTATTTAATGAAATGATTTTGGTTGAATTATGTTAACATTTTGTTAATAGTTAAGTCATTTATTTGATTTTGACTTTTATTATGCAAACTTATTTAATTATTATTATTATTATTATTATTATTATTATTATATTTTTTGTGGTTAAGTTAAGCTGAACTTAACATGTTTTGTAACCATTGATGATTGTTTGTTATGTATTGTTTTAAGAGATGGAACTGGTTCAAATATCATGACATTTTTATTAATGATTGAGACATTATTTAATTTGAATTTAATCAAATTTGTTTGTTTTATTAAGTTTTAAGTCATTTAAGTGACTTATTTAATTTTATCTATCTCTCAAAGTCCATGGGGATTTAATGACACTTCATAGTAACATATCACATCAAGCAGACTTGAATTCCATTGCATTCTAATTTGAGTGCATGAGTACAAGAAATGAGAGAGCATGCAAGCCTTGCTCTTCAATAAATGGAATTAATTTCCATCATCAAAGTCAGAGTTTGTATGCAAATTTATTATGCACTACTCATTTTGACAATTCAACAACGTTCCAACTGAATCGAGTTAGATTTTTCTTCATATATCAAAAAATAACTTGCTTGCATTTGATATGTGGCATTTTTTTAATTGTTCGATTTTGTCAGCATTTCAACTTTACAGAACTTGACGACTACATGATTTCCAAAATAGCTTAATTCCCATTTTAAAAATGTGGGCTATTCAGTCCCTTTTTTTAAAAGAAAGGTAGGCTCAAAACCAGTTGATTTTGGCAGCCATTCGACTTAACTGAAAAGATGGCTAAAGGATTTACAATATAGCGTAATTCACATTTTAAAAATGTAGGCTATTCGGTCCCTTTTTTGGAAAAAGGTAGAATCAAAGTTGATAAACCTACTTCACCATCAGGTAGAGCCCTATCTTCTTTCTAAATGGGCAAGGGGTCTTCGAAGGAGATAAGGAACTTTAGAGCTTTCTCTCTCCTCTTTTTTCCTTAAGAACAAGTTGATCTCTTCTCA
The DNA here is from genome assembly GCA_036172225.1 of Cryptocoryne crispatula var. balansae. Taxonomy (NCBI): domain Eukaryota; kingdom Viridiplantae; phylum Streptophyta; class Magnoliopsida; order Alismatales; family Araceae; genus Cryptocoryne; species Cryptocoryne crispatula. The sequence goes on from JAYDZW010000023.1 coordinate 92,015, forward strand.
ATTGCCAACCCCTGTACGTATAAGCCCTGTGGGCTATTTATAGGGGTTTTTGGAGGGACATTTTGGTCACAAAATATGGCCCAACTAAATCCATTTTCGAGTTAGTACGGGTGACCCGAATGGGGGTGGAGTTACCACCTACTTCCCCATGCTTTAAGCTTATGTTTGACTAATGGTCAAAGTAGGGGGTAAGGTCACCGCAGTGACCAAATCCGATGTGGGTGCATGGGTGGCCAGTTGCACGGCATGGGAGGCCCAAATTGACCTGGTATCCCCTTTCCCCCCAAATTTTTTGGTTTTTTGACCACCTTTGACCTGCCAAACCATTGCCTTCCCGTCTTTCTCTCTCATGCACACTTTGTTCTCTCTCCCCGACGCAATGGATAGAAAACTTTGCGCAGGGTTTATCTCATGGCACTCCTTTCGACAACAACTGTGGTGGCGGCGGAAGGTGGCTACGCTGGTGGTGGTGAAAACATCTTTAGTCTATAACAAAAACCCGCAAGGGTGAGCCCTCTTTGGCGGTTGCTCTTCGCTATAGTGGCGGCAGCTCCCAATGGCGCCTTTGGTGGTGGCAAATCTTGGCAGCAATGGCATGAGGGTGCAACGGCAGCAACAAAGGGGTGTCCCTCCCTACCTATTCACCCAAAGGCGCAAGGTTTTCTCCTTCCTCGGCAATCTCCCTTCGCGCGGTGGTTTCTTCTGTGGTGGGCCTTGATGGCGGCGACAGCGATGGTGTGAGGGTGCAACGGCAGTAGTTGGAGTAGTGGTGCCTCCTTTTCTTCTACCATTTTCTCCTTGGCACGAATAGGTGTTCATAGAGGGTTTTGCGTTGCTTCACTCTTGCAATTGTCCTCTCAACGGACTTCAATAGGTGGTGGAGAGCCCCCGACAGTACTAGGAAAGGGTGGCAGAGGGTCCTTCGACATCATTTTCCTCCACCTTTTTTTCCTCGGGACGTCACGACAAGCAGCCTCCCCACAAAAGGTCTTTTACGGCAGCAGTCTTCCATCGACACCCTTTGCTCTTAGGGCAGTGTGTTTCAGTGACAGAGGAGGCGATCAAAGGCAACGATGGCGATCAGTCCATGGTCTTTTTGCTATAACTCCCTCTTTCTTTGGCCCCGATAGAGACCAACGAGATTTTCTTTGAAGTTTTTTTTTCTTGGCAACTATGGTGGTTTCCAATAGCAATGATGGTAATAAGGGTCCCTTCCTCCCCTATCCCTTCACCTAGCTATTCGCAGGGGTGTGCACAGGACATCTATCCAAAGGGACCATTCGGCCGGCCTTCTTCTTGGCATACAGGAGCCCTTTGAGCTTTTATTCTTTTAAAAGTGGTGGTGACGTTAGTTCCCAACGTTGACGGTGACAGCTGCGAAAGACCTTTGATCTTTCCTTTTCCAGGATGTCAACACATCAACGGTCTTCCAAATAGCAATAATGACCTTGTCTTTATCTTTTTCCTTTTCGACAGTTGATTTCTTCAACGGCCTTTCCAATCGGTTTGTTTCCTTCGGGGGAGGGAAAATCTTTCTCTGACTTTTCGAGAGGTTTTCCAATTTTAACAATCTACCAAAATTTTGATCGGTTAGTGTTTATCCCCTTCATAATCGGTTTCATCGTATCGATATCAATATTTGCCGATTGACATGTACATTTCCGTCCATACATGTATTTATCCCTTTTTAAGGAATAAAATTTCGTTTCATAGCTAACTATGACTCTTGGCACCAACGGCCAAGATAATTCAACTTGTCCATATGTAGAAAAAATAAGGAAACACCCTCATTGGTTGAATCATTCTCCAATTTGTATTCTGGGCATTCCGATATCATTTAGGTTCATCCATATCGATTACTCAATTATCATTTATTCGCTGAGCATCTTATCCAAAAAGGCTTCGGATAAGCTCAAAACTTGGTTTTTTCCTATTAACTTGTCAAATATTGATCAGATATTCGATCTGAGTCTAGCATTTGTTAGCATTGACTTATACAGTCACATGATGTCATCACTTTGTTATTGGACTTGATCTCGGTCGTTTGGATCCAATAAGCATCAAATTTAAAATTTTACCATTCAAGTCTATTTTTCAACATTTGTCACCTAATCGGGAAAGCATTAATTATCCCAGAGAAGTTCAATCTTTAAGTGGTTTGAAAACAATCAAGGTTGCATGTGGGATATGGCACACTGCTGCACTTGTTGAGGTAATGGGACAAGCTGGTGTAAATGCTATCCCCAGAAAATTGTTTACCTGGGGTGATGGTGACAAAAACCGCTTAGGTCATGGAGACAAGGAAGCAAGATTAGTTCCCACATGTGTGCCATCCCTTATCGACTACAATTTTCACCAGCTTGCATGTGGACACAGCATGACGATCAGCCTGACAACCACTGGGAATGTTTTTACCATGGGGAGTGTTGTTCATAGCCAACTTGGAAATCCACATGCTGATGGGAGCATTCCTTGTTTAGTTCAAGATAAGCTCATGAATGAGTTAGTTGATGAAATTGCTTGTAGTGCTTACCATGTTGCTGTTCTGACATCGAGAAATGAGGTGTATACGTGGGGAAATGGTGCCAATGGCAGATTAGGACATGGGGATATCCAAGATCGGAGAGTGCCTACTCTTGTGGAAGCATTGAAGGACAGACATGTCAAAAGTATTTCTTGTGGTTTAGATTTCACAGCAAGTATATGCATTCATAAGTGGCTATCTGGTGCAGACCAATCAGTCTGCTCGGGTTGTCGACTAGCATTTGGGTTCACCAGAAAAAGGCAGAACTGTTACAACTGTGGATTGGTTCATTGCCATGCTTGTAGTTCCAAGAAAGTATTGAGGGCTGCATTGGCACCTACCCCAGGCAAGCCACATCGTGTTTGTGACTCCTGTTATACCAAAATTAAAGGCTTAGAAGGGGAAAATGCTTCTACTTCTAACAGGAAGCGCATGGTCCCTCATCGTTATACTGATAACGAGAGAAAGTAGAACATGGAGAACGAATGCCAAGAATCTTGTTGTCACCTAGAACGTAACCTACTAAATATCTTGAAGTAAGGCCAACGAAGGAAGGGTCAAAGTTGGATTCTCTTAGCCTAATTGCTACATCAATTCAAACTGTTTTAAAGTCAGCTGCTCTGCCAACACCATCTCCTCCATATTCAAGGCCTACATCCCCCTATTCTAGAATATCAAGCCCATCCCAATCTGTCATGCCATTGTTCCCTGACAGTATCATCGATAGCCTCAAGATGACAAATGAGCTTTTGAACCAAGAAGTGTTGAAGCTGCAATCCCAGGTTGATACCAAAACTTTTTATATTGAAAATTTTTGCTGATGTGTTGTTATATTTGCCTAATTTATTTTTACCCAGAAATTTTATAGGTCAAAGCTTTCAAACAGCAGTGCAAACTTAAAGATGCTGAAATTGAAAAGTGCGAAAAGAGATATGAAAAATTTGCTTCAGCAGCCAAAGAGATGTCTTCTAACTACAGTTCTGCAATCGATACTATTAGAACTCTCATCTGTAAGGTAATTTAACCTTTATATTTTTTAAGTTTTGTTTGGACATTTTGAGTCTACTACTGGAACTTCTAGTTATCTATTGCTAAATGTTTTTACTCTATACATGGTGAAGGATTTTCTATCATCAGCCAGAAAGTCACCCACAAATCAGGGCAGGGTTTCCATCAAGGAATGCTGGAAGTTCGGATCGGCTGCAAATAACCTAAAAACTGATACAAGATTTTTGTGCATAATTTGCCGAATATTAGTCAGATTTTCGATCCGATTCTACCATTCATCAGTATTAAACTCTATAAAACATATGTCACTCTCATTTTGTTGTTGGGCCAGCTCCCAGTTAATCAGGTACAATAAGGCTTCTTGGGCCTACTAGGCCCATTGAGCCTAAATGTAGGACAAATCAGGCCCGTCCTTTCTAATTGCCTATATCTTTATATCCTTGATTGGTATTTGACTTAATCCCCAGCCCAATAAAATGAATTCAAATTTTTTAGGTGCCAACAGTAAAATATCGGGTATCTTATCTTAGTTGTCAAAGAATCAAAAATGACTTTCTATTTTTTCTTCTAAGGTCATAGGAAAGACAAAAAAAATTATTCTAAATTAGTTATTTACTTGACACTACTAAGGCAGGTAGTGTCTACTCATTTAGTAAAGGATTGGATTAGATAGGCCTATAGAAAATCAAATTAAAGGTTGTGTGGATGAATGAATAAAGACAGTCTCCAAAGTCAGATTTGAATGATATCATTTATAATTTAATTTTCCGATAACTAAATTTGAATAGTAGACGAAGACTAAAAAAACTATTTCATTCACTACTCTATGGAGAACTTATCGTAATGTGATAATGACATTCTGATTATAAGTGTTTAATCAACATATTAAAAAACCATAATAGCAATTTTCTAGAACATGATGCATACACACATCAACGTTTATGTAGATAATATCTTGATGAAGTAAAACATACGATAAACATGATGATGTCCTCTTATTTTTGTCATCTTCAATCATAGATGACTTCAATGTTTCTTTGACTTATACAAATTGAATTTTCTTAATATAATTCAAATTAAGCATTATCACATTCTCAATGTCATCTATATTTTTACTAAACTTATCACTAAAATAGTATCAAAATAATTTTTTCATATTTCTTTAATATCATCATCTTTAATTAAAACTTTTTCATCGTTATCCTTGATGTAGCTGATTTGGTTAAGATCTTGAGACTTTTTCTCTCTCATCTTTGTCCATCTATAAATATATTTCTCACATTCTTTAGTTCCAAGTTTCTTATGAATATGTTTAAAAATATCATCTTTTGCTCATGAATAGTCTTTATTAGCTTCTTTTTCACGTTATCTTGTACTATTCATAAACTTTGTTGTTATCAATTTTAGGCAATTTTTTACACCATTATCTTTTATTTTTTATCACCTTTTGCACTTCTTCGTTCTACCTCCAAGCCTTATTTTTAGGTGGGTTATATCCTTTATATTTTATAGGTACTATTTTAGCAATTTGTCTCTTAAGCCATGTTCACTCACATAACATTAATGTCTACATCTACTTTCCAATCATTTATTTTAAGAAGTTTATTTTTAAATGTTTGTTGTTTCATTCCTTTTAACTTTCACTATTTTATTTTAGGAGAATCATTCTTTTAAATGTGTTTGTTTGTCTTTTAATCTTAATGTCTATAATCACTAATTTATGTTAATTTGTTAAAGTTTCACTCAGAATAAATGTACAATCTTTACAAATAACATGATTAGACTTTATTGTGAGAGTTATGTCGAATTGACTTTTATTTTGTCCAATTTTAAATGTTATTGAATGAAATTCTCTTTTAATAAAATAAGTATTTATTAGAATAAGATCATAAGCCATAACAAAATTCATACTATTTTTTATTTCTTCATTTAAATTTCTATATCCAAAATCTTCATGAACCTTGTCATATTCATGGCATTTGCTTCTAACATGTTCATTGAGATCTTCTCCAATAAATATATATTTGTCATTTAGTATACTCTACATAAGGTTACCCATCTCCTCCTAAAGAGTTTATTTAATCTCACCGTTTAATCTAATTTATCAAACACACACGTTAATTATCTCACTTTGTATAATCAAGTGTACCATAATAATCCTATTTCGTACTCTCTCATTGAAAAAATTGCATCTTTTAATGTATTATTAACAATTATACCTACCCATTTTTTATTTCTTTTTTTCTTGTATACTGTAGCTTTTACCCTGTGTTTCCTACTTCTTTAGATTTTTTTAACATATCCACTTGGTTTCTTGGATATACATTATTAACTATTTCTTCTCTTCGTGTTATCAACAAGTTCCATAAAATTTTTTTTGTAAGGGATCCAATATTCCAAGTACCTGTTCTTATTTTTCTTTCAATTTTTTCCTTTCTTTAATTTCTTTCTATAATAATGTCTATTTGCTTTTGAGTTTGTTGTAGAATTTATATATTGTTTTCTATTATGAACTAACTGTATTACCCATACTTGTCCTTGATGTAAGAATCCTTGCTTATTTAACACCATATTAGGGTGTTTACGTGGCCCATTACATGTGGGGAACGCCCTTACCCTTTTGCAGTTTTCGCCACACCCGGATGTAACGCTTTGTTAGGTGAGTACGGCTCAACGTTTATAAAGATGTGACTTTATTTTAAGTTGACTGTCATCTACCGTAACCCTCTTCCTTTCTCGTCTGGGCTTCAGACCGGCCATGACAGTTTCTTTTGAGATTTATCATTCTATTGAAATTTTAACTTCTATTTTCAATAATACATAAAATAAGCAACATCGTTGATAATGTTAAGATATGATGAATCTCTTAATAACTTGCAATCTTCTAATAAGCCTTTTAGGTTCTGAGAAATTTATTTATAGGAGGCATTTCTTGAATTGTTTTGCCCTTTGTTTAGGTTAATTTGTATACATTTTTGCTGATGATACACTTTTAGTATTTTTTTAAGGAGACTCCAAACACACTTCTTTGGGTTCACTTTTAGATTAATTTTTTTTAACCTTTGCAAGATTTTTAAGAGGACATCATCATGTTTATCATATGTTTTACTTCATCAAGATATTATCTACATAAACGTTGATGTGTGTATGCATCATGTTCTAGAAAATTGCTATTATGGTTTTTTAATATGTTGATTAAACACTTATAATCAGAATGTCATTATCACATTACGATAAGTTCTCCATAGAGTAGTGAATGAAATAGTTTTTTTAGTCTTCGTCTACTATTCAAATTTAGTTATCGGAAAATTAAATTATAAATGATATCATTCAAATCTGACTTTGGAGACTGTCTTTATTCATTCATCCACACAACCTTTAATTTGATTTTCTATAGGCCTATCCAATCCAATCCTTTACTAAGTGAGTAGACACTACCTGCCTTAGTAGTGTCAAGTAAATAACTAATTTAGAATAATTTTTTTTGTCTTTCCTATGACTTTAGAAGAAAAAATAGAAAGTCATTTTTGATTCTTTGACAACTAAGATAAGATACCCAATATTTTACTGTTGGCACCTAAAAAATTTGAATTCATTTTATTGGGCTGAGGATTAAGTCAAATACCAATCAAGGATATAAAGATAGAGGAAATTAGAAAGGACGGGCCTGATTTGTCCTACATTTAGGCTCAATGGGCCTAGTAGGCCCAAGAAGCCTTATTGTACCTGATTAACTGGGAGCTGGCCCAACAACAAAATGATAGTGGCATATGTTTTATAGAGTTTAATACTGATGAATGGTAGAATCGGATCGAAAATCTGACTAATATTCGGCAAATTATGCACAAAAATCTTGTATCAGTTTTTATGTTATTTGCCGCCGATCCGAACTTCCAGCATTCCTTGATGGAAACCCTGCCCTGATTTGTGGGTGACTTTCTGGCTGATGATAGAAAATCCTTCACCATGTATAGAGTAAAAACATTTAGCAATAGATAACTAGAAGTTCCAGTAGTAGACTCAAAATGTCCAAACAAAACTTAAAAAATATAAAGGTTAAATTACCTTACAGATGAGAGTTCTAATAGTATCGATTGCAGTAATCGTAGTTAGAAGACATCTCTTCGTCGCTCAAGCAAATTTTTCATGTCTCTTTTCGCACTTTTCACTTTCAGCATCTTTAAGTTTGCAGTGCTGTTTGAAAGCTTTGACCTATAAAATTTCAGGGTAAAACTAAATTAGGCAAATATAACAACACGTCAGCAGAAATTTTCAATATAAAAAGTTTTGGTATTAACTCGGGATTGCGGCTTCAACATTTCTTGGTTCAAAAGCTTCTTTGTGATGTTGAGGCTATCGATGATACTGTCAGGGAACAATGGCATGACAGATTGGGATGGGCTTGATATTCTAGAATAGGGGGATGTAGGCCTTGAATATGGAGGAGATGGTGTTGGCAGAGCAGCTGGCTTTAAAACAGTTTGAATTGATGTAGCAATTAGGCTAAGAGAATCCAACTTTGACCCTTCCTTCGTTGGCCTTACTTCAAGATATTTAGTAGGTTCTGTTCTAGGTGACAACAAGATTCTTGGCATTCGTTCTCCATGTTCTACTTTCTCTCCGTTATCGCATAACGATGAGGGACCATGCGCTTCCTGTTAGAAGTAGAAGCATTTTCCCCTTCTAAGCCTTTAATTTTGGTATAACAGGAGTCACAAACACGATGTGGCTTGCCTGGGGTAGGTGCAAATGCAGCCCTCAATACTTTCTTGGAACTACAAGCATGGCAATGAACCAATCCACAGTTATAACAGTTGTGCTTTTTTCTGGTGAACCCAAATGCTAGTCGACAACCCGAGCAGACTGATTGGTCTGCACCAGATACCCACTTATGAATGCATATACTTGCTGTGAAATCTAAACCACAAGAAATACTTTTGACATGTTTGTCCTTCAACGCTTCTACAATAGTAGGCACTCTCCGATCTTAGATATCCCCAAGTCCTAATCTGCCATTGGCACCATTTCCCCACGTATACACCTCATTTCTCGATGTCAGAATAGCAACATGGTAAGCACCACAAGCAATTTCTTCAACTAACTCATTCATGAGCTTATCTTGAACTAAACAAGGAATGCTCCCATCAGCATATGGATTTCCAAGTTGGCCATGAACAGCACTCCCCATGGTAAAAACATTCCCAGTGGTTGTCAGGCTGATCGTCATGCTGTGTCCACATGCAAGCTGGTGAAAATTGTAGTCGATAAGGGATGGCACACATGTGGGAACTAATCTTGCTTCCTTGTCTCCACGACCTAAGCGGTTTTTGTCACCATCACCCTGTAAACAATTTTCTCGAGATAGCATTTACACCGGCTTGTCCCATTACCTCAACAAGTGCGAAGGTGCCATATCCCACATGCAACCTTGATTGTTTTCAAACCACTTAAAGATTGAACTTCTCTGGGATAATTAATGCTTTCCCGATTACCATGACCCAGAGCGCCAAATGCGCCATCACCAAATGTAAATAATTTTCCACATGTAGTAGTCAATGCTGTATGCCACGTACCACATACAACGTAAAGAACTCGAAAACCCTCTAAAGGACCGTAAACTCTTTTAGGTAACCAATAACCGACATCGGTTCCATGTCCAAGAAGCCCAATACTCGTTTCTCATCTCCCCGCTTGTATAAGTCACCGTAACTAGATACAAAGACATGTATGATATTCACCACGATACATAATCTATGTTGCAGATCGCCAATGATTCAACAAGTTGAGGACGACTAACATCTATGTCGGGCCCATGGCCAATTCTTCCACCAGATTCCTCACATCAAGTAAACAGTACTGCTTGTCTGGTAACAAGAGCAGGATTCATGACACCACATGCTACTTGCTGAACATCCAAAACTACGTTTGATTCTAAAGGCCTAGGAAGTAGAACATCAGTCTTTGAACACAAATTTTCAGTTCCATCCATTGCATCACACCATATTGAACCCCAAACATAAACATCACCAAGAGATTCACAGTCATCTGGTCCAGATCCTTGACTTGAATTACTGGGAATGCTGGAGATAATAACACGTATACCATCTCATGTGCTTCATCTTAATTGCATATTTGCATTCTCTGGTCCCACACTCAGCCTTGATGAACCGAAAGAGGAGTCCCTTTTATTTGGACCCAAGAAGGTTTTTGTGTTTTGAGTATTTGGAACGCTGGAAATATCATCTAAAAATGCAAGTGAAGGAGAGACATTTTGAATGAGATCTCCACAATCCCGAAAGAGTAAGTGCATACAAATGTCATTATAGACGCAACACATTTTATAAAAACAGAATAAGATCCTCATCTATCATCTTAAATGTATATAACAAAGTCTAAAAAATTTCACAGCTAAAAGGTAGTTTGCTATACTTTCCAGCTTCCTTGTAACTGGACTACTGTCAAGCCCAAATTTTCAAGTTAATATTCACCCGTGAAATTCCAATTAAATATATAGAGATGCTAAATGGCTTCTACATGCCTGCTGTTGGCGTCAGATTTTCCATAAAAAAAGGGGGCAGCACAGCAAAAAAGAAAGTAAAAAAAACAAGAATAGGTCCACGCCAATTTCTGGCTAGACCGACCCTCAATTGGGCCAAATCAAGCCCAATCCGATCTTAAGTAGGTTAATGGGTGTAAATTCAAGCTGGTCCGGACCTTATATGAATTAAATTAAATGTCTCCAGTCCATCTTAAGGCCTGCCAACGAACAGCCCATTAAAAGGAGAGAAGTGGGCTGCGATCAACCCAATTGGCCCAGTCAACAGGCCACATCAGTTGGCCACGTCAGCACCCAGTCAGCAGCCATGTCAGCTGCCAGCTCAACCTGCCACCTCATCCTTGACCCATTAATTGCATGGGGAAAGCCAAGGGACTGGTCAACATGGGGAATCTCAAAGGGTCAGTCAAATCTTTAATATGCTTGGACAATTCAATGATTTAAGAGAGTTTAAACACAGAAAAAAGTGAAAGAGGCATCTGTACGTACTCCCCAGCTGCCCCTTCATCTCCCCCTCATCTCCTATAAAAGAAGGAGGGCGCCCAAGCCAAAAGAGGCTGGCTGAAGGACGCCGACAGGCTGCTGCACCAGCTGCTGCCCCTCCTGCGCGCACCTGCCAGCAGCCAAAGGAGGAGGAGGAAGAAGAAGAAAAAGAAGAGAGCTTCTGCTCTCCTCCTACCCACATGCATACCTGCCAGCGGCCAAAGAAGGAAAGAAAGAGAAGAAAAGGTAGGGGTATACACATTAACTATGTAGCCCTTTAAAGGCACCCCTTCCTCCTCTTCCAAGTTCTCTTCTCAACCCCTCTCATGGCCTAAACCGGCCTTCATCATCATCGGTAACCCATGGCCCAAAAATGGTCCCTATCAGCCCCTGTTCGGACTACCTAAACAGCCCCCTAAACAGGTCCATAGCCGGCCCCTATTCAGCCTATGTCCAGGCCCCTTTCGGCCGACCTGCAGGCACCCAAAACAGACCCCTGCCAGTCCACATTCAGTCCAGCCAAATGCCCCTAGTGCAGACCCATTTTGGCCCACCTGCAGGCACCCAAAACAGACCCCTGCTGGTCCACATTCAGTCCAGCCAAATGCCCCTTGTGCAGACCCATTTCGGCCCACCTGAAGGCACCCGAACAGACCCCAAAACAGGCCCTCGTTCAACTCACATCCAAACCCCAAAGCAGGTTATCAACAGCCCCTTTCTGGAGACCGTCCGAGGGGTGGATGATCCACTAGAACCCTAGGTGAGGGTGGATGATCCAGAGATTCTTGGAGACCGTCCGACAGGCCAAGTCTACTCTGGACAGATCCTCAAGTCCCCAGTTTTCATGCCCTTTGAGCGGCCCCTAAACAGGTTCTAAAATAGCCCTATGCACAGCCCAAAAACAGGTCACCAAACTGTCCATTGTACAGTCCCAAACAGGCCCCTTAAAGCAGGCCATTTTCGGCCCCTCTTCAGTCAATGTTTCATGCCGCCACAACAAAAGGAAAGGCACCCCAAAACAGGTGCTGCAGAAGCAAGCAAAGCAGAGGACAGCGGTTTGAACATAGGCCGGCTTGAAGGTGACGGCCCGCAACCCTTGGAAACCGTCCGACAGGCCAAGGGCATCGCCGGGTGGTCTTCCAAGCAGGTCCTACCAAAAAGGCTCCAGCAAGGCAGCAGATTTTCTTGTAGGCCCTTCCGGCCCAAAACAGTTCAAAACAGGCCCGTTGAGCCTATGAAAATTGAAGGCCGGCTAACAACGCCGATGGAACTTGAACCGGCCTAAATGGCCTTGATCCAAAAGAAATAACAAATCAAAAATCAAAATGCGAAAGCCAAACTAATTAAGGAGCTCCACCCTCCGCGGGGACTCCAACCTTGGACGACTCCCCCCTGGTACGTCCCGGGATGTCGATCCAGACAGCGGCGCGGGCACGCTCCCGTAGCCGGCGATCCTTCCCCCAATATGGCTAAGCTAAGGCTGGCTATGTTGGATGGGTAAAACTTCACTAAGTTGGAAATGACCGGCATGTGGTCGTAATGCCGAAATTTTACAAATTTGGTAAAGAACCTATGTTGGGGGAAGAATTGCCTCTCTTTTTACATCATTGTACATCATCATATATGAAATGAAAGTGATCATCAATGTTGACTTGGAATGCATGAGAATGGGTAGCGATTGACAGCCCAATGGGCCGGATGTGATGCAAACCGCCAAACAAAAATGCAAGATAAACAAATCTGAAAAATCTAATAAAAACAGCCAAAAAATCAGATTTAAAGCAAATCTGGAACTTAATTTAAAACAACCTCAATTCAATAAAATTGAACCACAACAAAGAATAAAAAAAATCAATCTTAAAATCAAAAAAATCAGATTTTGATCAATCCGAAAAAAACAAAAAAATCAGAATTGATAATCTGTGAACTCAACCAAAAAAACAGAAATAAAAAACAGATGAAAGTTCCATTTTAAAGGGCATCAAACCTCATCTGAATGAACAACAAATGCTTAATCTCAAAAGAAATTAAATAAACAACATTCCAAACATCTAGAACTTGTCAAAATCAACTTAAAACTGAAAAGTCAGATGTAAAACAGAAAATTCAGATTAATAACAAAATCTGAAACCTCAAAAGAACCAATCAAACCAAAATCTCACAATGTTTAAAACATTTCAAACTCATCAAAAATTGAAATCAAAACAACTTGAACCGGTCAAACCGAGCCTAAAACAAATCAAAAACAAAACCGAAATCAAACGGAAAAACAAATCAAACAAACTCAATCCCATAAAATCGACTTTTAAGTCAATCAAAAATCAAGCAACAAACAAATGAAATCAACCCCAAACATTGGTTTGCATTTCATTGGGCCCAAAAGGCCACTAGCCTTTTGAGTTTATTTTATTTTGTGGATGTGCACGCTCTCCAAAAACAGGTTGCTATGACGGTTAATTAAGGGCATTCAAGCCATTGCTCGATATAAGTTAATGCCGAACATTCGCACCATCCGGCGCAGAAGGGTCAAAAATCAAATTTTCGAAGAACCCGAACCTCGGTTCTTATAATTTTAAACTATCACCGGACTATCTAATATTTTTAGGATATCACCTATTTTCCTATAAGTCCGGGTATCGACAAAAGTCTTTCTTTCTCGAGAACAGATGTAAAAAAGATGTTCACACACCTGCATCACTATATTAATAATAGTGAACTCCATCATCAGCCCAATACAACTATGCTCTTTTCTTACTCACCCCATATATAATAGCAGAACGATGTTCAATCCATCGACTTTGACAGAGATGACGCTTGAACATAGAAGAAGAAGAGAGCATCAGGTCAACCTTCCATCTCTTCACAAGGAAAACTCCAGACCAAGGGATGGCAGCCTTCACAGGTATCGCTTGTATGATGGCGATGAAGAGAGGTTGCCTTCCTCTTTGACTCTTCCATCTTCCATGTCCTGTTTCCTCCAAGGCGCCGGCGATGCTATGTGCCAGGATAGGCAGCATTTTCATTTTAATACACAGCATGAGTGGTCCAGAGGTGTTCTTATTCTGCATCTTATTTCTCCTCGAATGTGGGGATGTGGTGCAGGTGATGAAGGGGGACATTAGTGAGCTGAAAGTGAAGAGAGCAGCGGGCTCCAAGGTCGACCGGATGAAGTTCAAGGTAAGGGCGTTGGTGATGATAAGAAAGAAGACCAAGGAGGACATCTGAGAAACAATTGCCTGTCGGTGGGATGCCTTGTCTGACAAGATTGGCTAGAATGTCGTGCTGCAGCTCTTTGGTGAGGACATCAATCCAAGATTGGCTGGAAAAGATCTGAGGAAAACTAGGGCTCAGGCTTCGTAGAGATGATCTTGGCTGCGAAAAGGGGAAAGGGTTCCAAAGAAAAGCTTCATCGATAGTATCATTTTCCATACAAGCAAAGTGACGAGGAACAGATGAAGTGACACAGGAACTGCACCAGAATAAAAGAAAGAACAGCAATGCTCAGGTAAATAAGATACGATGCTGACTCAAGTGAAATAAGAGGTATCCAGGAATCTGTCAAATAAGGTTGTCTTATCCGAAAGAAACTAAGTAAGCCAGAACATGCAAAAAATTACTCAAGAGGAACTAGCGTGGTGAGGACATACGTGCACATGTCCGGTTCGATCCAACCTATGTTTACCGACGGCATCGACATCCGGTCACATCTTTATGGATAGACAATGATTGAGCATATTATTTTATTTTTTAATTTTATTGATTAACTCACACACTTATTTTGGATATTTTGGGATTCATTTTGAGAGTGGGCTGGGTATATTTACACATGCACATGATTGTTGATATGATATACACACAGGACCTGGGTATACAGAGATATAGTTGAGATTTTTGGGCTTAGTTGTTATTTTGCTTGGGCCTGTATAAAGGCCTCCACTATGTAAATATTTTGGGTATGATGGAAAGAGAAAAGATGAATGTTTTTTCCGTGTCCCACCCCCCCCGGCTCTCTCCACCTCTTCCCTTTCTAGGTCACAGCGATGGCGGCGGCCGATTATTGGCCACCTCCCGTTTAGATGGGCCAGCTACTCCCTCACCTCCCGTAGTTGACGGGTTCGCTACTCTCCTGTTCCAGACACACGCGATTCTGTCTCCCCATTCGCCTCGCACGGTCCGTCGTCCCCGCGTAAGCCCCAGGGCATTGCTCCCCTCTCATGGTCTTCGGTCTTCGTCGGCACGGCTGTTCGGGACGGCGCCGCACAGAGCCCCCCGCAACGGTTAGCAGCTCGCAGTGCGAAGGCGTTCATGCGTTCACGACGCGTGCAACGTCCGATCATGACTATCCTCGCGCAATCCCGCGTCTCTCCCCCCTGTTCCCGCACAGCAGCGCGGCCCGGCAGATTTCTGCCTTGTGCTACAGGCCTCGTGCAGCAGCCCATTGGCCTCCCCTGTGCAGCAACATAGACGGATCAGCAGCCCCGCTTCCCCGCGCAGCAGCCCGGTGGATTCCAACCAGTGTTACAGCCCTGTCCCCGGTCCTGTTCAGCGACATCAACAAATAGCGCCCAGTGGTGGTCGGGTCTAGTCATGGCGGGCGGAGCTTCAATGTGTTTGTTTGGGTCAATAGTTCGCTGTAGCATGGATGGTCTACCTCCCTAACCAGGGAGCGCAGGTACGTCTCTGCCAGTCTGCTGCTTGCCCATTTATTATGCACATATTTGCCGTGTCGATTTATGAGCTACGCGTTACGCCAATTAAATGTTATGCTGCCAGGTTACTTGTGATTATGTGAGTTTTGCCTAATTCGGTTAAATTAGATAATTTTTATTGATAGTCGAGTGTCCTAATTCGGTGGCATCCACATATTCGTAAGCCCCTCCCACTTTGTGGGATCGATACTCGGGCATGTTTCTACTTGTACGTAGTCGTTATTCTGGTTATACTATACTTGTTTAGCGTATTGGCATATCCGCATTGTTGTTTATTGCTAATTTCAGTTTGGCGCCGGTCGGTCCCGCATCAATTTTGGTATCAGAGCAGGTCAAGTTAGGACATCTTGCTTAGTTGATGTAGGTGTTTGAGTGTCTCATCTGCATGCGCACCCATAGTGGCACACACTACCTCCCCGACTTCTCTATGTCTGACCCTCCACCTGACCACCCTGATCTAGCTATGGACCCACACATTGCATAGTTGTCTCACCGGGTTGACACTTTAGGGGTCCTAGTTAGGGATGTCAACGACCGTATCACACACTTAGATGACCGATTTATCCAGTTTGAGCAGGTCCTTCATGACATCACTGGTCAACTAGCAACGCTTCATAGGCACCCACCCCCTCTTGATCCCGGTCGGCCTGTTGATCATGTCTTTGTGGCAGCCGATCATAGGCCGCCTCTTTTCCAGGGCCGTCCCCCAACCCCTCCTCGTGCTCCCCGAGGTGGTCGCCCTGACCGACGTGGCCCACACATTGGATTTGACGACCATGACCACGGATGTCATCCTTTTCATGATCATGCGGATGCCGATGATCGGATTATCCACAACGTCAGGGTCGATGCCCCCAGCTTTGACGGGTCACTTGACCCGAGTACATATTTAGATTGGGAGGCTGACATGGACCATTACTTTGAATGGTATGACATGTGTGATGGTCGGCGAGTGCGATTCGCCAAGATGAAGCTTACTGGTCAGGCCAAGATGCATTGGCTCAATATCGAGGCTCTCCTTAGGCAGCGACAGCAGGAGCCCATTGAGACCTGGGATGAGATGAAGGCTAAACTTCGTGAAAAGTATATGCCTTCGTCATATCGCCAGCGTCTAATTGATCATTGGCAAGCCCTTACCCAGGGCAACCGACCAGTCACTGCATACATCGCTGATTTTGATAGCTACCTACTTAGATGCGATGTACAGGAGGAGAGCGCTCTGACACTTGCTCGATTTCGAAAAGGGCTATGGCCTGAGTATCAGCGAGAGCTGTTTCGTCAGAGCGTTGTTACTATTGAGCATGCCTATGAGGTTGTTACAGAGTATGAGCAGTTTGAGGCATTACTTGACTACTCCGCACGCACTACGCCTCCTGCTCATGTTCAGGGAGACACCCGGGCCCCCTTTGCCTTGCCAGCTCGCGCCCCTCATGTCAAGTTTCAGGAGTTACCAGCTCGCCCACCCCCTCCTTACCCTACTAGAGGTGCGGGATTGTCAGCTCGCAACCCTCCTCTCTTGCTTCCCCCTCTTCCTACTCGACCCCCTGTGGCCGCTCCCTCCCCTCTCAGAGCTGAAGACAAGGGCAAGGCCCCGCGGTTGGAGAGCCCTCGCGTCCCATACCTCACGGGAACCGTTTTAGTTGTGGTCAACCCCGGGCACACGCGTGCTCAATGCCCCTACTCTCTTTGCTAGATAGTCGGCCCCTTGATTCCCCCTCGGCCCGACCGAGGAGTTCACTTATGTGGCTGACCCTAGCCTGTCTGATGAGTTCCATGGGGAGGATGTGATTTCGCTCGACGCACCTCCCACTATTCCTCAGTCAGGGATAGAGGAGAGTTCACTTGGGATAGTTCACTGTGTTTTCACACAGCCTGTCCCGAGTGATGATTGGCGTCGTACCACCATCTTCCACACTTACTTCCGACTTGGGGGAAAGGCATGCAAGGTCATTATTAACAGCGGAAGTTGCATTAATGTCATTTCCGCTCGTCTTGTTTCATGCCTGGGGCTCGCTCCGGTGAACCACCCTCACCCCTACCAAGTGTCCTAAGTGGACTCCACTTTCATACCAGTCTATACCCGGTGCTTGGTGCTTCTCCATTTCCCTCCCTACTCTGGGGAGATTTGGTGCGATGTTCTACCCATAGAGGTCGGGAGTATCATCCTCGGTCGACCTTGGCTATTTGATGTAGACGCGACCCTCTATGGTCGGTCCAACACGCGCGTCTTCGAACACCAAGGTCGGCGCATCATTCTCTCTCCATCACCCCTCCGGTTCCAAAATCTGCCGCAACTCGCCGCTCCCTCTCCCTTCGGTGGCTCAGTCTCCTTCACCGGCCCCGTCGACAGCTGTAGTCCCTACCCCCTCTACTGCTTCCACTAGCCCCACTCCTAGTGTTGGTGGTACCCTGCAGCTTGTCACTTCTTCTAACACCCACGAGAGGAGCTATGCGGCGTGTCCTATGCATCTACCACCTCCTGCTCGACTCCTACACTTGGTCGGTCATCATGAGTTCGAGCTTAGCATTCGAAAGGCACCCGTATTTACTGTGGTCGCTCGGGAGATTCATCTTGAGCCTAAGACCCCGCACCCGCCCGAGGTTGACACACTCTTGCAAGAGTTTAGCGACGTATTCCCTGAGGATCTCCCCATCGAGTTACCTCCGATGAGGGATATTCAGCACACTATCGACCTTGTACCCGGATCCACGCTATCAAACTTACCTCATTATCGTATGGATCCCTCGTCTCACGAGGAGCTTAGGAGGCAGGTTGAGGTGTTGAGCCGTGGGTTTATTCGGGAGAGCTTGAGTCCTTGTGCAGTGCCCGCCCTTTTGGCACCTAAAAAGGACGGCTCATGGCGGATGTGTGTCGATAGCCGGGCCATTAACCGGATTACTGTCAAGTACCGGTTTCCCATCCCCCGCTTGGACGACATGCTAGACATGCTCGCGGGAGCCACTATATTCTCCAAGATTGATCTGAAGAGTGGCTATCACCAGGTCCGTGTTCGACCAGGTGATGAGTGGAAGACAGCCTCAAGACGAAGGATGGGCTCTACGAGTGGCTAGTAATGCCATTTGGACTGTCCAACGCCCCTAGCACCTTCATGAGGTTGATGAACCAGATTCTTCGACCTTTTATTGGGCAGTTTGTGGTAGTCTACTTTGATGATATCCTTGTTTATAGCCACTCGTGTGAGGACCACTTTAGCCACCTTCGGGAAGTGTCTCACCCTTCATCGAGAAAGGTTGTATGGGAACCCTAAGGGGACTTCTTCCATTACCTTCTTGGGTTTCATCGTTTCGGCTGATGGTGTCTCTGTCGACCCCGAGAAGATCCGGTCGGTGCGAGTGGCCGCAGCCACGAAGCATTCATGATATCCGGAGCTTCCTCGGCCTTGCTACTTTCTACCGCAGGTTCGTTAGAGGGTTCAGCTCTGTCGTTGCCCTATCTCGGATTGTCTCCGCAAGGGTGTCTTTTCATGGTCTAAAGCCGCCACTTCGACTTTTAACACCCTTAAAAAGATGATGACCCAAGCACCTATACTTCGATTGCATGATTTCTCTAAGGTGTTTGAGGTCGCCTGCGATGCTTCTGGAGTTGGCATAGGTGGAGTCCTATCTCAGGAAGGCCACCCTGTGGCCTACTTCAGCGAGAAATTGTCAGATGCCAAGCTGAAGTACTCCACTTATGACAAAGAACTCTATGCCATGGTGCAGGCCCTGAGGCATTGGCGGCACTACCTTCTCTCTCAGGAGTTTGTCCTCTTCTCCGATCACGAGGCACTCCGCTTCCTTCACTCTCAGAAGAGACTTAACCCTCGACATAGTCGTTGGGTTGAGTATCTTCTGTCTTTCACCTTCATCCTCAAGCATAAGGCTGGAGTTGAGAACCGGGTGGCTGACGCCTTGAGTCGGCGAGTACACTTACTCGTTGCAATTAGTGTTGAGGTCACCAGGTTCGAGAGGATCAGGGGCGAGTATCCTGATTGTCCTGACTTCGGCCCCATTTTCTCGACTCTCCAGTCTGGTCCGTCCAGTGATTTTAGTGAATATCTTCTGCAGGACGGCTATCTTTTCCTAGGCTCCAGACTTTGCATTCCTCGGACTTCTGTTCGAGATTTCCTGATTTTGGAGCTCCATGCTGGTGGTTTAGCTGGACATTTCGGTCGTAACAAAACGATCAAACTTTTGGAGCACCAATTTTATTGGCCAAGCCTGAAGCGCGATGTGGCCCGCATTGTTGCCCAGTGCCGCACGCGCGCTTCAGCGAAGCAAAGAAAATAGAATACCGGTCTCTACACGCCTTTACCTGTTCAAGAATCACCGTGGCAAGATGTTAGCATGGACCTTTTCCTTGGTTTACTGCGCACCTTGTGCCGCCACGACTCTATCTTTGTAGTAGTGGACCGATTTTTGAAAATGGCCCACTTCATTCCTTGCTCCCGGACATCCAATGCTTCTGTGGTGGCTCGCATCTACTTTTCTAAGATCGTGCACTTACATGGGCTGCCTAAGACGATTGTCTCTGATCGTGATGTCCGATTTACCAGCTATTTCTGGAAGACTCTCTGGCATCTCTTGGGGATGAAGCTCAAATTTTCCACAGCCTACCATCCCTAGATTGATGGCCAAACTGAGGTCGTCAATAGAAGCAAGGATTGTCGTCTCGGATCTCGGCTTCATCTCGGAAGTGTGAAAGAGAAGAGATCTTGTGAGATTCTCGGAAAAATCTCAGGAGATCAAATCTTGGATTTCATTTATGCAGGGTATACTTTACTTAATGATTGCCATCTCACATCTATATTTTATCTCACGGAGATTGAAGATACAAAATCTCAAAAAAATCTTAAGAGATTAGATCTTGGAAATACCAATCGTACATGTTTAAATATAAAATGTCATATAATCTCTTTAAAAAAGACAAGAGAACTCATATTAAATATTAAAATAAGCTGTGAGAGAATTAAAAATGTAATATAGAGATGGTGAACTATTGTTAGCATGAGACATACAAAGGATCTTATGTCAGACCAAAGTTTCATCTTGAACAATATAGATAGGAGATTGATAACATTTTGGGTCAATTGTACATATATAGTTATTAAAATATTAAGTTATGAAATTTTATAATGTTTAGATGAATATTTGGATGGATTCCATAATAAAATTGGCAATATAAGAAGGAAACTTAACAAGATCATCTAACAAGTTAGGAATAATAATAGTCGGAGAAGATCAAGGTCAAGGTATTACAGGTACTACATAGATATTCTTGTTTCGGCGATCTCGTTTCTCGGACGCACGAAAGAAAAGAGATTCTCAGAAGATCTCGAGAGATTCTCGGGAGATCGCATTCCATGAATAGGAGTCTAGGTGATCTCTTGCGCTGCCTAGTTGGTGACCATGTTCGCACGTGGGACCTCATCTTGCCATTAGCAAAGGTTGCATATAATGATTCGGTCAATAGGTCCACGGCATTGAGCCCATATGAGATAGTCACCGGTCAGAGGCCTAGACGACCCGTAGATCTCACCCCTCTGCCACTAGCTACCCGTGTGTCAGCCTCCGCCGAGTCCCTAGCCGAGCACATTCGGAGTCTGCATGGTCACATTAGGCGCCAAATAGAAGTTAGCAATGAACAGTATAAGCGACATGCCGATTTGCATCGACGAGCTCAGGAGTTCTAAGTTGGCGACTACGTCATGGTCAGGATTAGACCTCCGAGTGACCCCAGCCACGAGCGTCCACCTCTGGCCCCTACATCTTCATGACACGAGCAGATCGAGTGTATAATGGATGAGCAGGTTATGACGACGCGAGCAAGGACGTACCAGCGCTTCCTTGTGCGTTGGAGAGGCCGACCGCCCTCGGAGGACACCTGGCTGACCCGGGCAGAGTTGCAGCAGTGGGACCCCGACTTGGAGCGCTACCAGAGCGACATCGACCCTTACTCGACGGAGTCGAGCTCCTCCCCACCCGGGAGGATTGGTGAGGGCACTCGTGCACGCGTCCGGTTCGACCCAACCTATGTTTACCGACGGCGTCGACATCCGGTCACATCTTTGTGGATAGACAATGATTGAGCATATTATTTTATTTTCATTTTTTTATTGATTAACTCACACTTATTTTGGATATTTTGGGATTCATTTTGAGAGTGGGCTGGGTATATTTACACATGCACATGATTGTTGATATGATATACACACAGGGCCTGGGTATATGGAGATATAGTTGAGATTTTTGGACTTAGTTGTTATTTTGCTTGGGCCTGTATAAAGGCCTCCACTATGTAAATATTTTGGGTATGATGGAAAGAGAAAAGATGAATGTTGTTCCCGTGTCCCTCCCCCCCGGCTCTCTCCACCTCTTCCCTTTCTAGGTCACAGCGATGGCGGCGGCCGATTATTGGCCACCTCCCGTTTAGATGGGCCAGCTTCTCCCTCACCACCCGTAGTTGACGGGTTCGCTACTCTCCTATTCCAGACAGACGCGATTCTGTCTCCCCATTCGCCTCGCACGGTCCGTCGTCCCCGTGTAAGCCCCAGGGCATTGCTCCCCTCTCGTGGTCTTCGGTCTTTGTCGGCACGGCGCGGCGCCGCACAGAGCCCTTGCAACGGTTAGCAGCTCGCAGTGCGAAGGCGTTCGTGCGTTCATGGCGCGTGCAGCGTCCGATCACGACTATCCTCACGCGGCTGTGGCTACTGACCCCTCCGGTGGATTTCTACTAGTGCTACAGTCCTGCGTCTCTTCCGCCATGTTCGCAGCAGCGGCCCGGCAGATTTCTGCCTTGTGCTGCAGGCCCCGTGCAGCAGCCCATCGGCCTCCCCTGCGCAGCAACATAGACGGATCAGCAGCCCCCTTCCCCGCGCAGCAGCCCGGTGGATTCCAACAAGTGTTACAGTCCCGTCCCCGGTCCTGTGCAGCGACATCAACAGATAGCGCCCAGTGGTGGTCCGGTCTAGCCATGGCGGGCGGAGCTTCAATGTGTTTGTTTGGGTCAATAGTTCGTTGTAGCATGGATGGTCTACCTCCCTAACCAGGGAGCGCAGGTACGTCTCTGCCAGTCTGTTGCTTGCCCATTTATTATGCATATGTTTGCCGTGTCGATTTGTGAGCTACGCGTTACTCCAATTAAATGTTATGCTACCAGGTTACTTGTGATTATGTGAGTTTTGCCTAATTCGATTAAATTAGATCATTTTCATTGATAGTCGAGTGTCCTAACTCGGTGACATCCACATATTCGTAAGCCCCTCCCACTTTGAGGGATCGATACTCGGGCGTGTTTCTACTTGTACGTAGTTGTTATTCTGGTTATACTACACTTGTTTAGTGTATTGGCATATCCTCATTGTTGTTTATTGCTAATTTCAGTTTGGCGTCGGTCGGTCCCGCATCATAGCGACATGCTTAACAGAAGTACTCAATTTATAGGAATATGCTCCGACCAGTTAACAAAGGAGATCAAGATTGACTAGAAAGACGTAACACTATTGAATTCACTCAGTTATCCAATAGCAATTTTGAATATAAAGAATAGGCTAG
Source organism: Cryptocoryne crispatula var. balansae (assembly GCA_036172225.1). NCBI lineage: Eukaryota > Viridiplantae > Streptophyta > Magnoliopsida > Alismatales > Araceae > Cryptocoryne > Cryptocoryne crispatula. The sequence continues at coordinate 114,849 of JAYDZW010000023.1, forward strand.
AACCTATCTCTCTTAGCATGGCGATAATCGAATAAGAATAAGGAACTTGCAAGCAAACCAGTTCGGTAGGGCTATCACGTACCTCGTCACCAGAAAAGGATAATATTAATAAAGAGCATACCAGCCCAACCAATGAGGAGACGACCAACTTCCGGCGCGTATCACCCGGACAGTGGAGGGAATACTTTTATGACCTCAGAAGCGGCAAGAACACTGCTTAGAGAAGATTAAAGAACAGCGCCCGGTCATAGCAACATGCTCATGATGTTTCCTAAAATAACAGAATAGAGAAGGAAGGGGTCAGAAGATGTCTGACTAGCGTCATTAGCCCCTGAGGACCAAGAGGTAGATACTAGCATCCCCTATAGGTCACCTTAGTATCGTCTCTGGCCAGACCGATGGGATCAGCCTAAAGGTAGGTACCCTCAGCCGGAATCAGGAGCTTGATAGCCTCAGCCATAACCACTACTGAGAATAAACCAGCCTTTCGGACCAATCAAGCCACCGTATGGCTATACATCTGTCATCATTCCCCAGGGAGGGATCAGCCGGCTGAAGGATTCAGCCCAGCATACGGGAGGAGGAATCACATAGCAGCAGAAGATTGAATAAGCGTCCTTGAAATGGGGGAGATAAACTGGGGGAGGGACCCAATCTCTACTCTGTACGAGACGAATCGACCATCAACAAACTGAGGGCTCAATAAGTACCCAGGGTCACTTGATCGGTGGAAGATCACACCGATGGCATCCTTGGGTCAAGAAACCCCACAGTAAATCATCCAACTAAGATAGCATGAACCGCAGGTAGCAGGGGAGCATCTTACTAACTCCTGAAGAAACAGTTAACGGATGAAAACCAAAGATGCCTATAAACGGAACACGAGAGTGAAGCTTCTGTAATCCACATCCATCGGTAAATGAAAATATAGTCTAGTTCCTTTGGGCCGATAACTTGACAACTCGCAACAATGGATACTCCGGAGGACAACAGACTGGCGGTAGAGAAAACCCTGGATCCAGCACGCATGACAACCAAGCATGAACCGATCTAATCTCTTTTGAGTGAAAACAATCGAGCATGAGCAGGGACACAGATCTACGCACGGTTACGTAGCAAAACCTAGAGATCTGGCCTCCCCAAGATCGGTTGGACCGAAACACACTCTGGCATACTCAAGAGGAGAACCCACAGAAGAATAGAATGAGGAGACGGGAGGGGGCAGAGGGATCCTCTTCATATGCAGAGACCATCGAACACCACAGATGGAGGGACCAGTGGTGGAAGGGAGCGAATAGGGACCGCCATCACCAGAGCTCGGACGCGAAGGGGGAGAGAGGAGGCGGTCGCTCGAAGTGACCCGCAGACGTCGAATCGCCCTGTTACAGTCGCGGACACCAAAGTGATTCCAATCGCCCTCAATCGCTATTCAAGCCCGCTCAAGTTGAACAGGGAAACAAGACGCTCGATTTACATTATCATTCAGAAGCTCCATGTACATCGATGGTTGGCCTCCTTTAATACACAGGTCAGGTGCCAAATTACCCCAAAACCCAAAATTAAGCCCGGTGTATCAGAAAGACCCAGACACTGGAATATATTCCCAATTGCTACTGAGTTTAGAAGAAAATGAATGACGTCTAATAACAAGAAGAAACCAGAGTGTAAGTGTGCTGCTATCTATCAAAATCCCACCAAGGTTAGCGGCCTAAAATTAATGAAGATGTCACTCCTGTGCAGATATGTGTGGGAGTGGTTATGTATATATATATATATATATCTGTATATAGCTTTCCCAAAATTCTTAGGACCCTGCTCAACTGTCGAACCAGAGAGTGCCCAATTGCCGAGGTCTCCTCTTATAAACTTTCTGAAAATAATTGAATTTATCTTATAACCTGGTGTCCTCACCACGAAGACTTGTATTGATACATCTAAGTATAACACGTATCAATCTCAGTTTCAGTTTATACAGGTACCTAATACTAAAAACAAACAGGGCATTAACTAAACGGGACATAAGATGGCATTTGAATTGGTTTAATATGAAAATTAAACTTCTAATTTTATGTTTAACCTCTTAATAAGTGGTAAAAAATGCTAAAATTTATTAAGAAATAAATGATCAATATTGTTTGATAACATATCTAAATTAAGATAATATTAAAATGAATTGACATCAAATGTATACATTGTAATATATATGTCAATACGGTATATTATCAACATACAACATATATCATTTATCAAATATAAAAAGATCGATGTGTATAATATTTTATTTAATATAAATCTGTAAAATATTTTAAATATATTATAAAATTAAATATTTTAACTAAAAATATAAAATCTAGAAATAAAATATTTTATTCACTAAATTTACAACGGAGGGAGAGAGAGAGAGAGAGAGAGAGATGGACTAGGATCATGCCAGATGAAGCCATCGTTGTTGGTGTCTGTGCACAGTGTCATTGAAAAAACAATATATTTCAGCCAAAACAAACCCTTAGACCAAGGAAAAGTGAGGATGAAGCAGATAGGAGGATGCTGGGGAAGTGGAAGTGCTTGAGCTGCCTATAGATTTGGACTTAGAACATGAAACAAACTGTTATACCTATAAGGGAAGTAAACAAATCGAAGCCAAGCTTCCCATTGTGGCCGTCTATGTCCACATGGCAAGTTGACAATTCTCAGAATAATCGAACAAGAAAAACAGGAACAGGCTTACCTGAGCCTGAGCAAGGTGCCTCTCTCTCTCTCCCCCTTCTCACTTGGTTGTTTTAGCTTTTCCTTCCGACAATCACAAGTATAACAAACCAGGCAAAATTGTGTGACCCATTAACACAAAGATCGCTCCTTTACCCATCTCTCTCTCTCTCTCTCTCTCTCTCTCTCTCTCTCTCATTCCTTTGCCCTCCTGAACCTAGCAGTAAGAGGCAATCCGCCAACCCAACAAAGGGGGAACTCCACTGCCAGTTATTAAAGTAGACATGTTGCAATATGTGAAGCCCAGTGAAATCTTAATGTAAGGTCTGTTTTCCTCGTTGAAAGCAACAGGAGCTCAGTAATCAGTTAAAACAGGTGAAGGTGTTGGTTTGTTAAAAGCCCAGATGCTCATTTTGTTTAAGAAGATTTGGTTGGATATATCATGCCCAACACCCTATTTGACATGTTTATACAAGTTCATAAAACAATGCAGGCATATACACTCTGAGATAACTCTATACCGAATGATGAGCAAAGCAATCTGAATCTCAAATCTGATTAAAGAAATGATGAACAGATGAATAGAGGAAAGATTTGTCTGAGTTATCAGACTGGGCCTTCTGTTGTGGCCGTAGCCGTAGTGGTTGCTATGGCTGTTGCTCTTTCATGACATGGCAATTCCTATTGCTGCAATCGGAATAAGATGGCCATGCAAGGAAGAGAAGAAGCTGTTAGTTTCTGCTGAGCTGGTTTCTGTGGGCTCAGAGAAAAATAAGAAAACAAACAAACAAATAAGTCTGCTCTACCCAGCTGAGGAGAACTTGCCTCCACAGCTGGAGATGGCTGCTGCACTACTTTGCATGAAGAAAGAAGGATAATGGAGCTGAGATGACACTGCACCTTGCTGTTGTGTGGACTAATCTGTTGAAACAGGGTGTGGATGCAGGAGGTTGTTATAGCTTTTCTGTGCACCAAGAAAAGAGAGAGGAAGGCCAAAGAGTGCAGCTGTCCCTGCAGTATGGTTCCTATAGCAAAGTTCAAACAAGAAAAAGAGAAGAAAAATAGGAAGAAAAGGATGAGGAAGGCTACAAAGCCTGCAAGTTCTTCCTCTGGCAACATTGTTGTTCTGGGGTGCCTTAACAGTTGCAGACCAAGAAGCTGAGAAGATACCAAAGCTTAATACACCAGACAGCCACCCATAAATAGGACCACTCTTCCACAATGTTGAAACCTCGGATTTCCAACCGATGAAAAGAAAAAGTAAAACAAAGCACCTGATAGATGACAGATCGAGTTTGCTTTTTTCTCCTTTCTTTCGAAGACTTCTTTTATTATGTTTGAGAAAACATTTCAGGTTATTATTACATGGGTTCATAAAAATTATGGTTGAACCACACCCCACCAAAATCAGATTAATTCAGCATAATTACGTCAGGTGGCGGTTCAACCACTTTTCAATGATTGTCATAGAAACATCCAAAATAATGAAGTTCAAAGTTACCATGCATGATGATATAAAAATTATTTTTTGGAGTCTCATGATGCTTAGTATAAAAAAAATTTATGGTTTTTTTAATTTTTAGCATTCAGATTTGTTGCAATGTCTTTAGCTTTTTTATTAGCTTTGTTTTTATTATAAAAAAAATATTTTCATTATCATTTTGTTGATGTTTATTATTAATCTGACTTTTTAAAAAAGATTTCATCTTTATGATTTACTTTCTGATTTTTTAATCTATTTTAAATTTTATTGGTTTTTATTGTATTATATTTCTCTTATTATTAATTTTTCTCCTTTATCATGTATCATTTTTTATTGCTTTGATTTTTTTCCATATTTTATTATCTTTTTACTACTTTTTTGATTGGTTTTTTGTTAACTATTTTCATCCAGTTATAGTTTATTTGGCTTTATTTATCATCTTTATATTTGCTATATGATTATCAGATCATCAAGTGATTTTTGCTTTTCCACCATTTTTGTTTAAGAATGATTTTTCATTCACTTCTTAGGATCAAATAAAATTTTATTTTTTATATGTAATGCAATTAAGCACATCATGAAGACACATGAGAAACGTTACTTAATTTTCTCCAGGTCATAATGTACATGATGTACTCACTTTTAACAATAAATAAATAAAATAATTGGAAAGATTGAGTTTTAGAGGAAGCTTGAAAGAAGCCATAATTTCCCTTTCCATTGGCATTCATCTTCGGTTGCCAAAGTTTTGTTGGTTGGAACCATAGTTGTCAAGGCGACAAGGCGCCCAAGGCGTTGAAGGGTACCGATTCCGCTTAGGCGACAAAGCGGCCGCTTAGGCGTCGCCTAGGCGGTCAAGGCGGTATTCAAGGAAGGCTGAGTCGGGAGGTTGTTATATATTAAAAAAACATAAATATAATTATATTTGTTATGTTATAATTGAATATAAGTGTTTTATCAATGCACATAAGTAAATATGATGTGCGTGTGAAAGAGAAGAAAGTTAAATAAATATTTATAAAATTTAAGTATATAACTCATTTATGATTATAAAATTTATATATGTGCAATAGTATAAGTGATGGTAAAATATTTTTATAATATTATTAAATGGGGGGCGTAGAGTAGTCGCGGATACTCAAAAAAGTATGTAATAGTATAAGTGAGACAAAGAGAGAGAGAGGAAAGAGTTGAAAAAGAACTTAATTAAGTATATAATATATGTTTATAATCATAAATCTTAAATATGTATGATAGTATAAGTGATAATACAATATATTAATATATTGAAACTATCATTAAATAAGTGTCCCTTGTGAGGGGTATCAAGGGAGAAAAATCCCTCAAAATTTTTTTTAATGATGTAAAAATACCCAAGGCGCCTTGCTTGGGCGCCTTGGGAGCCTAGGCTGGCGCCTTGGGCGCCTTGGCGGGCGCCTTGGGCGCCTTTTTGGCCCCAGACAAGGCGCCCTGGCAAGGCGCCCTTGGAAAGGCGCCTTGCCGCCTAGGCGGGCGCCTTGACAACTATGGTTGGAACCACTTGGTAACTTCACACGATGTTGCTCTATCATGATCATGGATCCCTTTAAACAAGAATCATCCATCTCATAATGGTCAGTCTTGAACATGTTAGGAGATTAAGAGATTCTATGCTCTTATGTTCAAATTCTCAACCTTCTTTCAGACAGATCTACATTAAGGCTATGTGCATCCACTAGGATACATATAGGGTTATGTGTCCTTCACCCTTGAATGTCCACCAACATTTATAAAATACATACGATCATGTGTTTCCTAAGTTAAATTCATCATTTCACACCAGATATTTGCTTAAGATCATGATTTTTCTACGTTAAAGGTCATTTTCACATGAATATTTACTTGGGATCTTGATTTTCCTAACCGAAATGTCATTTTATGTGAGATATTTACTTAGGACCATTGCTTATACATCATTATATGGTATTAACTGATAACCATGGAATGTGATCTCCCGAGAATCTCTCAAGATCTCGGGAGAATCTCTTTCTCTCCACGTGTCTGAGAAACGAGATCACCGAAACAAGAATATCCATATAATACCTTTAGTACCTTTGAACACCTCCGCCTATTACTACCCTTCACTTGTTAGATAGTCTTGTTAAGTTTGCTTTATTTATTTTCAATTTTATTATGAAATCTATACAAATATTCATCCAGACATTATTGTTTGATAAAAATTTATAACTTAATATTTTTATAACTATATCATATATGTACAATTGACTCAAAATGTCATCAATTTTCTATTCATATTATTCAAGATGAAGTTTTAATCTAACATAAGATTCTTTATATGTCTCATACTAATAATAGATCACCCTCTCTAAATTATATTTTTAATTCTCTTATAACTTATTTTAATGTTTAATACGAGTTCTTTTGTCCTTTTTGAAAAGATTACATGACATTTTACACCTAAACATGTATATTGATTGGTATTTTCGAGATCCAATCTCTCGAAATTTTTTCAAGATCTCTTTCTATTCAGTCTCCAAGAAATAAAATCTAAATGCGAAATGACAATCTTTGAGTAAGGCATTTCCTATATAAATGAAATTCGAGATCCAATCACCCGAGATTTTTTCAAGAACCTCATGAGATCTCTTCTCTTTCACCCTTTGGAGATGAAGCTGAGATCCGAGACGGCAATCCTTACTGATGACTATGGCTTTCCCAAGTTAATTATCATTTGATGTACAGAATTTTGTATGATATGAACCGGAGACTATGGTTTTCTAAAGCTAAATATCGTTTGAATAAATTATATATTGTAATAACTTAGGATGATGTTTTTCTAAGTTAATTGTCATTTAAATAAACTACGTATGGTATTATTGGATTAACTTTTGACTATCGTTTTGCCAAGTTAATTATCATCATTGTACGTCATTTTATGTGAGACTCATACTTAGGTTCATGCACCTCCCTAGTTTGCTTGCATTTCATATGTGAAATGTTTATGATGACATGTACTTGGTCATGTCCCAAACCTTTATGCCATATATCATGTATATTGTTTCATGTATGCTTCATATATAAATATCTACATGTATGTATTGCTTCATACATGAAAGTCTTCACGTATGACAAGGATCGCGGGATTGGGATCGTACCCTGGATCAGTGGGATCCGATCCAATCCGATCCGGATCGGATTGGATCGGTCCGATCCAGGCCGATTCTCTTGGAGCCAGACCGATCCAGAATCAGTCTGGATCGGGTTTTTTTTTGGCTTTGTGAAAAAATCTGTAAAAATCACCAAAAAATCAATAAAAATACATAGAACTCAGAAAAAATGTGAAAAAAATATAGGGAACAATCAATCATATAACAAATTAACAATCAATCATATAGAACACATCATATCCAATCACACAATAGAACACATCATATATCAAATAAAATACATATTTGTATCAAACAAACAATCATATCCAATCACACAAGAGTACAACACATTCTTCTTAACACTCATATTACATTGCGTTAAATAAATAGACAAATACATATGCCATCACCACCAACTATGGTAATGTCCTGAGTATGATGGATCTGGATCTCTGTCCTGGTCATTCTGATTGTCTTGAAATCTCCATTGATTTGGGTCAGTCATAATTGGCCCGTATCCATAGGAAAATAAAGACTGGGCCATGTCGCTAAACTCATAAACTTCATGATCAGTCGGAGGTGGAGCTGGAAAGGATGGTGGATAAGTAGGCTCAGTGTCTGAGGCAGGCTCTGGATAAGAAGATGCAAACTCGTCAAAAATATTCATCCTCGTCCAGCGTCCGCTGCCCCAGCCACTCGAACATGAGTGTCTTTTATCACTCACATCATCTGGGCCTGCTCCACTCGTGCGTGCACTACTAGTAGAGCCACCCTCACCTGAGGCGCTGCCTCCACCTATGCTGCCGCCACCCCCACCTCCACCTCCACCCCCTGTACGCTGTTGTTGTGTGGGTGGGACAAATTCTTCTTCATCCTCATCTGATGAAGGTGGCTGAGTGGTCTCGGTGTCAAGGAGATGATGTCGCTATTTGATACTTATCTTCTTCCTCTTCAATATAGGATCTCCTTAACTACTTTGCTGTGAAGGTAAGCAAGCCTTCTTTAAAGCCCTGAATAATCCACCATTCTTCTTAGTGGTGGTGGTGGTAGATGGACCCGCAACTGGAATCCGAGCTGGAGCTGTAGCGGTCGGGGGGGAGCTGGATGTCTCTCTGAAGAAGCTGTAGTCCGGGATGGATCAGAAAGTGGAGCTATGCACGGAACTTGACTTTCTTGACCTTCCTACATGTCTTCATCCTCACCAACGACGCTGTCAAGCTCTCCTTCGGCCCATTATCTGTCATTCGGGTCGAACTCTGGCTCTCCCTCAGCATCCTTGTCTTCCACCCATGCTGCAAGTGGATGTTCTTCTTGGAATAGATATTACAAGTCCACATCCGCCTGGGACAAGCCCTGAGTAGCTTGGGCTTGTGCTCTTTCTTAGTACAATCCACCTGCAAACTGTGCAAATCTTTGCTCCGATGTCTTCTGCCTATCTTTGATATTCTTGATCCTCAGCCTCATATTGTAATGGCAGTAGACAAGCTTTTCCAATCTTTCTGTCTTCAACCTATTTCTCCTCTTTGTGTGAATAAGGTTGAAGGTGCTCCAATTTCTCTCACACTGGGATGAGGAAGTGCTCTGACTTAGCACTCGAATTACAACGGATGCGAGTGGATTCCATCCAGTTCTGTTGGTCACCATAATCCACCACTCAGCTGTAATCATAAACAAGACAATTACATGCATCAGTAACCTTATGTAAAAAAATTCAAGTAACCAAAGAGTCATTAATTCGGGTAAGCATATTACTAGGGGGGACCCTATCATGTGAGTACTGTAAATCTGGATCCCCGTACACCCCAATCTTGTGCCTGTATGAAGTCATCTGAAAATCCAAAATAAATCAGTTATCTTCTCTTCTTGCGATAAAGTTCTAAGTTTAATTGATATGAAACGTATTACTTACTTCAACCTCAGCGCAGGTTCTGTCTTCTTGGGTCTTACAGAGTCGTTTAATTACAGATAGTGTGCCTGATAATACTTCACCATCATTACATACTTGGCCACCATACTGTATCCTTGGGTTCAAGAAGTACCCTGTAACGACATTAATACTCCATTAGTATAAAGACAGTGGGGGTAATTCACAAAATATAGCTTGTAATACAATTATATTACACTACTAAAGTATACATGCAGCATGAATGTCGTGGTGTAGGATTTTGTCCCATCTGTTGTCAATCACCTTCCACCACTTTTTGTAACCCTTGGGATGCTTCTCTTTAATTTTCAACTTAGCTTTATCCATAGCATCATACAGGTACCCCATCTGATTTTTGTCATTTGAATCCACCAACCTAAGTACCTGCACCAAAGGCTCTATGACAGACAAGTAGTACTGCACCTTCTCCCACCACCTGTTATCTTCTATCAACTGCTCCATCTTTAGTAGTATCTCATACTGATCCAAGGAGCTCCTGTATATATCCATGTACTCCTGATAAGCAGTGGAGAGAATGAACCTTTTTAAACTAGCCTTCTACCTGTATAGGCTCTCTAAAGCAATAAAATGGGTGGCAAATCTGGTGGGACCCGGTCTGATCAAATCATGGCCATCGGTGTCTTGCCCTCGCTGATATGTAAAAGTCGTGGATGGCCATAGATAAATGAGGTGATCAGCTGTCCTTGGTTGACCAAGGACTTGACATTAGCATCCCTACCAATATCTTCCAACATCAGGTCAAATCATGGCCATCGGTGTGCTGCCTCATGATATGTAAAAGTCGTGGATGGCCATAGATAAATGAGGTGATCAGTTGTCCTTGGTTGACCAAGGACTTGACATTAGCATCCCTACCAATATCTTCCAACATCAGGTCAATAGAATGTGCCGCACAGGGCACACAAAACAAGTGAGGTCGAGCCTTCATGAGCTTCTTTCCTGCAGCCTTATATGAGGCCTCGTTGTCTGTGACAAACTGCACAATGTTGGCCTCCCCTATCTCATCCACCACAGTGTTCATCAAGCCAAATAGGTACTCTGCATTTTTCACCTGACCTGATGCATCTACCGACTTAAGGAATACGGTACCCTCAGAACAATACACAAGGAAGTTTATAAGTGACCTCCTTGTGATTCCAGTCCACCCATCGCACATTACAGTGCACCCCCTCTCCTTCCAGATGGTTTTGAATCCATCTATCCATGAGGTCAACTCATCGACCTCCTCATCCAAGCTTGTTTCATATATATACTTTGATGTGGGGGCTTTCAACCCCGGCCCAGCCTCACCAATCGCATCAACCATAGTCTGGAAATATGGACTCGTGGCTGCATGTGCCGGGACACCTACAAATTCAAAAACAAGATAAGGGAGAAGAGAGGGTTGTTAATAATAACTAAAGTAACAACAAATTCATATCAACAAGCAAATGCTAACCACAACTTCAACAAATCTTTACCTGCATGTAGAAAGAACTTAACCATATGCTTTAGGGCTTTCTTTGCTGCCCCAGTCGAGGCCTTCACCCCTTTAAACGCTTGTTTTATACCCCTCTGACCTCTGCCACTCTCCCTATACATGGCAGTATCTCCCGTCAGCATTGGTCGAACAGAGTGTGTCCTCCGGATTTCAGGCTCTCGTTGATTTCAGCCTCATGAATCAACTTGAACCCTTTCATGTGCTGGTCCTTTCCATTTCTTGCTCTTTCCGGCCATAAGATCGGCGTCTCTCCGACCTAGCAACTCGTCATGTAGGTCTTGTCTCTGACCAATTCTCACCTCCCTCTGTGATGACCTTCCAGTTAAATAACCCCTCATCTCCTCCCTCAGCTCAGCCGGTACTTTATCACACTTCTTTACATTGCCACCCGTGCCGGCTATATGTTGCTTTAGGCGATACACACCTCCATTCATTTCTTTTGGCACCACTTGCATCTAACTCTCTTCTTCTCTGAATCAAGGAGATGGCCATGTTGCCATCTTATGTCACGAAATTCCGTGGGGCCGGTGCCATGCTCCTCGTCCGACATCTTATCTACAACACAAATGGGAATTAAATAATATACCATATTAGACCAAGGAAATCCACCCCCAGCCTTGGGCGGGGGGTGCATTCAACCCCCGCCCCCACCTAAAGGGGCCGGGGAAGCTGTCTGAAAAGTCACCCCTTCGGGGTGATCGTTCAACACCCCGAAGGGGTGATTAAGACCCCTTCGGGGGTGCAATTCCACCCCATCGGGGTGAAATAATCCCCTCGAACGGGGATTTCATTCCAACCCCCCCACCTGGGGGACTATCAAAAAGTCACCCCTTCGGGGTGATCGTTCAACACCCCGAAGGGGTGAGCACCCCTTCGGGGTGCAATTCCACCCCCATCGGGGTGAAATAATCCCCCCCAATGGGGGATTTAACTCCCAACCCCCCCCCACCTAGGGGGGGGGGACTGTCAAAAAGGTCACCCCTTGGGGGGTGACTGTTCAACACCCCCGAAGGGGTGCAATTCCACCCCCATTGGGAGGTGAAATAATCCCCCCGAATGGAGGATTTCATTCCCACCCACCCCCACCTAGGGGGGGGGACTGTCAAAACAGTCACCCCTTCGGGGGTGACTGTTCAACACCCCCGAAGGGGTGATTAGCAATGGGGGATCCCAAACCAATGGGGGATCCCAAACCTGCAGCTGCAGGGCCTAGGATCGGGGGAGGGGGAAGGGGAAGGGGAGGAAGGACCGAAGGAGGGCCTACGGCCTGGGGGGGGAGAGGGGATCGAAGGTCCCCCCCGGACAAACCTTGTGTAAGGTGGATCGGCCCCTTGTGAAGGCTGGATCGGCTCTCCAAAACCTGGATCACCGGTGAAGTATGCCCTAGATCTCCAAGGGGGCTTGGGGGTAAGGAGAGGAAGCAAGAAGAAGCAAGAATCGTTCCGATCTCCCCCAATTTGGGGGTGATCAGGCCTTAAAACAGACCCGGATCGATCCCGGAATCGGATTGAATCCGGGTCTTCCGGTTTTCCGGAGAATCGGTCCGGATCGACCGATTTCGGGATCGATCCGGGTGGATCGGTCAGGGATCGACCGATCCGGCCGATTCCGGCCGATCCAGCCAGGACTCCCGGCTGGATCGCTAATTCGGGCTGGAATCGGATCGGTGGGTACCGATCCGATCCAAGAATCGGCCAATCCCGATCCGGATCGGCCGATTCTGCAATCCATGGCGTATGAACACCTCGTACGTCTTGAACTTTCTCTTCTTTTTTTTTCTGTTTTCTCCCACATTTTTTTTAGTTTTGACCCGGTTGACTGTGAGGCTGAATAGTCACCTCATTTAGTGGGGGAAACAAATGGTCCCCTCCCCACCATAAGTGCCAACAATCAAGGAAGATTAAGTCGGTTTCGATCTCAGAAAATTCTAGGGTTGCTTCCTTATCCTACAGGCCCTGAACCACCAAAACTATCACCCCCCCATGGCGCCATCCTTTTCTCTCTCTTGGAAGTCCACCTCCCACGGCTTTGTTGCACACACAGGTATCAGCCGGTCCTTCGTCAGCACAAGAAGCTGCTTTCTTTTTTCACCTTGTAATTTCTCATCCCAAATATATTGTGCGGTAGGCCCACAATGCCTACTGTAATTTCTCATCCCAATTTAACTTCTTATTCCTAACAACTTTGAGTAGGAGTTTACATAGTATCTTATTAAAAACCTTGGCTAGGCCATTAGCCTAAGAATTATAGATAGAGCACATCATCCAATCAATGTGAAACTTGGCCGCCATCCCGTGCATCGTCTAGTTTCTAAAGTGCATACCATTGCCGATGACAATTTTGCTTGGCATGCCATATCTATATTTGATATGTCAAACAAACTGAGCTACCACCACTCATGTGACCTCCTATGTTGGTATTGCTTCAACCCATCGAGAGAAATAATCCGTGACTACTATTATGAATTCATAGCTCTTGGTGGATAGCTTTAAAGGGCATATAGTATCCATGCTTCACTTGTTAAATGGTTATATCCATGCATGGTTTACAGAATCAGCTAGATCGGATTAAAATCCACCATTTCCTAAATCGGATTGACCGGTCTCGATCTAATTCCTGTTGGAAGGATCGATTTTATTTTGGAATTCCAAAGGAATCGATCGAAAACTTGAATCAACCTGATTCAACCAATTTTGACCTAGAATCGATTGAACTAACTGAATTTGTCAGGACAACTTAATTCTTGACAACGGATCGATCCAAACCCGATATCGAACTGATATTGACTGCTTAAAGCCGATATCGACCCCGAAGGGCTGATTCTTGTTCCTCTCGATTCTTGGCAATTTTGGTAGTGCCTAGGTGATTCCGGTGGTGAAGACTAGATTTTGGCGGCAATCCAATCAATTCCAGTGACAATCCAGTGATTCAAGCAACGTCCAGGAGATTTTGACATCAATCTAGGCAACTCACCAATGATCCATCATTTCATGTCATTTGTGAGTTTTATTTCTCAGAACCATTTAAAAATGTGTTTAGGGTCCCCTACCTCCCCCCCCCATTCACTTTTCTTTAAAGCCGAACAATCCCTTGAGGGTTTGTTTGTTTTCCATTGACTCCGTACCTTCCCATTCACCCCCTAAATAACCCATAGTCTTCTTTAATTTAATTATTTCATTCTATAACTTGGTTGTGTAAAACTTTAACTGAAGTTTGTTTACTTTTAGTTATAAGCAATGACTACTCATGGCTAAGGCAATGTACTACTGTATGTGATATTGGGTGAAAGCATGGCCATGGTGGATGCAGTCAAAAAAAAGGTCAAATGCAACAGGTGCGGGAAAGAAGATGAATGGAGGAATGTATCGATTGAAGCAATATATTAATAGGGTTGGTGGCAATGTTAAGAATTGTGAAAAAATGCCTAAGAAAATTAGTGAAGACATTAGATACCACTTCAAAAAAAATCTCACAGAGGGAGATTACAATCAAATAAAGAGAGGATTGGCATAATACGTTTATAGAAAGGAGAAGAAAAGAGGTGTTAATCTTTAAAGAAAAAGAGAAGGCAATAGTTGAAGCTAAACATGACAGTGAGGACTCACCCACAATCTTTGAACACAAGAAATCCAGGCATACAAGCAAACATGCGCACAAAAAGAGGATGAGGAGAGGTGGGGAGCAAGAGAGTCCGGAGTTGTTCCTATCTTTCGTTGATCACAATTGACACAAACCAAGAAGGGTATTAAGTATGAGAGTAGGAGAGGGGGCATATCATCGATCTTCTTCGACAAGCCTAACCCCACACCAATAGAAGGAAATAGTATTTGTATAAAAAATAGTCTCACAGAGGACTATTCGCCAAGCAATGAAAGAGGTCAAAGTAACAGGAATGGTTAAAAAGAGAATAGTAAGATATATTGTGAAATGGTTTTTGTATGCAAGTATAATCTTAATTTTGTTCTCTATTTTATTTGACTATAATTAATTAAGGGTAAAAATAATAATATTTTTATATCTACCTTAATGTAGACATCCCAACACATGTAACCATTAACTCAAACTTTTAAACTATAGTTGATGCCATTGCTAAGGTCGGCCGGGAATACAAGTCCCAACTAGTAGGTTTATTAATGCTAGAGGCCTAGATGAGGTGGAGGAGCTAAAGACATGGATCAAAGAATTCAAGTTGGTGTGGAGGGAAAGAGGCTGCACAGTTATGTGTGATGGGTCAACTTACCAAGAAGAACATGATCAACTTCCTCATTTATTATTCATAGGCGTAACTTTCTTGAAATCGCTAATACTTCGGGTCAAATCAAGAATGCCAACAACATCTTTTCCTTAATAGATACTGTTGTAGAAGAGATTGGTAAAAAAATATTATTCAATTTATGACTAATAACAAACTATCCCATAAGGCAGTAAGAAGGAAATTGATGAAAAAGAAGAATCATCTCTTTCGGATACGATGTGTAGTACACTCCATTGACCTTATGTTGAAGGATAAAGAAAAGAAGCCTTCAGTCTCTACACTAATCAGGCAGGCCCAAGTAATCACATCATTTATCTATTTGCATTCCCAATTACTGCACATCATGAGAGATTATACTGAGGCACATGATCTAATCAAATCTAGTCATACTAGGTTGGCTACAAATTATATTGTCATTGCATCGGCATAGACATGCATTGGTTTGGTTCATAAATGCAAAAGACATATAATTACACGGTTAACAATTTACATAACAAGGATGATCAATTAGAAATTCTTATAAATATGGAGAAATTAATCACGAACAAGAGAGTTTGGGAGAGGATTGCCTACTACTTATACAACATTGAACCACTGGTAGGTCTTGAGGTTAGTTGACTCAAATGATAAAAACTATATGAGGACTCCTTATGATGCAACAGACCGTGCAAAATAGAAAATCAACAAGAAGTATCCCACGGGATACAAAATATGGTAAAAAATAATTGATACCGTGTGGTATAGGAAATTGTATCATGATGTATATGCAACATGCATTTGAATGTGTTTGTGTTTATTTTATTTTAACTTAAGCATTATATGAGATATTGACATATGGTTGAATGATTGCAGGATATTTCTTAAACCCCCACATCTAAAATGGAGGACAAGTGTCCAATGGCAATGAACTATTACAAGGTACTCTGTCAGTCATACAATGCTTGTCCAGATCTCAGTAGAATAGAATAGAAGTTGAGATGGAAGTAAGTGATTCTTAATTATTTAAAAATATTTTTAATATTTATTTGGGAATACTAATCATTATATATTATCAATTTTTATATGCAATATTATAAAATGAGACTTTGAGTGTAAATAGATCTAGAATCGGAATATTCTTGTGACAAGATTTTTCTTGATATGTTTAATATGATATTTGATATTTATATATTCATGTGAAAATCCTTGACCAAATTACTAATCATTTTCATCGGTTTTTCTAGCTAAATGGTAAGTTCAAGTGAACCATATCATGAGATGTGACTTTATTTTTACGCTGCATGTCACCTACCGTAACTCTCCTCCTTTCTCATCCGGGCTTAAGACGGGTCATGGCGGACTTTCAATTGGCTTGCATCAAGGGTCTGCAATAAGTCCTTATCTTTTTGCATTAGTTATAAATGAATTAATGAAGACTATACAAGATGATATACCTTGGAGTATGATATTTGCAGACGATATCGTATTGATAGATGAAACATAAGAATGAGTGAATAGAAAGTTAGAAATGTGGAGAAATATTTTGAAGACTAAAGGTTTTAAGATGTAGAACTAAAACAAAATATATGCATTGTAAATTTAATAAAAACCAAAGAGAAGTAGGTGAGGGCGTCAGTTTAGATGGGGTAATATTGTCTCAAAAAACTCAATTCAAGTATCTTAAATCAATTATTCAAAAGGATGGAGAGTGTGATGAAAATGTTAATCATAGGATTAAAGTAGGTTGGATGAAGTGGAGATTGGCTTCAGGGGTTCTATGTGATCGTAAAATTCCATTAAAGTTGAAAGGAAAATTTTATCGTACAAGTATAAGACCCGCAATGTTGTATGGTAGTGAATGTTGGACAATAAAAGAAAAGCATAATTCTAAAATAAGTGTTGCTGAAATGAGAATGTTAAGATGGATGAGTGGTCACACTATATTAGATAAAATAAGGAATGAATATATTAGAGAAAATGTAGAAGTAACGAGAATTGTAGACAAATTGAAAGAAGGGAGATTGAGATAATTTAGACATATTAAACGTAGACCTAAAGAGGCTCCAGTTAGAAAGATAGAAAATATTAAAATAACACAAACAAAAAAGAGGCGTGGTAGACCTAAGTTAACTTGGAGGAGGGTAATTCAATATGATTTAGATGGTTTAAATATCTCTGAAGAAATAACACAAAATCGACATGAGTGGAGAAAGAGAATCCATATGGTTGACCCCAAGTAATTTGGGATAAAGGCCTTAGTTGAGTTGTAGGTTCAAGTGAACACAAGAAATGGATTGAATCCACTTACATCTATTGTCATCAGGATTTTGAGTCAAAGCACTAGTTACCCTATTATAAAAGAAGCTGAAGTACATTCAACTTGATATACACTAAGAGGAGGTATAGACAAACATCTGATAGATTGGATAAGTTAGTTTTTTATCATTATAACATGAGGTTGT
The DNA here is from genome assembly GCA_036172225.1 of Cryptocoryne crispatula var. balansae. NCBI lineage: Eukaryota > Viridiplantae > Streptophyta > Magnoliopsida > Alismatales > Araceae > Cryptocoryne > Cryptocoryne crispatula. Next base: position 132,308 of record JAYDZW010000023.1, read on the forward strand.
GTATAAATAATATCAAAAACCGCCAAAAGTTGTCAATGGAGAAATTTGCATGGTTTGCAGGTGGAGCATATAAAGAAAAGTATAAAACATAGGAACCACCTGGAGAGGTTGACATTAATTACATTTTTTAAGAAAAGCACTCACTTGCTACTTGGATGGAGAAGAGGACAGTGTGGACAGAAGGAGAATTAGATGATGTTGAAGTTGAGGACATGAAAAAAGAAGTTCCTACTACTCCTCAACCAATTCCATCTTTTGCCCAGTGGCCAAAGATGTGGCTCTGGGCTACTCCAGCCTCACCCCCACTACACAACTAAATCCCAGCTCAATGAGGATAAAGACAAAAACAACAAGAAGAAAAATATAGAGCTTGGGAGTTCATCACATGACATAGTAAAAGAAGCCAAGAAAAGAAAGCTAGATATCAGGTGAGGTTTTGTAAATCCAACAGATATATAGGCACCATCACACTCCTCAAATGATAAGAAGTTCATATCACTCACCTAGCCAAATGGGGGGAGGTGGAGGAGGTGGAGGCCCTTCTACTTGTGCATGAGCTAATGAGGCAAATACAAATGATTTGGCCTTTAGGCAACATTCTAGCGAGAGAAGCCATAAATGAAATGAAGACTTTTTTGATGAGTACGTATCAGCTCATTATCCAAAACCAATGTCTCCAGATGATTTCCAACCATACTTTCTAGCAACATCACCAATAGAAGTGCATGACATTGTATATGATTTTAATGAGAAAGTTAATTCACTTTTTTCATATGAATACATGTCGATAATGACAAACATGTCCCAATGAAGTAGCTAGGAGACTTAGGAGCAAGAAGATGAAAGCTAATTTCATAGATATTAAGAAATAAGATATGTGAAATTGTATTTGATGTCAATGACTCAATTTTATCATATTATGTATGTTAAATAAAAGTATCTTGTAATGTTATGCTATGAAAGCATGTTAAATGTTGTCTTTTTATTTATTTTAAAATTATTTTAGGTGGGTTTCTCATATTTTTAAAATTTTTTATGATTTTTATGATTTTAAAATTAAGAAAAATAAAAAAATGATTCATACTGATTCTTAATATGTTTTCCTTCCGATGAATCGGTGGATCCAAGACAATTCAAATTGAATCAATATCGACCGATTTCAATTCCAGAGTCATTATATCCATGTAATTAGATGCAACTGGACTAGCGGCCATTTTTGGATGGGCCCAAATACTTGGCACTCATGGTATGATTCGGCATAGTTCTCGTAATCAACATACATGCTTGGCATGTGGTAGCCATTGTGTTTGATAGTAAACTTCATTTTAGGACCAAATTGGTCAATCCACGTAACCCGCCTTGGACCACTGTCATGGTTAGGTGTGCTTCTGATATGACCATAAAAATATAATCTTTAACCTTTCGGCAAAAAAAAATTTGTTGTTGATTTAACTTTGACAACTTTAAAAATATGTGATATCTCGTAGGAGTTATGCTAACTAATGATATGCAAAAATATGTATTGAGGTTGTTGACTTCTTCAAAAGAAATATTTTTAACCTCTCCCCATCGAACTTGCAAGGTTCCGATGTTAATTATATCGAGAAATAACTCAAACACCCTTAATTAACCATCATAGCAGTTCATGAGAAGAAGACACATCCACGAAAATAAACATATGTGGGAGCAACAGTCCCATAAACTTGATGGAATGTAAAACTTAAAAATTTAGTATTGATTTAGTTTAATTGAGTTTATTTATGAGTTGATTATAGTCCTTTTGGGAATTTGGTTTGATTTGGGTTGGTTGTTTATTTTTTTTATTAAAACTTCATGACTTTTTGAATTGAGGATTTGTTTTGAAATTGATTTGATTTTATTATTATTATGTTCCAAGTTTGGTTTGAATTTATTTAGATTTTGTTTGAAATGTGTTTTGTTTGGTTTTGTTGGTTTTTTAAGACTTAAATTAACTTAATGCCTTCTAACTGTGAGATTTTTGTTTTAAATTTGGTTTCCCAGGAATACAAATAGAAAATCCAAATCGGTAAAGCCGAAATACCAATCAAACCGAACGGGAATTCTAAATGAAAACTCAAATCGGTAAAGCTGAAATGTCGGTTAAACCGAATGGGAATTTTAAAAGAAAACCAAAATCGGTAAAGCCAAAATGCCGGTCAAACTGAACGGGAATTCTAAAAGAAAACTCAAACCGGTAAAACCGAAATGCTGGCCAAATCGAACGGAAATTCAAAATGAAAACTCAAATCGGTAAAGCCGAAATGCCGGCCAAACCGAACGGGAATTCAAGATGAAAACCCAAATTGGTAAAGTCGAAATGCCAGTCAAACCGAACAGAAAATCAAGATGAAAACCAACATCGATAAAGCCGAAATGTCGGCAAAATCGAACAAGCTCCAGAAATGCCGCATATCAAATGCAATCAAGCCATTCTTAAATGTATGAAGAAAATCTGGTGTGGTAAAGCCGAAATGTCGGAAAAGTCGAAACCCGGATCAGAAAGCCGAAATGTCGACAAAACCAAACAAACTCCAGAAATGTCGCATATCAAATGCAATCAAGCCATTCTTGGACATATGAAGAAAATCTAGTTCGGTAAAGCCGAAATGTTGGAAAAGCTGAAATCCAGATCGGTAAAGCCGAAATGTCAACAAAACCGAACAAGCTCCAGAAATGCTGCATATCAAATGCAATTAAGCCATTCTTGGATATATGAAGAAAATCTGGTTCGGTAAAGCCTAAATGCCGGAAAACCAGATCAGTAAAACCGAAATGTCAACAAAACCGAACAAGCTACAGAAATGCCGCATATCAAATGCAATCAAGCCATTATTAGATATATAAAGAAAATCTGGTTCGGTAAAGCTGAAATGCCGAAAAGGCCGAAACCCAAATCGGTAAAGCCGAAATGTCGATTAAACCGAACGAAAATTCACAAAGAAAACCCAGATCGGTAAAACCGAAATGCTGGCCAAACCGAACAAACTTTGACATGTATTAAGGAGCAAAGGTTTGAATGCCCCCTCATTTATTGTACTTCTATGTACTCAAGTCGACATAAAATAAATTCAAGTTCGACTGACCCAATGTGCCATTAAAAAATGGCATCTAATCCCCATGGACTTTAAGAGGTGAATAAAAATTAAATAAGTCATTTAAATACTCCAAACTTAATTAAATAATCAAATTTGATTAAATAAAATCAAATAAATAACCTATTTATTAACAAAAATGCCATCATATAAAATTAAATTCATGTCGTAAAATCATACATAAAAATGACCACAAATAGTTACAAAACATATTTAGTTTGAATCCGACTTAACCATAAAAAAATTAAATCAAACCAAATGGATAATGATACTTAAATAATTAAGTGTGCATAACAAAATCCAAATCAAATAAATGATCAAAACATTAATAAAATGTTAGCATAATCTAACCAAAATTATGTCATTAAATAATGCATAAAAAATGTCAACCAATGACTACAAAAACAAATTAAGTTGGATTAAAATCGACCATGAAATTTTAAGTGGTCAATATTATTAAGATCAAATCTTAATAATGATAAGAAATTCACTTAAATCAAACAAAATGCTAACAAACACACTAAAAAATGAAAATTAATTCCTATAAACAAATAAAAAAAGAGATCAATTCAAAATTGTCTATGTCAACAAATGACGAAAAACAAATCAAATCAAATCTTAAACCAAGAAAAAGATCAATGAACCCAAACTAAAAAGTTTGATTAAGTTCAACCAAACTCCATCTCATAAGGCCACGGGGATATGTCTTCCTGCTTTGTGTTTATGTGGATGAATGACTTCCGTTCAATATGTTGTTGTGACGGTTAATCAAGGGTGTTCGAGTGTTTGCTCGATGTAATTAACACCGGAATATCGCAAGTCCGGTGGAGAAAAGTCAAAATTTATTTTCAAAAAACTCAGAAAATCTCACAAATTAAATTGTGCTTCAGATCATCTAAGTGGTGGGTGATACCCATGTCGACACTTAGCAAATCTGTGGAACCATCGGTGTTCCTATAAAATAATACCATATCAAATTAGCTAATACTCTTATGAATACCACATATTTTCATAGTAGTCAATGCTAGCCCAAAAGAAGGAAAAGAATTTCAAAAAGGAATTCTAATCCCAACAAATTTTTTTTAAAAGAGAGATGAAAAAAGCGAGGTTTCAACAATCTTGTTCCATCCATGTGTGTGAGGACGTCGATCACCGGGGATGTCTCGGCAAGTCCCAAAGAAATGGTAGCAAGGCGTCGGGATTCTCCCATAACCGCGAGGTCGCTCGGACGCAAGAGAGCCATGAGTAGCAACATGCTAACGGAGCAATTGAGGCTAATTCTAGACATAGCGTCCACATGCAAGGAGGGGTGAGGGAATCGCAACATCACACTGTTGTTTCGTCGCCATCGTCTAGATCACAACTGCAATAGGAGTGACAGATAGCGAACCCGCAGCAGAGAAGATCAGAAGGGGATCTTCTAGTCACGCGAGTGCGGAGGAGGCGAAGGCTACCACCAAGAGCCACGTGCACTTGAGGAAGATGATAGGTTTTGGGCCTTCCATAACTTCTCCACTGCGTGATCTGAAGGCACAACGCTTCCCCTTTCATTGCCAATTAGAATGTTCTCCTGAGACGTCTAACTATGCCGGGGATCACCGATTATGTCGACGAACAAGTTGCCGGGGATGAGAATGGACGACTAGCAGCTGGAGACAGATAAGTCCAGGATTGCCGGATCTGTCGAAGCCAATGCTGCTCACGTTGGTGGTTGAGAGGCGATGGCATGGACGTCGAACAGATCTGCTTGCCGTAGATGAGGACTTGTGACGGGGAAAAAGGAGGAACAGTGTGGAGGCCGGGGGGGGAACAAGAAGAGATGGCTCCTCGCCGGAAGGTTGGAAGGGGAAACCGGCCTCGCTGGAGATTCCGAGGAGGCAGTGGAGCTAATCGCTATATAAGGAAATGGGCAGCGCTAATCGCTAATCATTTGGGATTTATTATTATATTATTTTTTATTTAAAAATTTTGGAGTTCTGAATGTTTACATTTTCAGATTAGAGTACCTTGAGGTTTGGATTTCGAAATGTTTCCTTTTATATTTGAGAACCCTCAGATTTGGTTTGGATTTTAGGTTTGGGATCTGGAATTTTGACCTGTAAGTTGATGTTTTTAGATTGATTATTGATTTGAAGAATTCTTTTTTATTCTGGGGTTTTGCATTTTAATCTTCTTGATTTGGGGTTTGAGATTTTAGAATGTTTTTAACCTTGGGAATTTGATCTTTACTTCAGACTTACCATCTTTGACTCTATTTCAGTCTGAGAGTTCAAGTTTGAAGTGCCTTCGGAACTCTACTACTGAAAGCTACTGGATTGAACATGTTCTTCTAACTTCCAGAATTTTGAGTTTGTTTGTTTTGTTTTAGTTGTCCACTCTCTAGATCTTCCATGGTTATGCACATTCTCAGATTCGTTAAACTTTGAGTCATTTTTTTGTCTTCTCATCCATCAGCGATTGCACTGATTTGCAAAGAGTTCAAGCTCAAGCTTGATGATTTTTGAGTTTTCAGAGTTCAATAACCCTCCAATTTTCTACAATTTCTGAAAATTCCAATATGCTCAAACTTTTCAGATCTGCAATCAGATTTTTGGTTTGGTCACGATCTGGCAGATATTCCCATTTTTCCTTGTCTTTCAGATGGACTGAATTTAAGTGTTGCAGTTTTTTTATTATTGTTATTCCTTGTTTTAGATGTTTGCATTCCTTCATTTACTTAGGATCATGTCCCTCGCAACATCACATGTGAACTGAATTCTTATTGCTTGCTTAATTGAAGCACATATACATGGTGGGAAGGCATGCAGGTTATGACTCCCATGAATTTGGATGATTTAGGATTAAATTTCTTTTAGCCATTGATAGGCATTAAGAAATTTATCCCGATGATTTAGGATAAAATACACCCGGCCTTTAATAGAAATATGGGGATCTTTCCCATAGTTTATGAATCTCACTAGCGTATGGTTCGGCATGCCAACATGTTACACATACACAACCTTCTCATGTCATAATGGGTATATTGCTCCCTGTCGGGGAATGGTAAGATGTTGGAGTCTTTAATCAATCTTTATACGTCTACCTTAAGGATATAGGGACGGGTACAAGACCAAACCCCCTACTAGTCCATATGTTTTGTTTCTTTAAGTTAAGCCAATATGTAGAGATCGGCGCAAAGCTGACCCCCAACTAGTCTCGATTGTTGAATTAATTCATAGATTTTTATTTAAGTTTGGTCAAGGAATAGAGTGGGTCTCTGCACCCTAGTATCATCCTCAATAAATTGATTGTTATTTTAACACTTAATTGTCATTCGACCTGTTTCAAACACTGTTCAGGCCCATCAGGCCGCTGCCAGTTGCTGCTGGAAAATCGCACCCCTCCTGGTGTTAACCCCTGCATCTGCAGCACTGAGTCCTTTTCTTACTTTTTTTAAATCCTTGGGCCGGGTGGGCCCCACATCACTTGAAGTGCTGGTCGCTGGATCCTTGTAATCACTACTCAAAGTTGCAATGACAGCACCAGGAGTTGAAGGCTACAATAGGAGAATCGGGGATTCAATCGTCAACAGTGGGACCCGGAGACAGTGCTGATGTTGACCACGATGGCCGAGGATGACACAAGCATCCCCAAAGATGGCGGTAAACAAGGCAGATGGCCTCGGCGGCGGTGGGATAGCTTGCGGACAATCTCAACAGCGACAAGAAGTCTTGAAGGTGGCTGTGGACACCGAAAATTTTCAAATTAAGATTAAATCAAGTCAAATCTCCAATGAGCTATATGGTTCAACTTTCAAATATACCATTTAGTTTGGTTCACTTTGGCTGCCATTTCATGGACGAAATAGCCCAAAATTAAGGCCAATTTGCCTAACCCATCAAGGGTTGATCTAAATCCAGCTCAATGCACCCGTTACACATGTTTGGTGGGCTAATTGTAGTCCTAAAATAGGCCCATTATGATGGCCTTGTTCTGTCGGTCTCCATGGTGCAGCTTTGACAAGGACATCTTGGAGAAATCCACGTCAGCCTGTATGGACGCCCGCGGGAGGCCGGCGGGACTTGCCTCAACATGCCCGCGAGGTCCTATGGAGGCAAGCCCTTCCGCCGGAGGATCTCTTGATCCCGCAATCAACGCGGACGGACGGGGATGGCGCCGCCTTCTATTTCTTGGTGGAGGATCCCCGACGATAAAAAGGGGGGTCGCAAAGAGAGGCGGGGGAAGGTGGAGCAGCAAAGGAGAAAGGGGGAGAAGTCTACCAGTCCCCTAGGAGTCCGGAGGAAGCCGCACGATACTCCCCCTCCTTCCTCTTCTTCTTCTTCCGCCAGCTCCTGTTACAGTCGGACGCCGCAGCCTCTGCAGGTTGCCGCAAGTGCCGTAGAAGCCGGACGCCCCTCCAATCACCGCCGGAGAGGGCTCCTTCCTTCTCCCCTTGGGCCGTCGGCCCCTTCTCCTTCTTCCTCCGGTGCCGTCGCCGCCGAACAAGACCAAGAGCGCCGTCGGGAGCTGCCGCGGTGCCGCCGAGCGCCGGAGAAGCCGAACAGGCACTGTAGCCGGGAGAAATATGTCTCCCGGACTATAGTCCATGCTGGAAAAGGGTCGTGGGGGCCCACCGGGAGAGAAAAATGCAAAAAAAAAAGAGGAGGCGCAGCCGGGCGAAGCCGGCCGGCCCCCTCCTCCTCTGCTGAAGCCATGTGCGGTTGAACCGCCGGCCCGGTCCAAACAGTGGACCCCCCCCCCCTTTGCAGCCGGAGCAGTGCGCACAAGCAAAGGAGGCCCCTCTGCAGAGACAGCCCTTCAACAAAAAAAAAATTCAAATTAAAAGGATCTTCACCCAGGAGTCTTGGGATAGCCACGCGCTAAACCATAGACCGACGAGGTGGGGTCCTTGGGAGATCCTCCACAAGTCCTTCTGGACCGGGGCTACTCTCCCTCAATTTGATTAATAATAATTGTGGGGTTAATTTCCAATTTCCCCAAAATCTATTCAATTTTAAGTCTCTAATGCCTATAAAAGGCCATATGAGATTTAATCTGCATTGTGGGGTTAATTTCCAATTTCCCCAAAATCCATTCAATTTTTAAGTCTCTTAATGCCTATAAAAGGCCATATGAGATTTAATCTTCATTGTGGGGTTAATTTCCAATTTCCCCAAAATCCATTCAATTTTTAAGTCTCTTAATGCCTATAAAAGGCCGTATGAGATTTAATCTTCATTGTGGGTTAATTTCCAATTTCCCCAAAATCCATTCAATTTTAAATCTCTCAACGCCTATAAAAGGATTAATTTTCTTTGTGGGGTCGATTTTCGATACCCAAAATTCATTTGAGATAAATTTCTTGATGCTCATAAAGAGCTGGGAGAAATTTAATCTTAAAAAAAAGAGGAGAGTTATTATGTAAGTCAATTTTATTCTTTTATGCCCATGCAGGGCCATGAAAAATTAGCTCGGAGTTAAGTTTTGTGGAATATCTCTATACATGCAGGGTATTCATGTCTCAAAATCCAATTTCAACTAAATAAATTCAAAGAATTCCAAATTAAATAAATTCAATTTAAACCAAATCAAGTTAAATCACATAAATCAATTTTAATCAAATGATTAAAATAACAACCCATAAATAAAACTTAACTTCTCAAAAATAACCCAAATCAAATTCCCAAACAAATTTTAATAAACAAACCAAATCCAAAGACAAGTCAAGAAAATTTAAATCAAATTAAAATTTAAACACCAATCAAATTCAATTTAAATCCAACTCTTAAATTAAACTCAAGATAATCAAACAAAATTAATCCGAACAAACTTTATTTCAAGCCAAATCTAACTTGAACACATTTAAATCAATCCAAATCATTTCTTTTAAAAATCAAACCTCAAAACAAGTTAACTTTAACCAAACAAATTTAAAACAAACTGAAATTAAATCAATCAATGAACAACTTTTAACTCAAATCAATTCTAACCAAATAAACCCAAATTCAAAACCTGCAACCAAAATCTGAAATTACAAGCAATTTGTGACTCTGAACTTGTAAGATCCAAAAATCTGAAAGGGGCCCAAATCTGTACAGAAAGAAAATCCAAACTTAAATAAATCAAATGAACCACCAATCTGAAATGTAATCAATTAAGGCGTGGAGGCTTTGAAATCTGGAATCCCCATTAAGTCTGAAATTTGAATTCGTATAGAATCTAAAAAGAAATCCTGAAGTCTGCAGGGTCTGAACTAAAAAATCTGTAATTGAAACTCTGAAGATTAAAAATCAGAAATCTGTAAGTCTGGAAGTGGTGCAGAATCTGGACTTCAAAAAAAAAAAAAAATCTGAAATATGGGAGATAAGGTTCGGAATCTGAAATCTGAACACCCAGATCTGAAATTGAAAGTCTAAAAATCTGCAGTTTCTAATTCAAAAATCTGAACTCCAAGGATTTAAATCTGAATGTCTATCCAAAGATGAGAAAATCTGCAAATCCAGAAAATTGTAAAATCCGAAATCAGAATCTGTAAAGCCCAGAATCTGAAATCTAAATCTTCACATAATGTCCAAATCAAACAATTCCAAACAAATCACAAACTCAATTAAATTCATAAACAAAATCTGAGAATCTGAAGTCTGAAATCTGCAGGAGATCCGAACCAAAATTCTGAAATTTGAATTTCAAAAATTGAAACTAGTACAAGTCAGAGGCTGATCCGTAGATAGGTGGTCCCAAACCATTCAAACCCATAAGAAAATTCAAATTCAAAGTTGTTCCAAATCATTCCACATAAAATCTGAAAATTGCATAAGAAAATCCAGAAGTTGTCAAATCTATTAAATCTAAATTCCCCCAGAATCAAACAACCAGAATTTAATTAATTTCAACCGACTCCAATCAAACTAAATTTAAATAATTCAATCCCAACAAAAAAAATCAGCTTTAACTAATCAAATACAAATCAATTCAAATCAAATTAAATTCAAATTAACCAATCAAATCAAAATTCAAACTAACAAATTTAATTAAACTAACTCAATTTTAATCAAATTCAATTCAATCTAAATCAATCAAAGTCAACCAAATAAATCTCTCAAATTAAATTCAAGTAAATCAATTCCAAACAAATTCATTCCAAACAAACTTAAAAATCAATTAATCAACCCAAATTGAATCAAATTCAAATCAAATTAAAACTCACACTAAAATCCAAATTTCAACCAATTTAAGTGAAACTTAAATTTAAACTAAGTCAAATCAAACTCTCCAAATCAAATCCTAATCAAACTTAAAATCAACTCAAACTAAATTCAAAACAATCAAACCAATTCAACTCAAATCAATTTTAATCAATTCAATTCAAATCAATTCAATTCAACTTAAATCAAAATACAATTCAAACTAAATCCAAAACAAATTAAATGCTTGCCTTTCGTCAAATTCATGGAGTTGTTTTCTCCTATGTGTGAATGCTTATTTTGTGGATGCATGTCTTCTACTTCAATGGATTGCTATGACGATAATCAAGGGTATTCGAGAAATCTCGATGTAATTAACGTCGGATCTTCGCACCATCCGACGGGGAGAGGTCAAAACAAATTTCAAAGAACCTAACAACCTCAACACATAATTTATGACCCTAGTTAGTACTTTTATGGAATACCATCTATTTTCCTAAGAAGTCAATGCTGAGGTCTAATTCAAACACAAAAGAAAACTGAATTTCCAAAATAACAAAAAAGAGAATAAATCTTTTTTTGGAGATTTTGAGGTTACATCAAATGGCACGCCCGGTGGGACCTCTCCTTCCCTTCATCTCTCCGTCATAGCAATTCAAGAAGACATACATCCCAATTTTCATATATATCTAACACATGCTTCTTTCCTTTTTGTACGAGGAGGAGGCAGAAAATGTCAAAGGATGAGACCCGGTGGGGTCCAATCACCTCGCCATGAAGACTTCATCCTGATGCTGCAAGCATCTCAAGAAGCCGCTCTCGGAGTTCAACCAACACTGAGAATATTTCAAGGGTCAAACAACTTGACCCTATTTTCAAAGAGCTTACCATGGAAGCTCCCCAACAAACAACTCCGGGGGCAGGTGGTCATGGATTCTGTCACCACCAACCCTCAAAGAAGTCAAAATGGCACCAAACATGCCGTCTCAAGACCCATCAACTACATACCAGGGTCGGTCTTTCATAACCAACCAAGGTAATGGGAGGACAATGCCAAGGCAAAGTCTAATTCCTCCATCTCCAATAAGTGCGTGGCACCGGGGCAACCACAACAAGAGAAGGTTGACAACAACAAAAAAAAAAAAAAAAAAAAAAGGCTGCTGGCCAACCGGCAAAGAAAGCTTCTGGACTCAAGCTGGCAACAATGTCATTCTGCAGGGAACAAATCCCTTGGTCCAAGTGAACTTTATCAACCAAATGGGAGCAAGGAACAAATCCTTCACCCAAAAGTCATATATGGTCAAGCAATGGCCATGCCAAAGACATATTCTCAATTCGCGAGATCATCATTGCTGGCCAATTGGCAAAGAAATCTCTCACACTCAAGCTGGTGATGTCGTCATTCGGCAGGGAATAAATCCCTAAATCCGGATGAACTCCGTCAATCCAATGGGGGCAAGGAACAAATCCATCACCCAAAAATCATAACTGGTCAAGCAATGACCATGCCAAATGACAAATCAAGAAGGAATCGATTCTCAATGCATGAACCTACCATGGCTGACCTACCAAAGGCTCAGCATATTCAAGGCAAGGAATCAAGCCTATGTTTAAAAAAGACAAACAAACAAACGCCTTGGCCAATCAAATATCGGTTTGGTCCCAAGAAATGCTGATTGGATAAGGAACAAGTCCTACACCCAAGGAAACAAAATCATCAAAGCATGGCTGCCCAGTCAACGACATATGCCAAAGTTGTTCTAAGGAGGGATTAACCCTCAAACTCAGGGGATTACCATAATGCTTGGTTAGTGACCCATGCCAAAGCTGCTTCAAGAACGGAGCAACCCTCAATTCACAATGCCGCCATTGTCAGCCTTCGTCCACAACATACAATGGGGAGTCTGACGACGGCATATGCCACATGAATGCCATTTCCATGAGGAATCAATCCTCACGCCACGACATGAAGTCTTTATGGCTGGCTAACCAAGTAAGGGAGTCAATCTTACGCTCCTGAAATGCCGAGAGCTACCAATCAAGGGCTCAGCCCTGGGATGCCATGCGTTGTGGCTGCCTAGCCGATGAACAACATCAAAGCTATGTGAGGGATCAGCCCTCTAACCTGAAATTTGACAACTTTGGCCAAGCAATGGCCCACCATGTTGCTGCTTGGGTGAGGGACCAACCCTCAACCCACAATCTCAACCTAGCTGGATTGACCACCAATTCAGGCTCCTCATACTCCTCTTCAAATTGGGAACTAATCCCATACTTGTGCCATGGCCCAGGCTATTCTCTGCAAGGCATCATCACACTCTACTCGGGTGCGGAATCAATCCACCACCCGGTATGCAGTAGCCATTCCCTGGACCGCTGGTTAGGATCTTCATGTCATCTATCCAGCCGGGGGCAAGAGGCTCATTTATACATGTCATGTTAATTTAACAAGTCAACTTGAACCACTACCACCAAGATGAGGGGGCAGCCCTCTGCTCCTCAGTCCAAGGATGGCAGGTCGGTCAACGGTCCATGATGATATTGCTCAGGCGAAGGGTCAATCTTCAGCTCGACACCTCAACAAGTCAGGCCGACCAACGGCTTGGTTAATTTATGCTTGCCCTCAGACAAGGAATCAATCCTTTATCTGCTCATGCGTCGTGGTCAACCAACTCTCAGCTGAGCCCAAGAAAAAATTTTGGGCAAATTAGAAATCAGGTGCCCATGCTGCAGCCGACTTGATGGAAGGCCCACCAAACTCAAGAAAAAATTCAGAATTTTATATTTGGCTGGGGGCAATTGCCCAACTGCACCACAACAGCATAGGCCAGGGATAAACCCCATATGTTATCAAAATGATGAGGGAGGAAGCAATCCTCCACCTCAAAGGGAAAGCCAGCATAAGTTCCAACATTTCTTATTACTAACCGTCATGCCACTCTGGCCCGGTTGGAGAAAAAGGACAAGGCTACTCCCCAACCTTCCACCAACACTGCTGCAAGGCCCATTCGGGGAAAGAAGAAATCTTTCGCCCGTCAAGTTATGCATGGCCAGTCAGTGGCCTCGGTGCTACTTTGGAGAAAGGGCGGTGCTCTTTCCCTAAAGATCAATAATTCCGGCTAGCAATAGCCCACCAAGCTATGGCTCGGGTGAGGGAGCAACCCTCGGCCCATAATTCAAACAGGGGTAACCGATCAACGGTTTCATCCCCATATGCTATCTTCAAGTGAGGGGCCAACCCTCGACTTGTCAGTTCAATAGGGATGACTGATCAACGGTCCTATCCCCCAATACTGCTTGATGGGCTAGGAATCAATCCTAGGCTCACCAATTGAAAAAATGCTGCCCGGTTATCGGTGCAACTCCAAAATATCCTTTGGTCTGGGAACAAATCCGATGACCAAATCAAAACTTGCCCGGATGTGGCTTCTTTCTATTATGCTGAGGCAGATGAAGGTGAAGCTCACCATCCAACATTTAGCCAATCGTTTCGCCACTCTGGCCCGATTGGATGAAAAGAATAAGGATGGTGTCCAGCCTTTTGCCAACATTGCTGCAGCTGCACGGGGAAAGAGGAAATCTTTCACTCGTCAATTCATTTCTGACCAATCAGTGGTCTTAACTACTAATGGAAAGAGGGATCAGTCCTCTCGTCTGAAAGTCGATAAATCTGGCCAATCAATGGCTAGTCATGATATTTCTTGGGTAAGGGACCAGCCCTTGACCCGCGACTTCAACTGGGGCAGCCGATCAACAGTTCCGCCCCAAACGCCATCTTTCGGGTAAGGGAGCAACCCTCGACTCGTCGGTTCAAGCAGGACAACTGATCAACGGTTTTGTCCAACTAGACAACTCGACGGGCTAGGAATCAATCCTATGCTCGCCAGATTGCAAGAATGTTGCCCGGTTACCGGTGCAACTCCAAAGTACTCCTTGGTCCTGGAAGAAATCCTATGACCACATAAAAATGGCCCAAATATGGCATCTTTTCATACTCGGGTTCGGAATCAATCCGTCACTCGGTATGCATCAGATATTGGTTGGTTTGCTGGTCAACCCACAATGTCATCCATCTAACTGGGGGCAAGCCTCCAGGTCACTCCAGTACAACTCAGGCTATGGATCAACCGGACGCCCATCATACTGGTAAAGAGCAAGGAAGAAATCCTTTGCGTACGAAAGGAATGCATTCAACCAAAGTAATCGGTCGACTGGTCACCAAGTAAGGAAGCAATCCTCCATATTTTAATAAAGTCTGGCCAATCAATGGTCGAAAACATGGCTTTCAGTGAAGCAAGGGATCAACCCTACATTCTTCAGTTGGAAGGAGCCAGCTGATCAACGGCCTATTATACTACAGAGAGATCAGCATTTTGCCCTTTCTCTCAACCAAGATGACCAACCAATGGTCCGATCTTCTAATTCCGACATGCAGGTGAGGAATCAATCCTCTATCTGGTGAATGGATGCAACTGTCACGATAGCACCTGGGCTCAGAACAAATCTTATGCCCTCACTGAATGATGTCTATATGGCATCACCTGATAAGGTTATGCTCGGGAGAGAAAGCAATTCTCGACCCATTATGCATCAAAAATCAGGTAGTTTCTTGATTCTGGGAGCTAATCATCCGGCCGGGGGCATGCCCCTAAGCCATCTCATATCAAGCAAGAGTGCGGGCGAACTCTCCACCCAAGAAGGCAACAGGGGGCAAAAGGACCAACCTCTACCAGTAAAGCCCCAGAAGATTGCCAATCTGCACTAACTACAAAGGGAGACAAAGAAGAAATCATTGTCTCAACAGAAGACTGCATGAAGTCAATCCCATTATCTGGGTGAGGGAGCAACCCTCCATCCTAGCGGACCAAGCCAATCAACGGCCCCGATGCTGCAATTCAAGTGGGAGACCAACTCTTAACTTGACTTTTCAAATCAATCTTACTAGTCAACGACTCGACCTAATTACGCTTATTGGCAAACAAAGAAATCTATCCCTACATGTCAACATGCCAGGGTCAACCATCAATCCAATGCAAAGCATAAAGCTCGGACAGGGAAGAAGCTTGACACCCGTCACAAATTGAGCCATTTGCAGCCTGATTGGGTTCTGCTCAGGCAAAGAAGCAATATCCAGTCCAAAAATGCTCATTAATGTCAAGGGATTTGACAAATGGTCCGAGAAGGTCGTGCGAGGCCAAGGACAGGTCCTTAAGCCCCGTTGTGACAACAGGGCTAAGTTTGCCTCAAACAGCATTAGGAGCAAAAAGAATGGGTTTCATCTGTTCAAGATTGGCAAGATTGGCCCACTTTCAAATGATCTTGGAAATTCTAACATCCAGATCACAAAGAATCCTCAAACCAACCTCCCAAGAAGAGAGAGCCAAGGGCTGGATCTTCTTTTATCCCTTTGCTTAGGGAATGAAGAGTCCATAGGACAGCCCTCCACAACTCTTCAATTCAATCCCAAAGCAAGCCATCAACATGCCCCCAAATATACCCAAAAACAACTGCTCATGTGCCCTCACATACCACAAAAGAAACAGTCTTCATGGCCTCCGACATGCCCATGTACAAAAAAACCTCCATGGCCCCTGACATGCCTAAGTCCCAACTCATGCTAATGGCTGTGACATGCCTATGCCCACATACAAGCCATCCCCAAGGCCCCCAATATTCCTGTAACCAGCCTAACACAGTTCCCTTGTGTGAACTCCAAAGGAATTTCAAAAAAAAAAGAGAAAAAAAAAGAGAAAAAAAAAGAAAAAGAAAAATCCGGCTGAGGTGATGACCCGTTGAGGGGCACCCCAGGCAAAAATGGATCACCCTGCTGTATGAAAACCCTGCAAATGGGCGTACAGACAAAAGGAAAAGGGGACTAGCTTGGGTGAAAACCTTTCAAAAGGCAGTCAAGTTAGTTTGAAAAAAAGAAAGAAAAAAAAAGGGAGTGAGAAACTTTGGAAATTCGAAGTTCAAAAAGAGGGGACTCACCTCTCCTCTAAACATGTCAAATTTCATGCCATCATGACCTCTAAGTCTACATGGCTTCACCCATTCATGTCATCATGACTCTCTTGTCTATATGACTGTCAAATTTCATACCATTATGACCCTCTCGGTCTATATGGTTTGCTAATAAATCCCCAGGCTATCATGACCCTCTTGGCCTACATAGCCTTCGACCTTTCATACCATTATGACCCTCATGGTCCGTATGGTTTCAAAAAAAATCACATACCATTATGACTCTCATGTCCACATGGCTTCCAATAGATCCGTACCATCATGGCCTTCCAGGTCTATATGGTTTTCAAAAATTCATACCATTATGACCCTTCATGTCTATATGGTTTTCAAGCTTCCATACTATCATGGCCCTTCCGGTCTACATGGTCCCCAAGTTCTTACGTCATCATGACCAGCAAGGTCTATGTGACTGCCAAATTCTATACCAGTATGACCCTCTCGGTCTATATGGTTTTCACAAATCCCATACCACCACGGTCTTTTGGTCTAAATGTTGTCTGGATCCTATGCCACCAAGGCTGGGCATGGAACCATTCCCATGTCTCAAGTCCCACCAGCAATATTTGAGCCTTGAACCTTCAAGTTTGGGTTTTACCCCAAATTCATACTTCACGGGCCGAGCATGATCATTTCATACTCGCATGTCCCACAACTCTAAAAATGGCATCAAGCCATCCCATATTTATACCCTTTCGGCATCAAGCCTACGCAGTTTTGTGGCATCGAGCCATCCTCACACTCATACCTATTTGGCATCAAGCCAACGGTATTCATTGGCATTAAGCCACAACATTCTTTTTTGGCATCAAGCCATTATACCTCTTTTGGCACCAAGCCACCATTCGGCATCAAGCCGTCATGACCTTTTTGGCATCAAGCCATGATACTGCTTTGACATTAAACTGTATCTTTTCGGCATCAAGCCATCAAATCATTTTGGCATCAAGCCACAATACCCCGTCACAACATCAAGTTGTCAACTCCTTTTGGCATCAAGCCACAACACCCTATTTTCTGGCATTAAGCCATCATAACCAAACTGGCACCAAGCCATCATCTCACTTTTCGGCATCAAGCCACCACAACACATTCGGCATTAAGCCATCACAAACCATGTTCTCTTGGCATCAAGCCAACATATTCTTTTGGCATCAAGCCACCATCCCTTTTAGGCATCAAGCCACAAAATTCATGCCCAACAGGCCGAGTATGATTTCTTCACACTCACATGTCCTATGGGTTCATCTTGGCATCAAGCCACAATATTTGTTTCGGCATCAAGCCAC
The DNA here is from genome assembly GCA_036172225.1 of Cryptocoryne crispatula var. balansae. Classification (NCBI taxonomy): domain Eukaryota; kingdom Viridiplantae; phylum Streptophyta; class Magnoliopsida; order Alismatales; family Araceae; genus Cryptocoryne; species Cryptocoryne crispatula. The sequence goes on from JAYDZW010000023.1 coordinate 149,894, forward strand.
AAAACTCATAGCCAACAGGCCGAGCATGACTTCTTCATATGCTCATATGTCCTACAGGTTCTCTTTGACATCAAGTCACCAAATTCTACCCAATAGGCCGAGTATGATCTCTTCTTCATGCTCATATGTCCTACGGGTCCTCTTTGACATCAAGTCACCAAATTTTACCTAATAGGCCGAGTGTGATTTCTTTACGCTCACATGCCTTATAGGTCCTTTTGGCAACAAGCCACCCAATATTTTATGCTCCATAGACCGAGTGTGATCTCTTCATACTCACAAGTCTGCGAGTTCTTACGGCACAAAGCCACCCCAAAATTGATACCCTAATGCTCATACGGACCAAGTGTGATTCCTTCATGCTCATATGTCCAACAAATCATTTTGGTATCAAACCACCATATCCTTTTCGGCATGAAGCCACCATACTTTGCCCAACAAGACGAGTGTGGCCTCTCCGTACTCACATGTCCTATGGGTTTCTTGGCATCAAGCCACCCCAAACTTACACTCCATGGGCCGAGTATGACTTCGTTATGCTCATATGTCCTATAAGCCACCATTCTCATACCCAAGAGACTGAGTATGATCTTTCCATACTCGCATGCCTCACGGGCTCCTTGGCATCAAACCACCCCAAACTCAAACCCTATGGGCCGGGCATGATCATTTCATACCCAAATGTCCCACAGATTCCTACAGCACAAAGCCACCCCAATACCATACCCTATGGACCAAATGCAAATTCTTTGCATTCACAAGTCTACAAGTTAAATGGCATCATGCCACCTCAAAGCACATCCCATGGCCCAATGCAATGTTCATGTACCCAAACTCCAAACCCTATAGACCGAGTGTGACTTCTTCATGCTCACAAGTCTACAAGTCCACTGGCGCAAAGCCATCAAAACCTAGGGCCCAGGGGAAGCCTAAATTCCTCACCGACCAAAACCCATGGCCCAAGGGAAGCCTTAATTCCCTACAAAAAAAAAGAAAAAAAGAAAAAAAAAGAGAGTGGGCTAAAAATGGAGATGCCCGACGGACTCGGCCGTTCTCATCTCATTGATCGGTTGAGGGTAAAAATGTCAAGAAAACCTGGCTAGAGTGAAAACCTGAAAAGGCACTCTAGGCAAAATCAGGCAACTCCGCTACATGAAAATCTCTCTTGAGACATGTAAGCAAAAAAAAAAAAGAAGCAAAGGAGGCTGGTCCGGGTGAAAACCCGAAAAAGGCAGTCGGATCAGTAAAAACAAAAAACAAACAAACAAAACAAACAAACAAAAAAAACAAAAAAACAAAAAAAAATAAACAACAAAAGCAAACAAAACAAAAAAAAAGAAAGAGAAGTTCTGGCCAGACCCCGAGAGTCACCTGACTGGGAGTCTTGTATAAATGTATCAAAGGATGATTCACAGTTGAGCCCCCTCAGAAGCACCGGAATGGCATGCAAGTCTGGTGTGTAAAATGCGCTGAAAGAGCAGGCAATAGAAAAAAATCTCTCATGGGCCGTCACATCTAAAAGCCAACAAGAGGGCCCAAGCCCTTCTCAGCCCCAAAGATGCACAATCGACAAAAGAACAATGCAAAAGAGCAATATGTCCCGATACCAAGGCAAAACAGGGCAGTGCGAAGAACAACAGACCTCACAAGATTGATCGATCAGATTGAGGATGAAAACAAGCACACCATGAAGGAGAAACAAGGAACATGGGGAAAGAACAACCTCTTATATAATTTCATACAAAAAGGGTTCAATATACACGTGTAGTCTTGACAAGAAATGAATGATATCATCATATTGCACAATCATTTTCTATACACAGAGTACAGTGTGCCCGAACAACCCTCGAGGCCCAGGTTTGACTTGAAGCAGCCCGCCTGGCGCAGACGTACATAAAGCCTCAAGGTCTACGTCTTCTATTGATGGGACCTCCCACTTGGAATACTCCTAGCCTTGGCACCACACCAAGGAGCACGAACACGGGAAATTGTTGTCTCGACCATAATGTGTTTGCCTGTTGACATCAAGACAATGCAGTTGGACGGCAATAAATACAAGATGGCACGAAGAAATAATTCAACTATGATAGCAATAAGCGATTCAAGAATTCCCAGCCAAGCAGCAAGCAGATGACAGAAAGGGAATGACACAAATATATTTGCATGAACAATTCAAAATTTCCAGTCAAGCAACAAGCAAGTGACAGAAAGAAAAGCATTCAGATATATTTGCATGGTCAAATTCCAAGGTTCAGCAGAACGATTAAAGAAAATAAAATGGTACAACTATCTTTGCACGAGCAATTCCCCGACGACTCTCGTCTCTGAGGAATCACCCGTGGGGGGCATTTGTGGACACCGAAAATTTTCAAATTAAGATTAAATCAAGTCAAATCTCCAATGAGCTATATGGTTCAACTTTCAAATATACCATTTAGTTTGGTTCACTTTGGCTGCCATTTCATGGACGAAATAGCCCAAAATTAAGGCCAATTTGCCTAACCCATCAAGGGTTGATCTAAATCCAGCTCAATGCACCCGTTACACATGTTTGGTGGGCTAATTGTAGTCCTAAAATAGGCCCATTATGATGGCCTTGTTCTGTCGGTCTCCATGCTGCAGCTTTGACAAGGACATCTTGGAGAAATCCACGTCGGCTGTATGGACGCCCGCGGAGGCCGGTGGGACTTGCCTCAACATGCCCGCGAGGTCCTATGGAGGCAAGCCCTTCCGCCGGAGGATCTCTTGATCCCGCAATCAACGCGGACGGACGGGGATGGCGCCGCCTTCTATTTCTTGGCGGAGGACCCCCGACGATAAAAAAGGGGGGTCGCAAAGAGAGGCGGGGGAAGGTGGAGCAGCAAAGGAGAAAGGGGGAGAAGTCTACCAGTCCCCTAGGAGTCCGGAGGAAGCCGCACGATACTCCCCCTCCTTCCTCTTCTTCTTCTTCCGCCAGCTCCTGTTACAGTCGGACGCCGCAGCCTCTGCAGGTTGCCGCAAGTGCCGTAGAAGCCGGACGCCCCTCCAATCACCGCCGGAGAGGGCTCCTTCCTTCTCCCCTTGGGCCGTCGGACCCTTCTCCTTCTTCCTCCGGTGCCGTCGCCGCCGAACAAGACCAAGAGCGCCGTCGGGAGCTGCCGCGGTGCCGCCGAGCGCCGGAGAAGCCGAAGAGGCACTGTAGCCGGGAGAAATATGTCTCCCGGACTATAGTCCATGCTGGAAAAGGGTCGTGGGGCCCACCGGGAGAGAAAATTGCAAAAAAAAAGAAGAGGAGGCGCAGCCGGGCGAGGCCGGCCGGCCCCCTCCTCCTCTGTTGAAGCCATGTGCGGTCGAACCGCCGGCCCGATCCAAACAGTGGACCCCCCCCCCCCCCCTGCCGGCGGAGCGGTGCGCGCAGCCAGAGGAGGCCCCTCTGCAGAGACAGCCCTTCAACAACAAAAAAAAAAAAATTCAAATTAAAAGGATCTTCACCCAGGAGTCTTGGGATAGCCACGCGCTAAACCATAGACCGACGAGGTGGGGTCCTTGGGAGATCCTCCACAAGTCCTTCTGGACCGGGGCTACTCTCCCTCAATTTGATTAATAATAATTGTGGGGTTAATTTCCTATTTCCCCAAAATCTATTCAATTTTAAGTCTCTAATGCCTATAAAAGGCCATATGAGATTTAATCTTCATTGTGGGGTTAATTTCCAATTTCCCCAAAATCCATTCAATTTTTAAGTCTCTTAATGCCTATAAAAGGCCATATGAGATTTAATCTTCATTGTGGGGTTAATTTCCAATTTCCCCAAAATCCATTCAATTTTTAAGTCTCTTAATGCCTATAAAAGGCCGTATGAGATTTAATCTTCATTGTGGGGTTAATTTCCAATTTCCCCAAAATCCATTCAATTTTAAATCTCTCAACGCCTATAAAAGGATTAATTTTCTTTGTGGGGTCGATTTTCGATACCCAAAATTCATTTGAGATAAATTTCTTGATGCTCATAAAGAGCTGGGAGAAATTTAATCTTAAAAAAAAAGAGGAGTTATTATGTAAGTCAATTTTATTCTTTTATGCCCGTACGCAAGCCATGAAAAATTAGCTCGGAGTTAAGTTTTGTGGAATATCTCTATACATGCAGGGTATTCGTGTCTCAAAATCCAATTTCAACTAAATAAATTCAAAGAATTCCAAATTAAATAAATTCAATTTAAACCAAATCAAGTTAAATCACATAAATCAATTTTAATCAAATGATTAAAATAACAACCCATAAATAAAACTTAACTTCTCAAAAATAACCCAAATCAAATTCCCAAACAAATTTTAATAAACAAACCAAATCCAAAGACAAGTCAAGAAAATTTAAATCAAATTAAAATTTAAACACCAATCAAATTCAATTTAAATCCAACTCTTAAATTAAACTCAAGATAATCAAACAAAATTAATCCGAACAAACTTTATTTCAAGCCAAATCTAACTTGAACACATTTAAATCAATCCAAATCATTTCTTTTAAAAATCAAACCTCAAAACAAGTTAACTTTAACCAAACAAATTTAAAACAAACTGAAATTAAATCAATCAATGAACAACTTTTAACTCAAATCAATTCTAACCAAATAAACCCAAATTCAAAACCTGCAACCAAAATCTGAAATTGGAACTTGACTCATTGAAGATCCAAAAATCTGAAATTTGAATTTGTACAGAACCCATTTAAAAAAATCTGGAAATCAATTAAGGGTGCAGAGGCTCTGGAGTCTGAAATTTGAAGAGGATCAAAGATCTGAAGTCTGCAGGGTCTGAACTAAAAAATCTGTAATTGAAACTCTGAAGATTAAAAATCAGAAATCTGTAAGTCTGGAAGTGGTGCAGAATCTGGACTTCAAAAAAAAAAAAATCTGAAATATGGGAGATAAGGTTCGGAATCTGAAATCTGAACACCCAGATCTGAAATTGAAAGTCTAAAAATCTGCAGTTTCTAATTCAAAAATCTGAACTCCAAGGATTTAAATCTGAATGTCTATCCAAAGATGAGAAAATCTGCAAATCCAGAAAATTGTAAAATCCGAAATCAGAATCTGTAAAGCCCAGAATCTGAAATCTAAATCTTCACATAATGTCCAAATCAAACAATTCCAAACAAATCACAAACTCAATTAAATTCATAAACAAAATCTGAGAATCTGAAGTCTGAAATCTGCAGGAGATCCGAACCAAAATTCTGAAATTTGAATTTCAAAAATTGAAACTAGTACAAGTCAGAGGCTGATCCGTAGATAGGTGGTCCCAAACCATTCAAACCCATAAGAAAATTCAAATTCAAAGTTGTTCCAAATCATTCCACATAAAATCTGAAAATTGCATAAGAAAATCCAGAAGTTGTCAAATCTATTAAATCTAAATTCCCCCAGAATCAAACAACCAGAATTTAATTAATTTCAACCGACTCCAATCAAACTAAATTTAAATAATTCAATCCCAACAAAAAAAAATCAGCTTTAACTAATCAAATACAAATCAATTCAAATCAAATTAAATTCAAATTAACCAATCAAATCAAAATTCAAACTAACAAATTTAATTAAACTAACTCAATTTTAATCAAATTCAATTCAATCTAAATCAATCAAAGTCAACCAAATAAATCTCTCAAATTAAATTCAAGTAAATCAATTCCAAACAAATTCATTCCAAACAAACTTAAAAATCAATTAATCAACCCAAATTGAATCAAATTCAAATCAAATTAAAACTCACACTAAAATCCAAATTTCAACCAATTTAAGTGAAACTTAAATTTAAACTAAGTCAAATCAAACTCTCCAAATCAAATCCTAATCAAACTTAAAATCAACTCAAACTAAATTCAAAACAATCAAACCAATTCAACTCAAATCAATTTTAATCAATTCAATTCAAATCAATTCAATTCAACTTAAATCAAAATACAATTCAAACTAAATCCAAAACAAATTAAATGCTTGCCTTTCGTCAAATTCATGGGGTTGTTTTATCCTATGTGTTTGTGAATGCTTATTTTGTGGATGCATGTCTTCTACTTCAATGGATTGCTATGACGATAATCAAGGGTATTCGAGAAATCTCGATGTAATTAACGTCGGATCTTCGCACCATCCGACGGGGAGAGGTCAAAACAAATTTCAAAGAACCTAACAACCTCAACACATAATTTATGACCCTAGTTAGTACTTTTATGGAATACCATCTATTTTCCTATGAAGTCAATGCTGAGGTCTAATTCAAATCCAAAAGAAAAATGAATTTCCAAAATAACAAAAAAGAGAATAAATCTTTTTTTGGAGATTTTGAGGTTACATCAGTGGCCTTGCAATCTTCCAACTCTGACGATGGTGGAAGACTTATTGGACACCTTTGTGATACTCCTCCCGGTCATACAGTGGCAATAGAGAATGTTGGACCCATTGTAGAGGGCCTCCAGCTTCGATGATGGAAGGGGGGGCTCCTGCGGCTTTGTAGAGATGCGCTGGCTTAGCAGACATCAGAAGGGGGCTCCAGCGTCATTGACATCGCGATGGTCCCTTGGCTCCAACAACGGCAGGGGCTTCTGTATAAGACAGCGTGGGGATGCTCTGGCTCGAATGATGGCTGGAAGATGCTCGGATAACTCCGTGGGGGTGCAACGGCTTTGTCGATTTCGGAAGGGGATTCCCGTGTTTCGCCTTCCGGAACCCGGATGCCTTTCGGTTAGTTCCTAAGCATCGTTGATGGAGGGAGACTACACAGAAGGCTCTGCGGCACCAAGGGGGCTTGGCGGAGACCCTCGCGGCAGGTGCATGGCCTTGGCGATAGTAACAATAGTGTCGATGGCCTCGATGGTGTAGGTAGAAGATGTAAATGACGTATGATGACGGCTAGAAGAGAAAACCTCTAGTGAAGGTTGTAGGTGAGAAAGAAGAGCCCCTAAGCAGCTCTTGATGTCAATGGTGACAACAGTAAATGACTGTGGCTCCTCCTCTGACCTCCTCTCCTCTTTTCCCCCAATTCCTTTTCTTCTCATTTACCTTTCTTCTCTTCTCCCACCCTGCCGCCTCTCCCCCGCAAGATGATGCCCATGAGCCCTTTAAATAGGCCACGGTGATGTGCTGTTCGTACGAGGAGCCCCGATGTCTTCAGTTATATCAATTACGGAAGCCTTGCAAGCATAGATCGTGGAATCAGCCGATTCGGATCGGAATTGGCCGATTCCTGGATTGGATCGTCCATTGCCGATCCGATTCTTGGCCGAAGGATAGATCCAAAAAAAAGTTTTGGCAAAACCGGTCGGGATGGGCCGGATCGGTCAAAATCGGATCAGAATCGGACCGAAATCGAAATCAGATCGACCAAATCGGTCGGGATCAGAATCGGAATTGGAATCAGATCATTTTTTTCTTTTTTTGCTATTCCAGTCAGATCGACTAGGATCAGCCAGAATCGGTCCGGAATCGGATCAGAATCGGATCAGGGTTTTTTTTTGCATTTTTTGCTTATCGATTTTCTTCTATTGGATCAGTCAGAATCAGTCCGATCCGGATTGGATCGGTACCCACTGATCCCGATTCTGATTCCGATCCCGCAATCCTTGCTTGCAAGGTATTTTGCCTCTGTGATCTTCAATTGTCTATCCTATCAAGATCACAATGCCGTTAACCTATTTATGGCTGGTCAGGGCAGCCCGATGACCTCCCCACCCCTTCCATTGGACCAGATTGGTACCGATAGGTATTCTCACCATCTTTTAAGATCTAACAGGACCTTGCCCATCTTACGGACATGTGGAAGATCTCCAAGACATGCTTCAACCGGCCAGTTAGGAATTGGGTTTAGGCATCCATGAAAATAGGAAGGGAGTCCGGTGATGGTGGTAGCTGGGCTATCAATGGCTGAGTGTGCCAAACTCCACGGCAGATTAATATCTGCACAAGGAGAGGCTTGACGACCATGATTGGATCCTTTGATGGGCTTCTGATGTAACCTCAAAAATCTCAAAAAGAATTTATTCTCTCTTGTTTTGAAAATTCATTTTCCTCTTGAATTTGAATTTGATTTGATCTTAGCATTGACTTTGTAAGAAAATAGATGGTATTCCATAAAAGTACTAACTAGGGTCAAAATTTATGTGTTGAGGTTGTTAGGTTCTTTGAAATTTTATTTTGACCTCTCCCCGTCGGATGGTGCGAAGATCCGACGTTAATTACATCGAGATTTCTCGAATACCCTTGATTATCGTCATAGCAATCCATTGGAACAGAAAACATACATCCACAAAATAAGCATTCACACATAAGAGAAAACAACCCCATGAACTTGATGGAAGGCAAGCACTTAATTTGGTTTTAAGTTTGGTTTGAGTTAAATTGATTTGAATTGAATTGATTAAAATTGATTTGAATTGAATTGGTTTGAATTGATTTAAATTGATTGATTTTAGTTTGAGTTGAAGTTGATTAAAATTGATTTGAGTTGAATTTGTTTTGGGTGAATTCAAGGTTTGTCATCTCGGATTTCGGCTTCGTCTCGGGAGGGTGAAAGAGAAGAGATCTCGGAGAGATCTCGGAAAAATCTCGGGAGATCGGATCTCGGATTCTCGGATCAAAATGTATATATGTATGAAACATAACATAATATCTTATAAAGATAAGAGTACATCAATGAATTTATATGAAAATATATAACACATTTTATACATCAATTGTGTGAATGAACAATTACAAAATACTCTCAATACCAAAAAAATGATCTTTGTATTTCTAAAAAATTTAATCTTGTATACAATCTTATTTAAATATTAATATGATATTAAACTTGTAGCACATTTTTATCCGCAATAGTATAAGTAATAGTGAGATATATTAATATGTTTACACTATCATAAATGGGGGGTGCAGAGTAGTCGCGGATCGACCTGCGCGGTCAGGTTGCGGGGGTCAAGGGGGCAGTGCCCCTTTGTGGGGGGTTGTTAGGGGGCAAAGCCCCCCCGAAAGAAAGTTTTTGGTATATTATGTATAAATTTTGGGGGACTTCCCAAAAGGCGTTGGTCAAGTAGTGCCTTGTCACCTAGGTGCCTGTCTTGACAACTATGGTATCAGGGGGGCAAAGCCCCCCAAAGAAAATTTTTTTCGGACTAGGTTACTTGGGGCGAGATCTCGGCAATCTCGTTTCTCGGCCCCCTTGGCGAGACCGAGATCTCGCGAGATCTCGGCGAGATCTCGCGAGATGACATTCCATGGGTGAATTTGACATTCTGGGAGTTTTATGCAAATTTCAGACTTTTAAAAACTTATTTGGGTTTGGGTTTGAATTTGTTAAAGTTCAGTTTGTCTTCAGCTTTAATTTGAGGAATTTAGATTAAAATCAATTTGAAAGTTTGTTTTGACAGGTTATTAAATTCGGTCATGAATGGCTTATTGATTTAAATTTTGATTTGATTTAAGTTGATTCGAGTTAAATTTACTTGGTTGACTTTGATTAAAATTGAGTTTGATTTGAGTTTAATTTAAGAGTTGGAATTGAATTTGATTAGTGTTTCTGAATTTCAGATTTCTTGATTTGGAATTCTGCACGTTATTACAGTTTTCGGTTTCCTGTTTTAGATGTGAAGTTCAGATTTCAGTTTGATTCAAACAGGTTTATTTTGACTGAGTTTGATTTGAACATGATGGGATTCTTTTATGTTCAGTGAATTGATTTACTCTTCTCAGATTTCTGCAAAGGTGACAGATTTTGCTCGGAGCAGGCATTTTGATTGAAATTGCCGGTATCAGATTTGAGATCTGATTTATTAATTCATGTTATTATCCTAGGAACTTGATGAATTTCAGATTTTATGCTTCTGTTATGATTTCTGCATGAATAGGCTTTTGTCCTTTTTTTCAAATTGGATTTGGTTGAGATTCAGTTCCAGAAACTGAATTTGGTTTATGGATTTTAATTTACCTTTGGTTTGAATGAACTCTGTTTGATTAAGGCCGGTTTTGAATTTAGTGAGTTGGTTAAAGTTTATTTGTTAACTTCCGATTTGTTCAGATTACAGATTTGAGTTTCAATTTTGTTTGTTGGTTTTAGTTTGATTTGATTTAAGGTTTATTGGATTTTACAGTTTTCAGACTTGAGTTTGTTTGGGGTTTAATTTCAAAATTCATTTGAATTAAGTTCAGTTTGGTTAAAATTGGGATTGAGACTTGATGCCTGCTGATTGAATTTACTGAATGCTTCCTTCTTCTTCTTTTTTAAGTTCTTATGGTTACGTGAAGTTTCTGCCTTTGAGTTGTGTTTTTTTTATCAGGGTGATTATGATGTGTTGGATCAGATTCACACTTCATTTGATAAGTTGATTGGGTTGATTGCAGTTTAATATGCAGATTTTGGATTTCAAACCTGTATGCTTTAAATCTAAATTTCAGATTTTCAAGTTTTCAGATTTTTAAGTTTGGTTTCAGATTTTTCTTTCCCATTTTGGTCCAGGAAACATGAATTGGTTTGTTGATTTGATTTAAATTTGTCTTGCTTAAAAAAAATGATTTAACTTTGACAGATTATAGTCTTCGGATTTTTTTTTATCCTGGATTGGTTACAGTTTATTAAAACCTTGATTCGACTTGAATTTAAGATGTTCGGATTCTTGGAGTTCAGATTCCAGATTTGCCGATTTCAGATTCTGCATATTTTACTGCCTTCGGTTCCTTGCAAAGTTCAGATTTTTGATCCTTCCAGATTGCAGGTTTTTAAATGGGTTTCTGCACAGATTCAGATTTTTGTGGTGTATTCAGATTCCGGATGTTTCAATTGCAGATTTTATGTTTCAAATTTTCAGTTCCCAGACTCCGGATTTTAGGCCTTGAATTTCAGATTTTTCAAGGAGTTGAGTTCAGATTCAGATTTTTAATCTCTGGATTTAGAGGTGATTTCAGATTTCAAAAAATTCAGGTTCAGAATTTTATGGTTTCAGTTTTTTTTTAGTTGAATTACAGATTTTACAGGTTTCGGATTATGTTTTCAAATTTTTGTTTTTTTATTGTCTTGCCTTCCAAAATTTCATGTAGCGGTCCTCTCCTCGTAACATAAGTCCGTGCACCGAACATGAGTTCATTATTTCTCTCAATATGAGACATGATTACAACTTGACCAGCAATCCGGTCCCTTGAGTCCTTGATGAACATGTCATTTCATGGGTGGCATGTACCCGGTCTTGATAGACTTATGGGCATCCCCCACTGTTTTGAGATTGAATACACCCGGCTTTTGATAAGCTTGTGGGGACTCATCTCACTGTTTTGAAACTGAGCATATCCCGGTCTTTGATAGACTTGTGGGAAACTAGCTCATATCGATCTTCATGACTCCATGAGTTGATGAACTGCTTGCTGCACCGGTAAGACATTGGGGTCTGGTTTTTATAGACCTTTGGATGTCCACCTTAAGAAGAGGGTCAGGAGGTGGGTTTAGAACCGGCCTCCTGGTTTCCCTTTATTCTGAATTCTTTTAAGTTGAGTCGAAGCCATGAGGTGGGTTTAGAACCAGCCTTATGCTTGCCTCGGTTTGTTTGAATTAAATGGATTTTTATTTAATTTAAATTGATTGTTTGTCTTATTATTATTTTTTAATTAATCATGGGTCAGGAGATGGGTTTAGAACCGGCCTCCTGGTTTCCCAATTATTTTGAATTCTTTTAAGTTAAGCCGAAGCCATGAGGTGGGTTTAGAACCGGCCTTATGCTTGCCTCGGTTTGTTTAAATTAAATTGATTTGAGAATTTAAATTTTTTTGTGTCATGGCACTGTTCATCAGGAGCAAATGGGCTTCCATGGGCTTCCGCGGCCCACCACAGCCTCCCTCCTTCTTCTTCTTTTTTTTTTCATCACTTTTTCTATGTGGGCCCCACCTTAGTTGACCCGCTGGTCAACAGGCTCCTCCCGCGACCAGCAGCGCGCGGCCGCGGCTTCTCTCCCCTTTTTTTTCACTTTTTTTTTGTGTGGGCCCCGCCCTTTATCCACCGTGGACTATAGTGGGGGGGGTATTATTTCCCCCCGCTACAGTGCTTCCCGGCGCTCTCCGGCCTCCCGCGGCATCGCGGCGACCTCCGGCGGTGACGTTTGCGGCGGCCTCTTGCTCTCTCGACGGCAGCGGCACCCGGGGAAGAAGAAGAAGGTCCCGGCGGCAGGAGAAGAAGGAGAACCTGCCGGCGGCACTGCGCAAGGGAGGCCAGAGCCTTGACGACGGCGTGAGCGGAGGGAGGCGAGCTCGACGGCGGCGCGAGCGGAGGACCAGGAGCTTGACGGCGGCGCGTCCGGAAGAGGTAAGCCTCCTCTTTGCCTTCCTCTGTTTCTTGCGGCCTCCTTCCGTCTTTTCTGTCTCTCTCTTCTTGCACTGTCCACCCCCCGTGCGCGACTGCCCCGATGGGCTTTTATAGGCCCCTCCGCTCCCCCTTCTTTCGTAGGATACCTGCAGAAGAAGAACTTCCGGGCTCGAGCTGGACTCGGAGAGATCCGGGATTTATGGGATTCACTCCCGTTCTCCTTTCCAACTCTCCCTCCTGCGTAGAGCAGGATTACACCCCCCCTTCCTCCGTTAGAAGATCTGCCGACCAGGCGGTTCCGGCCTCGAGCCGGACTCGGGGAGGTCCGGGATTTGCGGGATTAACTCCCTTCTTCTTCCCATCCTTCCTACCATGTCGGGAGCTTCTGTACGGTAGGATTCTGTCCCGAGACGAGCTCGAACGGACCCATAGTTTACGGGATTCAGTTTCCCTCGCCCTCAACGGCTCCGGAAAACTTGTTTAGGCAATTTTTCTGCTTCTATAGTATGAGAATCGACCAAAAACCTTTCCTAATCCCGTCTCCAGCCGCTGGAAACACTGTAGTCACGAATTGGGCCTAGGATGCCCATGTGCTGGCCGCTCCAAATGGGCCTCAGCCCTGTCTTCCTTCAGTCGACAGTTCTGGCCGCCCTTCTCCCCCCTTTTTTTTCCCTTTTTTTTTGACTTGCCATAGACATTTTATCTTTTCCAAATCTTTAATATGAACAAAAATGGGTGTCAACAGCTTCCTATGATGAGACACTTGGCCCACTTTTTGTAACACATACGAGCCATAACTGGACTTTAAAAGGCCTACAGTTAGTACAAAATAAAAATGAGCTAATGCCCACTTAGCAATTGACTACCGATGTCCCCAACTATTTAAATGGCATCAATCCCAATCCTAGTCGGATTAGGAAGGGGCACAAACAAATTTGGTTTAAGAGGCACAAACAAATTTGGTTCAAGTGTGTTGTAAATATGACCTTGATTCAAATTTATGTCCAATCACTTTTAAGTATCAAGAAAATATGTCACCTTGAGTTTTCTATGTAGAATTCTGTTTCTGTCCAATTTTTTATGAAAATTTAGGAGCCAACACTGTACAAATAAGTTAATAGCTGGGCCAAATTTAACACTTAATGGGCCTATATTTAGAGTTAAAACACGACTCATCAAGTGTATGAAAAGGGGGTTACAAAAATAGCATTAAATTAGACAAATTTGATACGTAATGGGCCTGATTTGAGACAAAAATGCAGCCTACTGAGCATATAAAGAAAAGACAATTTGAGGATAAAGTGGGCCTGTTTTATCGTTGAAAATTATCCCAAGAAACATGTGAATAACTGATTGCGAAAATGGCATAAGAAGTGGGTTATTCCACAATGGAATAAGCTTAGTGTGAGCTCCAATTATTAATCAAACATGAGTTCTGAACATTATTTGACTAAAGGAGAGTTGGATTCAATTTAATGCAAATCGGATTAAAATTTTACAAAGTTTCAGAACTTCCTTCTTGGATAGGTACCTTGAGAGGACCGCTCTTTTCATCTCAAGGACTAGCCAATATAGCTTCCACTTATGAGCAAATAGGATGCTACCCTTCATAGTAATTATACACGCTTAGAGAGGTTGTCAAGCAAGTCTTGGCATCTATGATAGGTTGTTGCGAATCAATTTCTCTTGGTTGTTTGTCTTTGCTAATCTCTGTCAAATTTGCTTCCCAAGTTGTGAGAGCACTATCTTATGTGATAGAAGTTGGGAACAACTTCCGGTGTTTGACAATTATATCAGATCACTTTGAAAAACAGATTTTAGAGTGGGGAAGACATGGTCACCAGATCGTGCTATATCAGACCCAATATGACACGAAGTCACCAGATCTGTTGTTACATTTTCCCCACCCGATAGTAAGGGGAAGACGTGGTAGTGGCAAAGCATCGCCGCATCGCCTTTTAGGGCTCGTTTTGGGGTTGATTTCAGCCCCTAAATAACATAGATCGGATCGGATCGGATCGGAATCTGTCTATGTTCTTTTTCGTTGTTTTTTTAGTATTTTATGGCCTTTTTAAGAACTAATCCAGACCGAAAAGTTTTTCTCCCAGAAGAATGGCCGATCGGATCTGGATCGATTTGGGACCTACCAACCTGGGTCCCAATTCCAATTTCATGATCCTTGTACTGGCCCTGTTGTGACCCAAAGCCTGATGGATCCCAGCTGGGTCGTGACTCGGTGCTATTGGGCTAACCATTGGGGGCCTATATAAGAACCCTATGGGGCCTCCAAACATCCTCACACATCCCCCTCTCATTCTCTCACATATTCTAACTCTAAAAACTCTCACAAGCATTCAAAGCAATCATTCTCTCTCTAAAGTGATTCAAAAATTTTGATTTCTTGAGCTATTTTAAGACATCCTAAAGTTTGTTTTTTTATTTAATTGTGCTACTAACCCTATTTTGTTGTGTTATCTTTGTTTTTTTTTACATTTTCTTCAAGATGTTTTCTCCAATTCGTGACACTCAAATATTTAGCATGACCTAGAACGATGTAGCTAAACTTCATTACAACTTGATTAGTGTTGTCATGACACTCAAATTATTAGTCTTCTAGAAAGTTATTATTACAACCAGTTTTTGGGTGACTGTTAGGCTCCGGATGTCCCTGATTTGATCCTTTCCCTCTGTAACCCCGTAATTCCAATAATAATTTCCATCATGAATATATTATAATCTCCTTCCCCTCCCTCATTTTCCTCTTGGACTCCAAGACTATGTTGTTAGTCATCAAAACATTTTAACTCCCTCGACCCACCTTAGGTTGATTCTTTTTTTGTTTCCTCGTTAGGTGATCTTTTGGCTAGTTTCAAGTCAAATCTCAACTACCTGAATTTTTTCTCACCATCTCCCCTATTCCTACAAAGCACAACCCAGTCATCTCGCCAATGTAAAGGATGTTTGAATATGAGAGATGGACATCAGCCCCCTCTTGGTCCACCACCCATTGACTAATTGACTGCAATTGGCTCCAGCAATTCTGCTCACACCATCTCCAACATTGATTCAAAGTCAGCCACTGTCTTGTCCCCCTTGTTAACTATGCATGCCCCTATGAAGTTGGTTTCTCTGAGACCTCCAAGTGACTGATTGATAGTAAGCTCTCTGTTCTCCAATAGAATGGCTTCCTGTGCTACTCCACTCCCTTCACCATTGTGAAGGCGTCCGCTTGGTTGAACGGGTACCGTAAAACCGCACAGGTGGTCAAGAATTAAAGTCGCTTGGCCCAAACTGACCTGTCGGTCCGAGCGTTGAACCAAAGGCAAAACATTCCTTAGAACAAGTGAACTGGTGGCAAGGATTGTAGAATCGGCCAATCCGGATCGGGATCGGCCAATTCTTGGATCGGATCGGCCATGGCCCGATTCTCGACAGAATCACCGATAGGGCGGGAAAGTGGTCGCCACGGCACTATTTTGGGGGCGATTTCGGGTCGCCACGGCACCGATAGGGCGAAATCGGACCGAAATCGCCCCCAAAATGCTCTAGATAAGATCAGAATCCGATCTAGAGTGTTATTTTGGTATTTTTTTAGGTTTTACCACTTTTTGAAGGACCGATCCGGAACAATTCCGGATCGTTATTTCTTCTGGTGGATTGCTCAGAATCAGACCGATCCGATCCTACCATCCTTGACCGGTAGGGTACACAAAAGTTGGCCGAGTCGACCTTCAACAAGTTCTTTGATTCTCGGATCTTCGGGTAAATGTGTCTCGTTCGGACCCATAAGCACCCTACTCTGCTGTCTCCTCTCGCCCAATAAGCTCACCTCGGCACCCACGGTTTTGGGATCTAAATCCTCCTCCTTACTATAGCTCTCTCCATGATCACCCTTCCTTCATTAAGTGCTCCCCCATTATTTGAAAAGTCCTAAATCTCATACGAACTTTGCGGAATTTGAATTTCGGCCACCAGCCTCCACTGTCTTCCCGTGCAACCCTCCTCCATCCTTCTGATCGAACTCTAAAACTTTTCCCTTGAAGATTGACTTGGACGGTAGGCATCTCGGAAGAAGCAACAAGGACTCTACTACAACCAGGACCTCTCCTCCATCCGGCCAGAACAGGGTTTATATGCACCACCGTACCAATATAACTCAGAATTGTGGAAACAGTCATCATGGACCACCAAAGAATGGTAACCCAGAAAGCACCATTCAGTGATGCGGAGCCCAGACCAGAGACATTTCCTTCACCAGGAACCACAACTCAAATGACACCTTGACATCGTTTCCAGTTCCAAACTCTTTCACATCCACCACTGATGTTCAGGCTCTGAAAGAGTTGCTTATCACAAGAAAATGACCACAGGCAGCCATTCTCATCCACTATGACTTCGACTCTAGCCATCAATATTCAAGCACCCTCCTCCGCCAAACTGCTAGACCTAGAAACAACTCCGATGACTCATCCTTTAATCCAGCACTTTTTCACTGGCACTCCGGAAGATACCAGAATCTCCACAATAACTGCAGCTTCCTGCAGCTTCAGTCTAGGCCTTCCTGGAGGCACCTTACACCAATCATGACATCCTACTTGTCCCCTCCCCATGAAGAACACCAGCAGCTTTTATAGTTGATCCTCCTAAAAATTCTGCATCTCCAACCATTCCTGCAACTTGACACCAAGTAGCCTACTCCCAAAGAATGCCACATCTGCTCTAGTGTATCAATCTTCCCTCGCCTACCCACTAATGACAACCAGAACCCTTATTACCTGCTCCAGGCCCTCCACCAGCAATCAACAGCAACCTTACTACCTGCTCTAGCAACCACAGCCTCTGCATAACTTCGACAGAGTCACCGGATCATTGGCGGAGGCAAGGATGCCCTTTGCCATAGGGTGAGTCAGGGTGATCATCCCAACCTCACCAATACCTGTGCGACACAAGAGAGCTCTGAAATCACTGAAGCCCCAGAACATGATCTTCTCCATTGGATTAGGGAGCCCAATCCACTATAGCACTCAGGATCCTAGTATGGAGAGGTTCTAGTTTTACTCAAATTCAGATTGGTCCCTCTCCATTATATAAAACTTATGAATGTTACAACTTCACATATAGTTATGCCGTACAGGCTGAATTAGAGATGAAATCAGCAAGATGCTTGAGGGAGTTACAGGTGATCTATATCTAGGTTTTGGTATTCCTCACCATTTGTCTAATGCAGTGCAATAGAGTTGGCTCTTCGTTAGATGCATAAATTCTAGCAGATAAGACATCAATGCAATGTGCCTGCCCTTTCTTTCCTTATAAAAACAGTATCAAGACTAGAATAAAAGAAAGCACTACAAACTCATCAAGTATGAAATTTCCCATGAAGACCTAACATGAAGATCTTTGTAAATAAATTTGATTCTTTTAAAAGTATGTATAAGAATGTTGCAATCAGTCATCAACATGTGCACAATTTTCTGAATATTTACATAGATACTAGTTTTATTTCATGTGAGTGTTATTGCTCCGTTGAGTCTTTGTTAATAACTCCCAATGGTAATTACGTGAAAGTACTCCATGAAAGTCATTTATCATTCAAGGAACAAATATTGGAGATAGAAGAAAGCATCATTAAGTAACTAAAGTCAAGGATATCGCATAGGAAACTAAATAATACACTGTTAGGCTCATTCAGATAAGTTTCATAATACAATTAACTTACAGAACAAAGAACATCGGTTTGTCCATTACTCCAAGCATTCTTGAAATTACTTTTGGACGTTAGCTCATTTAGACCAAGAAACCATATCTCAGCCTCTGCTTTGTCTTTGCAAATCTATGCCAGGAAAATCAGTACACTAATGATAATCTTGGTTGATGATATAAAGCAGGAATTAACAAGAACAGCATCCACTGAGAAAGTTAGAAAAGACGAAACTGAAATGCCTGTTACAATGCTATACTGACCAGATCAAGTGACCTCTGCCCGTTGTTGTAAAGAAGAGAAAAGGACAAATAATCCTTTTCAGGACACAGATACCGCCCAAAAACAGCCTACAAATAGATAAACTTCAATAAACAGAGAAACAAACAAACCATGTCGGAGATGCTATATTTTCAGAATGTACTTGAACCAAATCCAACACTAATGTTCATATGTAACTGTCCAGCAACTCACAGTTCTTTGACCAGGTAAAATGCGAGAAACAGAAGCCAACTTGAGATGCCTTTCCTCTCCACGTGAAACCCAAATTAATGATGTTTCATCCTGAAAGTTAAAAGAATAATTCAACAGTTGATGAAGGAAATGTTTTGGGATATAGGTATGTAATCATGAATGTGCTAATTCTGCAATGGAAGAATACCAACGTAGTTGAATTCAAATATATGATACTTCTTGGGTTATTCTCAAATTTGCTAATCAGTGCCATGTAGTCATCCTTGATAATCTCCCAACAGTGGTTGTAGAATCCAGCAGTGAAACCATCCGGACCTGGAGCTTTATAAAAATTTATATCCTTAATAGTGGTGAGCACCTCCAGTTCTGTGACCATCTTTTCATGCCTCCTCATTTCTTATGCACTTGAATGTAGTTTTATATTTAATATGAAATGCAATAAAAAATTTATTTCATAATCACGTTCTTCATTATGTTATGTCCCAATGTTTGTACACATGGTCTTTCTAATAAGATTAACATAAATAATAACAATAATAATAAATCATGTAAATAACTTTTAAAAATAAATAGATTCAACCAAAATCTTGGCTAAATAAGTAAACACAACAAATTGAAAATTAAACAAGTTAAGTGTTAATAAAATCTAAAAATAATAAAAGTAAATTAACTTAATAAATATAGAATGAGTTTCAGAAATGCCTATATACATTCCAAAACTTCAAAACTTACATCTCCCACAACTTCTTCTCCTCTCTCATATTCTACATTCCACACCAATCATGTTCATATAATTCACATCATTACTATCGTGAATTTATTATTGGAAAATTTTCATAGTTGCCAACAACCTGCCAAGTTCAGCTGGTCAAGAGGTTTAACCAGTGCGAATCAACTTGGGCACTAGATCAACCTGATGAAAGCTTGATGATGTGGGACAAACTAAGTCGGGATCAAAAATAACACTAAAAATGAGCTAAACTATGCTGAAATAAACTAAACCAGGTAAAAACAGTTTAAATCAGCCTAAACTGATGTAAAACTAGGTTGAACTAGGTTGAATCGGTTAGAATTGGGATGAACCAACCAGCTTCGCCCAGCCCTGAACTAGACTAAATTGGGTCAAACCCTGCGTAAGCTAGTTGAACCAGCCGAACCAGGTCTTCCAAGTGGCTTATGAGTTGTTTGGACTGTTGGACCAAACCGGGGTGGAATTGCAGTGCTCTGGTGGTTCGGATGCTTGGACACTAATGAGCATTGGGCCTTTTGACCAGGGCGTGGAACCACATTGCACTGAGCTGCACACATGGATTGATGTGTGAGAAAGTTGTGTTGAGAGAACAGAAACCAAGGAGGTATTGTTCCTTAGTCAAGTGGCTTTAACGGAAACAAGGGCATTCTACATAGAAAGGAAAGAGCAATGTGAAAACTATATGTGAGAGGGCCAGGTCATAGGGAGCTTCTCATGTGTATGAAAGTATATCCAAACGATGAAGTTGGTAGAGACATGACTGGATGACCATGTAATCGGGGAGGAGGAGCGTCGGACAGAGTTGGAAAAGGAAATGGAGACTTCATATGAGGCCTAAAGGTGAGGAAGCATCACAAGGGCTTTATGAGTCGGTACGATGCTGTCTAGTGGCTCCAGTGATTCCGGAGCACCTCACGGTGGCGTTGGTCAATAGGGGGTTTAGGATGATCGGTGTGGCATGGGAGAGTATTGGAAGCACCAGCATCTGGATTGGTGGTATTGTTTCCTCTACTATGGTGGTCAGGATGAGTATATGGCCCCATTTTGTGGGAAAAGATGTCTTTGTCACCAGGGGATCTCCCACCATGCCTCCTATCATAAGGTGCTCTTTTCTGGGAGGGGGGTTTGGTTCATAGCAAGCAATGGTCATTCGGTAGATGTTTAGGCTCCGACCATGTACAATATGAATGCATGAATGGTTTGAGGTGTCGATGATGAGGCAGTGTTGGTAATCATGAACAAAACTGCTCGTATGCTTTGGTGAGTCCTCATCCTGGTTCCCAGAGGCCACCTGCCTCTATTCTTAGTGATGCTGTCAGGGTGGGCTCAAAGCTGGTGTCGATTCCTCTATCTGATGAGATGAAGATCAAAGGTTGGTTGCAGCAATGTCGGAGGGTGTTCGTGGGAGCTCTGCTTCTTTCAAAGGGACATAGACTTGCTCTTGGCGGAATGGGGCTTCATCTGATAGGAATTTTGTGGCCCACAACAATTCATTCACCAATTGGTTGAGCTCGAAAGAGGGTAGGATCTTCTCTGTTAAGGGTTTCAATGATAATGTTCTAGAGATTGCCATCCATCCGTGGTAAGAGGAAGTGGCTAGTTTTGTTGTTGATGACAAATATAAATGTGTGGCTTAAGATTTGTGGTATGCCAATATATGCTCGTTCATCGTCTTCCATCTCTGCCATTTTAAAGTCCTTTGGAAAAGTGATTTCTGTAGATAGAAAGCTTCTGTGGTGGCCAAACTCGGAAGACATGACAGCTTGTATTAAGAACGTAGTAGACTTTGGGAATGGTGTCTCCATCCTAGTTTTCATTGAGGACTTTCAATAAGATGTGTCTAAGCCTTATTACAGCGCAGCTTATTTCAGAAAGGGATGTCACAGTGGCTGTTTCCCTTTGTTCCGGAGAGAATCTTATTCCCTTTCCATCCCTGAAGGAGGTGTTTTAGCAAGGATTCGCATCAAAGGCCCCTGCCCAACTCAGCGAGGAATGATTCTGGCATCTCTAGCGAGACCTTCCGTCATGGGCCACCATCTTCACATAAATGTCCCTAGGCAGCATTATCCGGCTGAAAGGATGGATCCGTTGGATTTCAGGATCAGGCTTTGGGTAAAAGTGATTCAATTAGTCTCTCTCTTCACCAAGATCCGATTGACTTACACCAGTAGGACGAGCTGGCACCAGTCCACTTAGGCGTGGTCCAGATGGTGTCTTCCCAGCACTCTGGCTCTTCATTTGTAAGCCAGTTTATCGATTTGGGTCCAAAATTTGCTACGGTAGGACCAGGCATTCACCAGATCGTGTAGGAAGGCCACTCTTATTCAATTGTGCATGTTGGACCCAGTCTACAGGGTCCTCTCGTCAGACAGCAGACTCATCAGTCCCCTTCGGCTGGTGAATACAGGCTAGAAGAACCCATGATTTTTGTCTCCACTTGCTGCTGCGAAGCAAGGTTGGGTTCAGCGACGGAGATCAAGTTTCTCCAGGACCGAGCTGATCTGGATATTGATGACCTACAAAGTTGCCATGGAAATGTTGTCACAGTAACTGATGGTGGCCATGGAATTGTCTCTCCAGGCCAGGACGCTAATGACAACAAACAGTACAATGGTAGATAGGGAGAAAAATGGTACAGTTTCTGCCTTTCTGGTGAACACCATGATAGCAATTTACTTAATGATCCAGAGAGAATGCAACTTGTGGTCATTCATGTTGTCAATGAGAACAATGAACATTTGGCTTGGGCTGAAAAAAGTTGATGGTGTTTGGACCATCTCGGATGATAATGCTAGGTCTATTGGTAACATTATTGATTGAAGTTTTATGGGTGGAGAACAAGACATTAAAAGCTTCTTCGACAACCTTAGACAAGAATTAGTCATTCAGGGTAGAAGTAGCACAGTTAAGAAACTTAACGAGCCAAGAGTCGGACCTAGAGAACTTAAATTTTTGTTATGCAATGAAATACTGGCTGAGGGTAGCAATAAAAGCAGGGAAGGTAAAGGTTATGTTAATTTTAAATGAGTAGCATCTTATGTTGGAGTTATAGAGGCATTGTGGGTAAGGAAAAAGTAAGAAACTTCACAAGATGGCTGGTATAAAAAAAAGTAGACATTATTCTTCTCCAGAAACCAAATTGATTTTGCTACTACTAATGTGAGTGATGCTTTAAAGATTGGCAAATTGAAGGGCTTTTGTCGTGTTCCCTCTATGGGTATGAGTGGAGGTATGATTGTGATATGGGAAAATAACAGATCTATTTTTGAATAATTTTGCAATGATAGGCATTTCCATATTCTCTAGGTGCATGACAAAGAGAATGATAATGAATGGTCTATGTGGATTGTTTATGGTCCTGTGGATGGAAATGACAATGGCACATTCTTCTTTAACATCAAGAGAATTGTGGCAAAACACATTGACTCAGCATGGTGTATTGGTGGTGATTTTAATGTTATTTGCTGGACTAGAGAAAGGATTAGGCAGGACTTTTGGGTGAAGATATGTCCTTTTTCAATGAGTTTGTTGAGGACTGTGGACTTGTGGACATCTCTAATTTTGGCCTGGACTATTCTTAGTCTAATGCTATGTTCAAATCAATGCTTGATAAACTTCTTATTTCTTCTTCCTGGATGCAAATGTATTCCTTGCCTGAAGGCTACCATTTTCCTAGGGTAGTTATTATCATTGCGCAGTTGGTATCAATTGTATTGGTCCTAACTTCTCTAAGGTTAACAAATAACAGATTTGAACTAATCTGGTGGCATTTAAAGATCTGGTCAAGAATTGGTGGAATGAAATGACCCCAATGTTCAGTCAGCTATCAGAAATTTTGTTTGTAAATTGTGGATGCCCAAGAAGTACTTGAAAAGGTGTGCAGGTCAGCACTTCACTGTTTCAGCCAATAAGAGAAATGAGTGGATTTCAAATATTGAAAGTCTGAAAATTTGAACAACAGTGGTTTGCTTCCAGAAGACTAGAGGCATGAATGGCAGATAGTTAAAGATGATTACGAAGAGTGGTGTTATAGGAAAGAAATTAAATGAAACAATGAAATAAGAAAACTTGGCTCAAGGAGTGTGATGAAAATATAAGGTTCTTTCACGCTCAGGATAGTATCAGAAAAAAGAAATTTTCTATTCACATATTACAAATATTTGATTATGTTTTTTAAGGGGCTGTGAAGTTCTAGAGTCAACTTTTCATGGATGACAGAAAATGGAGACCTTTATTCAATTTCATATCTTCTAAGAGGTTAGATGATCCTGAAACTGAGTCCCTTATTGAAAGTTTTTCTGAAAAGAAAATAATTGATACCTAGAAGGAGATGGACCCCTATAAAGCTCCTGGCCCAGACCGTTTCTCCATTCATTTCTATGTTCACTATTAGGACATTATAAAGAAAAATTTTATCACACTTATTAAGGAGTTTGAAATGAAGCCAAACAATATCAAATGCTTCATTTCCACTAGCCTGGTCTTGATCCCGAAGAAAGAAAATATGGAAGATATCAAGATCTTAGACCAATCAATCTCCTCAATTACAATTACAAGATTATTAATAAACTGTTGATTTCCAGATTGAGTAGGTACATTGACAAATTGATTTACTCTTCTCAGACAGCTTTTGTTCTAGGCAGATATATTTTAGAGAGCTTCATGATAGCACATGACTGTCTTCACGACCAAAGAGTAGGAAAGAGTGTGTGTACCACACAAACTGAACTTTGAGAAAGTATATAATAAGATTAAGTGGGACTGCCTACTTAAGTGTGCTATACATGATGGGATTCAAGGAGAGGTAGATCAGATGGATTAAAAGTTGTATCACAACAGCAAGATTCTCAATCGACATTAATGGCAGGGATTTCGATTTCTTGTCTTCCTCCAGAGGCTCAACCAAGGAGTGCCTGTATCTCCTCTTCTTTATGTTATCGTTAGCCAAGATCTTAGTATCACGTGGAACAAAGCAGAGCACGCTAGTTTAATTGAAGACATAGAAGTGGGCCTTGGAAGAGAAAAGATCTCACATCTCCTATTTGCAGATGACACTCTCCTTTTCTCCTTAGCTAAACCGGTTAAATGTTTATCCTTAAGGGTTATTGTTGGCGTCCATATTTTTCAGAAAAAAAAAAATTTGGGCCAAAGAAAAAAATGGGCTTAAGTGTAGGGTGGACAGCCCATAATTGAGTCAAATCAGGCCCAATTGGGTACCCCAATGTGTTCTGGTCAGCCAGCCCATGAGCCCATGCAAATCAGAAAAAAGTCCAGCCCATAGGGAGGCTGGCGCACAGCCCAGCAGGAGCAGGACCTGGCTGGGCCGCGGCTGCCCAATGCAGGCCCACTGCGGCCCCTCCCAGCCTGCCAGCCCACCTGGCCCATCTGCCACCTCAGCACCTCCAGCCGCACCATGCCAAGCCATCAATTGGTCAGGTTATGGGAGAAGGAAGCTGAAAAGGCCAGGGGGAGGCCAAGGGGCAGTCAGGTCAATAATCTAGGATTAAATGGTGTAACCCTGAGGGGCAGGCCAAAGGTCACCAGGCATTGAAGCCCAGGCTGACCCTTCATTCTCCCTCAGCCTCTATAAGAGGAGGAGGGCACGCCACCTTCAGGGAGAGCTTCTTCAGACACCGGGAGGCTGCCGGATTGCCCACTGCACCTGCTGCCAACTGCGCCCCTGCACCTGCTGCACCTGCTGCCTGCGGCCAAGAAAAAGAAGAAGAAGAAGAAGAAGAAGAAGAAGAAGAAGAAGAAGAAGAGAAGGAGACAAGGTAGGAAGGGGTAATATATATTTGTTATGTAGCCCTCTAAGGGATTCCTTTCTATCTGTTCCAGTGACCATCTTCAGCCCCTGGCCTGTCTACAGAAAATGCCCCATTTCGGCCTGATTAAACCTCCTTGATACGTATAGCACTGGCCTCTGTTCCAAACCCCAAAACCAGGCCCGACCATGAGCCACCTTTTACCAACCGCAGGCCCACTTAGGGGCATCCGAACATCCACCTGCAGGTGCCCAAAAGAGCCCCATGTCGGTCTCCATAGCCAGTCCATTTGTGTCCTGGTTTCTGCCCACCTGCAGACAGCCTAAACAGGCCATCTGCAGGTCCATTTCCAGCCCTGTTCGGCCCCTACACAGGTCCCAATTCAGGCCTCCAAACCTGGTCCCCTTGTGACCCAATTCTGCCCACCTGCAGGCACCTTAAACAGACCCCACACAGGTCCATATACAGCCCATGTCCGCCCCCAATCCAGGCCCACAACCGGCCCATTTTCTGGCCTCTACCCAGGCTCATAACCGGCCCATGACCGGACCCCTGTTCAGGCCCACAACCGGCCCATTTTCTGGCCTCTACCCAGGCCCATAACCGACCCATTTTCTGGCCTCTACCCAGGCTCATAACCGGCCCATGACCTGACCCCTGTTCAGGCCCACAACCAGGTCCATTGTACAGCCCCTTCCAGCCCATCCAGAGGACCCCCTAAAGCAGGTCATTTCCAACACCCTTACAGCCAGATTCCAGCCCCTTTGAGGCTCAACCAAGTGGCCCTTTCATGGGTCCAGCCAGCTTCCCAATAAGGCCCATCAACAGCCCCCTTTGGCATTGCAAAAAGGATGGAAAAGAAGAGGTCGCAGCAGCCCCTTTGTGGCTTGTACCGGCAAAGAGAGGGGTGAACCTCAACGTCCCTTTCACGGGTCCGGTTCTCCCCTCAACTTATCAAGGGAGGAGTGAGCCTCAACGGCCCTTTCACGGGTCCGGCTTTGCCTCCAATAAGAAGTCCTTCCAACTCAAGAAAAACTGAAGCCCGGCTTTGAACGCCGACGGAACATGAACCGGCCCAAAATGGCCTTCAAAAAAAAACAAATAAAAATCAGAATGCGAAAGCAACACTAAACTAAGGAGCTTCACCCCTAGCGGGGAACTCTATCTTGGACAAGGATGCGGGCATGTTCCCGTAGCTGTCGATCCGGACGGGAGCGCAGGTAGGTTCCCGTAGCCGTCGATGTCCGGATAGCGGGTAGGTTCCCGTAGCCGTCGATCCTTCCCCCAATATGGCTAAGTTAAGGCTGGCCACTTTGGATGGGTAAACTTCACCAAATTAGAAAATGACCGGCATGCGGTTGTAATGCCAAAATTTTTCTAAGTCGGTGAGGAACCTATAAATTGAGGGAAGGAACCGACCATCTTGTACACCGATGTACTCCATCTTCTATGCAATGAAATGACATCGTCTGTCAACTTGAGATGCATGATTTCCGGGCACCGAATGGTGGCCCAATGGGCCGGAAGTGATGCAAACCATCAAACAAAAATGCAACATAAACAAAAATCTAGATATTTTCACAAAATAATAATTAAACCAGGTTCTGAAATGGGACTGTCCTGCCACGTTTTCAAACCCCTACAGAAGACCATATTCTGCCCCTCACTGTGACCCCTCGTATAGTCACCTTCTACCCCTCCAAGCAGACCCAAAACAGGTCCTGTTCAGCACCGAATCAGGCCCTGAAATGCCTCCAAAAATCAGACAACCAATCAGACCTTGCCCGGTCCCACCTCAGAATTCTGCACAAGTCCAGGTCGGTCTCCATTTCAGACCATCTAATAGACCCCAATCAGGCCCAATTGCAGTCCAGCCGAATGCCCCTCGTGCAGGCCCATGTCGACCCATTTAAGGCCACCTGAATAGACTCCCTAACCGCGTCTTTAAGTTGTCCTCGCTCGGCTCAAATCAGGTTCCAGAACCGTCCCCAATTCATACCCCAGTCAGGTCCATTTTGTCCCATCCAAACTCCCTCAAACAAGCCCCTTTGTGGCCAGTTTCCTTGCTCTTTCTTGCGACCATACTTCAGCCCCTTCGTGGCTCGGCAAAATCCCAAATCAGTCCTCAAATGAAAATTCAGATTTAAAATAAATCTGGAACTTTATCAAAAAACCCAATTCAATAAAATTGAACCACAACAAAGATATTCTCAAAGATCAAACTTCAAAGAATACAAACTCAGACTTTGATCAAATCCAAAACACACAGAAATTTCATATTTTCAGTCAAATCTGTCTACAACAAAATCAGATTTAAGTAATCTGCCAAAAAAACAGATTCTAATCAACTTGAAGTGCACATAAAAATCTGGTTCAATAACCTGAAATTCCATTTCAAAAGGCATCAAACTTCATTTAAATAAACAACAAATGCTTAATATCCAAAAGAAATTAAATAAACAACATTTCAAACACATAAAGCTTGTCAAAAAGTCAACCTAAACCAGAAAATTCAGAATCTGAAAAAAATTCAGAAAACCAACTAAATAAAAATCCCAACATGCTTAAAACTCTTTAAGCACATCAAAAATTTAAGCATAACAACTTGAGTCAATCAAACTCAAAACAAAACAAGATCAAAACCAAATTGAAACCAAAAGAAACAAATCAAACAACTTCATTTAAACTCAAACCCACAAAACCGACTCTAAGTCAATCCAAAATCAACCAACAAACAAATGAAATCAACCCAAACAAATCGGTTTGCATTTCATCGAGCCCAAAAGGCCGCTGCCCTTTTGAGTTCATTTTATTTTGTGGATGTTCATGTTCTCCAAAAACAGGTTGCCGTGACAGTTAATCAAAGGCATTCGAGCCGTTGCTCGATGTAAGCTAACGCCAGGTATTCGCACCATCCGGCGGAGGAGAGTAAAAAATTAAATTTTCAAAGAATCCGAACCTCGGTACTTATACTTTTAAACTACCACCGGACTATCTAATATTTTTAGAATATCACCTATTTCCCTACATAAGTCCGGGGTATCGACAAAAGTCTTTCTTTCTCTATAAATGACGTAAAAAAAAGAGGTTCACACAGTTATGCTCCACTTTATGCAGACGATTACGATTCTGAAAACTAAAGATAAATCAATAGAAGTGTGAACTTGTAGGTGTATATATTAGACGAGGATCAAAAGAACATGGTAGAAAGAATTTTTAACATACCCTAGGCCGCTTTCCCCATCGCATCCATAGGGCTCCCCTTCCAGATAAAAGTATCAAAAGCAAGGATTGGCAAGGTGTAATACAAAAAATAGAAGCCCAACTACAAGGTTGGAAAGAAAGAATGCTATCTGCAAGAAGTAGATAGGTACTCTCAAATTTGGTGTTGCAAAGTATCCCCCTCTACTTCTTTTCTATTATTAGAGTCCCCAAAGGTATTGATTCCAAGCATGAAAGAATAAGAGGTAGATTTTTTTTGGCACGAGAATTTTGATAAGAAGGGGTTACACCATGTTAAGTAGAATCATGTTTGCAGACCCATAAATGAAAAAGATGTAGGTTTGATTCCAACAGATATATTAATATTGATTTACACTAAATAATTGTAGAAGTTCAACGACAATGGTCAAGGGTTGTGGGACAAGGTGGTATCTCCAAGTATAGAATATGGATGAATGATACGTGCCCCTGGTTTCCTATTGGGATTTTTAGAGGTAGACTTTCTCATGTTTGAAAACATATTTTACCCAACTAGAATTTTTTCAACTCCTGCAGTATTAAGGTTGGTAATGACATTCGCACGTCATTTTGGGAGGATAGATGGACAGTCAGTTTTGAGTTGAGCAAAACCGAACCAATTTTTCTTAACTGAAAACCCTCCCCAGTCAACTAAGCTCAATGATCAGTCTTGAAAGCCCCAACCCAAACCCCCCTCGCGCAAAAGATGGATGCCAATGACAGTGGGCCAATGCCCTCCATCACCGCGAAAGATGCCACTGTTGCATGTCCTCCTCCTCCGGTGTCCTTGCCAATCCTTTCGCCTTGCTAGAAGCAGCCATCGCCAATGCTAGAATCTCTAACGACGTCCACCTTCCGGTAAAAATTTAGGTTTATGTTTTTTATTCTTCTACTTATATTTTCTCATTTCTTCTTTTAACTCTATCCTTCTATCATGTATTAGAGTCTTTGTATTCCTCTTGTACACTTCCTATGCTTAAATCTCTAAGATATTGCATGTTTCAATGTCTTTGATGCATCGGTGGTTTCTGACCCTGTTTTTGTTTCTTCAAATATTTTTTTATCTTCAACATATTATGGAGACATTGTTTGAAATTTGAATGTTATGGTTTGAGTACCCTAGATGTTGTTAAAAATAGAAAACCCTTTAAAAATTGTTAAAGGACAAATGTAACATTTAACTACACTTTCATGTCATTACAAGAGATTTGAAAAAGTAAATATAAGTTAACACCAATGATCATTCCAATAAAAAAGTAACATGATATAAATTATATGTAATACTAAATATACCTTCCTATCATCAATATCTATGGAACTGGCCATGGGACTCCTCAATCTCTGGAATTTCTGAGATATTTCATTAAAAATTGTCAATCATGATTAGCCCGTATCTAGACAAGGGGCCCCGAGGGGTGCACCCACACCCAAGGGGGGAGAAACTGGGTGAGAAAGCCACCCCTCGAGGTGACTGTACATGGGGTAGGGGGGGTTCTAGGTTCATCTAGACTCAAGGCCAAAGGGGGACAGGGGACTGGGGAAGGGCCGATTGACCAGGGGGAGCCTCCCTCAGGTGCTATTGCTGCTGCATGGGGATCAAGAAGAGGCCAGGCAGCAAGGGGGTCAGGGAGAGGGTGCAAGCCAGATGGAAGGGGATGGGGAAGGGAACGGTAGGACAGGGAGAGGGCTCTGCCGCCATGAAGGGGATGTCGGATGGGGTGGTGGGCCAAAATCGGGGGAGCAAGAAGGGAAGGGTGGATCACCCAATTTCCTCCCTTATTGGGAGGATCAAAAAGGAATTGGGCCCTATTCCAGTTTTCCCAGATCCCATCTATGGCCGATTCTAATCCGATCCTCCAAAATCGACCAATCTAGCCATCAGAGTCAATTCCTTTGGGAATTAGTCTTGGATCGGTCCTCCATGACATGGAATACTCTCTCTCGAGAATCTGTTTCTCTCTATGCCTCTAAGAAACAAGATCAATGATACGAGATCTATATAAACATCTAGTATAACTTATTTTCCACCATAAGTTGATTACTAATATGAAGGATATAGATAATTTGTAGGAATATGGGACTGTAAAGTTAGTAATCAACTTATGGTAGAAAATAAATAATAATAGATGTTTATATACATCTCATATCAGTGATCCTATTTCTCAAAGGCATAGAGAGATAGAGATTCTCGAGAGAGAGCATTCCAAAATTCAGAGGACCAATCCAAGACTAATTTGGAGGACCGACCCAACAGCACCACGTTCGTCCCCATGGAGATCTTCACCACCAGGCAGTGCCCTACCTTCCACGGCATCTCGGCTGCAGCCAGCAAGGCCGGGCCATCGTCTCCTCCTTCGGTTCTTTCTACACAGTGCAGAAATAGGACAAGGCAAAGGCTGATCCAAACCAAAGGGAAGTCCTTGCAAGAGATATCCAGCAAGAATGAGGGGACAAGGTACAGATGGCAAACACCAGCGCCGCACTGCCGCCTACAACAATAGATAGGTTCTGCCATCTCCAGTTGTGAGTTCTCTTAGGTTTAGAAGGACATCAAGTCCTGGGGCCGATAGACTAAAATAAGATGGCACCTGTTGGGTTTACCCAAAGTTGATATTTCAGGCTAACAACTTCCAAATCCAGTCCAGATTTCAGATCAAACTATAACAGTTTACAAGTCTAAATACAACGATTTTTTAACATGACTGGGATGGCCATTTTCATTGATGATAGAAAGATAAAAATTTACATGCTTCTGCTGAGAGTAGAAGGATGGGTCAGACTTAAAAAGATCTAAAAGAAAGGAATCCCTCCTAAAAACAGCCTTATCAGCATTGACACCCATACCTGCAAAATATCAATCCCTTGCAACATTTGCCATTAAATGGAGGATGGCCATGGCAATATAATGATATGTTGGTACTATACACAGTATATGATCAGTAGACATCCCAAATTATAAGGTCATGGTCATTCTTTCAAAAAAACAATTGAACTCTGTCTTGATCTGTCTTTTATCACTGCTGCCACTCCTATATACTAAATGAAGTCACTAATGGAAAAAAAGCCATTTAAGATACGTAAACATGAAAAGGATAAATAAAAAATGATTAAGCTCAGAGTGGCATGAATAATTTAATAAAAAAGTGGTTATAATTTTAAAGAACAATATGGCATGACAGAAAAAATTACAATTTGTTTCAAGGCTAAGATCTCAATAGAGCAAGTATAACTGCAAACCGTGGAGATTCTAAATGGGCAAAGTTTAGGCTTCGCTTTTCGGCTGTACTTGATTAGCTGGGTGCCCTTCTTCAATGCTACCAATGCCTTCAAAAACAAAAAGAGAAAATACTTCAAATGAATGGCATAATATGTTTAATTTCATCATCAATCACCTTTAACAATATTGTTGATTGAATGCTGAATTTACAAATAATAACTGCAAAGAATAGAGAACCAAGTGCACTGCCTACTTACTACCGCCATGAGAAATCTGTGCTTCACTTAAATATATTAAGAACAAAAGAAAAGTCAAAAAGTTCTTCTGAAGACAAAAGGCGGAAAAGCAAATGTATTAAGGTAAATAATGCAAAAGCAGAAGCAGTTGATGATGGAGATAATGCAAAATCTAAATGTATCAAGGTAAATAATGCAAAGGTAGAAGCAATTGATGATGGAGAGAATGCAGAACCTATCTCAACAAATTAAGAAAATAAACAAAAAGCAGAAAATGTAGAAATATTCTTCAATCAAAAGACATATTTTTGCGAATAAAATCAATATGTCACAAAACCAAGATATACCATTGAAGAAACTTTATTTTTCCATATTGAAAATCAATTATCATTATTTAAAAATAGATCATATGTGATATGATATACATACATATAGATTATTTGGTGTGGTATGAATATAGGAACATACAACTTGAGTTAAATCTTCTAAGTATAGGGACTTCCATCTGACCAGGAAGATGCCAACCAAATATTAAATTATTTGAGATTATTATGTAGGTATTGAAAAGTGTCTTTTGACCGCTCTCTAACAAACTTGCAATATTTCAATGTTTACATCAAGCAACTACTCAAATACCTTTGATTAACCACCATAGCAACTCATTCACACAAGCCATGCAACTCATTTACATGAAGTCATTCATCCACATAGAAATGCAATAAGACATAAGATTTGAGAAACCAACCACCATTGCCTTTCTGCATCAAATTTTTACTTGTTATTTGTATTGTCAATATGTCGGTTTCTGATTTTCTTTTGTTTCGGGTCCGATTAAGTAATCTATTTCCTTCAACTTATGATTTCCATTTATCGGTGACTGATTCTAACTTTTTTTTATCCATTTTTTTATTTATTTGTTTCTTTTGTTGTGTATTCAGTATTTTATTCATCATCATTTTTGTTTTGTAAATTTAGTTGTTTGTTTTCTGTTTGTGTGAATTCTGAGTTGGTGTTGGTATATATGTTTTATTTTCAGTTCAGTTTTGTATTTCTATCTCCATTTTATTTCAATTCTGTTGTGTTGTGTTCTCATTGCAGTTCTGTTTTGTATTTATTTCTCCTTTTCATTCCAATTATTTAATTCAGTTTTGTTTCTGTATTATTTTTCATTTGAGTTTGGTTTCTGTGCTTCATTTGTTTCAATTTCGATTCTGTTTGGTATATTTTTATTCATATTTCAGTTATGTTCTTTTACTCTTGTTTTTACTAGATATTTCTGTTTTCGGTTTTTTTTTTAGTCCCCCTTTTCTTTGTCTTCAGTACTGTTTAATTCTTTCATATTTATTTTTATTGTTTCCTTTCTATTTTATTCTTTCGCTTGTGTTTTATTCTTCTGTTCTCTGTTTTGCTCTCTTTGTTTTTATTTCCTGTAATGTTTATATTCGCCTTTTGTCATTCATTTTTTTCCTGATCATGTTTGTCATTATTCTTTCTCGTTACTTCATTCACTCTTTGTTTCTGCATCACTATTGCTTTTGGCATATTGTTTTATTCTTCTGTTCTCTGTTCAAGACTAATGTTGGCACCTAAAAATGTCACAACACCAAAAAAATGATGAAGTTTCGGACAAAATACGTAAAATAAAACCAAACAGACAAGTTTGATCCAATTTTCATTGCATTTAGGGCCAATGGGCCGAACAAGCCCAATAAGTCTTATTGGATCCGACGGACCAAATGTCGGCCCAATAACGATCGGACACCACCAGAAGGTCCACTTGACTTCCAGATTAACAATGCCAGAGTCGGATCGGAAATCCGACCTATATTTGAGAAGTTATGGGAAAAACAATGAAAGTCAATTTTCAGGTGACCTTATTGGGGGCATATTGGGCCCAAAAGACAAAACAAGTGAGTCCATAGGACTGTACCGGTCGAGACCTTCGCAACGGTACCCCAATTGTCAGAATCTGGTTTCGATAGGACCCTGAACGGCAAAATGGTGTCTTTCACCCTTGTTAGGTTTGGACAATTCGGGACAGGTCCGGTAACATGTTGGCGCATCATTGAGTCCGCCTAACTCCATATAGAGTAACATTGAAGTCGGATCAGAAATCCGACTCATATCCAGACAGATATGGGTAAAATCGTGAAAGCAAACTTTTGGGTAATTTTTGTGGGGCTTAATGGGCCCAAATGACCAAGTCAGTGGGCCCGTGGTGTTGTCTCAATCATAAGCTTCACAACGGTACTTTGAATGTCGGAATTCGACTCTGGACGGAAAAATGACCGTTTTGCCCCTATTGGGCCTAGACAAATCCAAGCAGGCCCATTAACAATCGACGCCACTAGAATGTCCGCCCGACATCCAGAAGAGCAATGTTGAAGTCGGATCATCAATCCGATCCATATCTGGGAAGTTATGGACAAAATTCAAAAATTTGCGGAGCTCGCACGCATCACAGGACAAGGGCAAATCTGTCCAAGCAGTCTCTGGACAAGTTATTTTGAATGAAGACCAAAGTTCCAGTGCATATTTATTTAATTGTATTTTAGATACAATTTTCGGAATTTTTGAAGGCCGAGATCGTATCGATCGGGAATTCTATCAAATCGGTGATCTTCAGACAATTGGAGAGTCATTAACCGTAGATCTGATGGTGCACAAGATCAACAGCAATCAGGACATCTTCCAATTTTTTACCGGCATTTTTTGGAGTTAATTTAGTAAATTCTGCCCGGAATTAATCTTCGCCGTTGGATTGGGAGCATTCCGATGAAAAGCTAGGTCAAACTTAACATTAGAAGATCAGCCGCCACATCCTCTGTCTCGTGTCCACGTACAAAATTTCCCTCCTTGTTTTTTAGTAGATAATCAACGAGGATACTATCTTCCATTATTGTCATTTAAAGAATGAAGGAAATAAAAGATAATGAAAGACCTTTAGGAGCTGGCGGCGGTAAAAAAAAAAGAAAGGGGAGGAATCCCCGAAGTTCAGCAAGTCGGCGCGCAGCCCACTTCCCTCCGCAATCAAGCGCAGCCTTCCCGGATTCTCCATCTTTCTCTTTCTCAAAAAGATTTGCGTACGCAGTTGGCCTGCTGGCAGCGTACGAGATATAAAAAAAAGGAGTCAAAAAAAAAAGAGGTGAGGTTCAGCAACCCGGCAGCCAGAGGGAGAGAGAGGGACAGCGGAGGAGCGAGGGCCTTCATCAACAACAGTCCGGTGGTCTTCAACAGTAGCAGAAGAGGAAGAAGACCAAGGAAGCAGAGGCTTCACTCAAGAGAAAGAGAAGAGGAAGATCAAGGAGGGGAACCGCTGCTTTCAACGTCCACCATCGTCCTCAGGAGAAGAAAATTTCCATCCCCTCACGTAAAAGTTTCTTTTCTCTTCTTTTTTTTTTTTCTCTTTTGCCTTCTATCTTCTTCCACCTTCTGCCGCACCACCTATCCCCACGTTTCTCTTGCTTTTTTGCAATATCTTCCCTCAAACCTCTTCCAACCCACCGTAGACCATTGCAGACCCCCCATCTACACCTTGTTTGGTCCACCTGAAAGCCTCCACGTACAAGTCCTTGCCTACCCCCAAACAGCTCTCACTGACACCCCCTTAACAGTTCCTTACAGCCCCTTAGCAGGTCCGATTGCAGTCCTTTAAGCAACTGCCGGTTCTCTTCAAAAAAAAAAAAAAAAAAAAAAACAGGCCCCTTTGCCCCCATGTCGAACAGCACCATGGCACCTTAAATCCCCCAGCCAGGCCTCAAAGTCCTGGTCGACAGCCCATATATGACCCCATTTGGCCTACATAAACTTCTCCAAACACTTTCTACAACACCTTAAAACAAACCAGTTAGCCTCTTTGATGGGAGGGAATAAGGGTGACAGCCCGGGCCTCTTGGAATCCGCCGGACGGGCCAAGAGTTAAGCCGGGTGGCCCGAACTCCATCTATCAAAGACTCCCTCAACAGCCCCCTGTTCAGGCCCCTCCAAACATCTCTTACATCACCTCAAAGTAAACCGGTTAGCCTCTTTGATGAGAGGGACTAAGGGTGACAGCCCGGGCCTCTTGGAATCCGCCGGACGGGCCAATAGTTAAGCCGGGTGGCCCTAATTTCCTCCTATCAAAGACCCCTTCAACAGTCCCCTAATCAGAGCCTAAAACAGCCCCCACAACAGCCTCTGAGTGGCCCAATTCAGACCCTAAACTGGTCTCCCGCAGCAGCCCCGAAACCGGTTTCCAAACCAACCCAAGTCGCCCCGTTTTTTCCTACTATCAGTCCTTGAAACGCCCCAAAACATGTGCTGGTCCTGTCCCAAAACAGGTCCTGGATTGATGTCAAAACAGGTGCCGGTTCGGTGCCAAAGCAGGTGCTGGTTCGGTCGGCAAACAGCTGCTGGTTCGATCACGGCAAACAGACCCCGATGTGGTGCAAAACAGGCTGCCAAGGTCCAATATGCTGAAAATGGGCCAACCGGGCCATGAAGACTTGAAGCCGGCCCAACCGCGCCAAGAGAGACAAGGACCGGCCCATTGGGCCCATTGGGCCCATCGGACACAAAAAAAATTTTAAGTCAAATCTGAACATGAAATAAAGAATCTAAGGAGTTAGCACCACACCGTGGGCGCTCCACAATTGGGCGGCTAGCCCGGACCAGCTTCCGGTATGTCGACCCGGGCGTAGGCATGGGACCCGCTCCCAGTGCAGACGGACCCTTCCCCCAACATGGCTAGTCGAAAGACTTGACATGTCGGAGGGTAAGTATCCATTTGAATGAGAATGGGTCGGCATGCCGTCGTAATGCCGAATTCATCTCTCGATCTTATGGAAAATTATCCCGGGGGAAGAGAGGTGACTATTTTCAGATTTTCATGCCTCCAATGTAAACCGACATGATGTATATCGACATGAAATGAAATCAGTGCAAAGTTCAAGTGCCAATGGGACTGTTTGCAAACCGGGCACCGATGCTAGCCCGACGGACAGAATGAGATGCGGACCGAACATGAATAAAAAGATAAAACAAATCTGAAAATACCTTAAAACAGGTCATTAAATCTGAAAAATGAAAGAAAAATCAGATTTCTAATAATCTGTAAATTTCAATTAAAATCATTTAATAAAAATCCACTCCTTAATCAATTGAAAACTAAATAATTCAAAACAATAAAACAAATCACATTGAAAATACTTTAAAACACCAAAAATCAGTCATAAAACAAAAATTCAGATAATTAACAATTTGGAATTTAAAATTGATCAAATCAAAACTTCAAAACACCTAAAAAACATCGAACATATTCAAATCAACACCAAAATATCAACCCACATAAGAAAACAACAAAAATATCCTAATTCATATGTTGATCAAACTAATAAGTCAAATTGCTTAAAACATCAAATTCCATTAAATTCCAAACTCAAATAAAAAAATAATTTCAACCAATTAAAATAAAAGTAATCGAAACCAAATCAAACTGAAGTCAAAATCAAACAATTCAAAATCAACATAAAAATCAAATCTGAAAATTCGCAATTTACACCACATAAAACCAACCTCAAATCAAATCAAAAATCAATTCCAAAACAAATAAAAATCAACATCCAACCAAGTTAAGACAACTTGTTCGCATCTTATCAGGTCCGAAAGGCTAGGCCCTTATGAGTTATCTTTTGTTATGTGGATGTGCACGTTCTCTCAAACTAGTTTGCTATGGCGGTTAATCAAGGGCATTCGAGTAGTTGCTCGATGTAAGTTAACGTCGGATATTCGCAGCATCCAACGGAGAGAGGTCAAATTTAAATTTTCTTAGAACCCGAACCTCGGTTCTAGTACTTTTAAATGTATCGTCGGACTATTTAATACATTTATAGGTTATCATCTATTTTCCTAAGTAGTCCAAAGGAGATACGAAAATCGTTTTGATAAAAATGTAAAAGCGAGGTTCTCACAACTAATTATCATTTAACTTCTGTTCAGTGATTATTTATTAGTTTTTTTGATTATTTGGTTATTAACTTACTATTAACTCAACTCAAATCTTAATCCCAAAAAAGTTGGTACCCGCTACATGGATTATCTTTCTCCATTCACTTCAATTTTTAGTTATTTTTTAGAGATATTTAACCCATCCATATTGAATTACACTTCTCGTGGTTAACTTTGAATCTACCATGCCATTTTTTATTTTCCACATTTTTTTTACTTTTCTAACTAAAGCTTCCTAATGTTTAATATGCCTAAACCATTTCAATCTTTCTTTCTTAATTTGTCAACAATTTCCACTTATTAACTTACTATAAAATAATTTTATAATTTTATAATTCATTAGTTCATATATTTTAATTCAATAAATTTGATATAGATTTTGTTTGAACAAAGATTTATTTAATTATATTAAATTATTAAATAAGTAATTAAATTTTAATTCATTCTCAAAGCCATGAGGAGTAAAAATGGATTCCCAAATCCCAACACAATGCATAGACATGTTAAAAATGAAATTTTCATTTTTACATCTATCATATATAATTTACATCAAAGTGGGATCTATAAATGAGTGCTATGGGACGGCACGGGTAAATCAGGCTGAAATATTGCCAAAAGAGCATAAAAATACTCGAACGAAATTAAAATGGACCAAAAGGAGGCAAACGAGGTTTAAACCGGTCCAAAATGGGCATGAATCATCCTAAACAGGACTAAACTGGCCTCAAACGGGCTGAACCAAGCATGGACCCGGTCAGACCAGCTGGACTGGCCGGCTGTCACGCAAGCTAGACCAGGTGAGGGCGTCTGCTTGCATGGCGACTCTGAGTGAAAAATATCCTACTGGGGGATCGCAGCAGAATTTGGCTATTTCGGTGCAAAGGGGAGTCATGGACGTATCATGCAGCATCCGGTGTGAAGGATGTGACAGGATCCAGGGGGCCCGAGCACGTGTTTAGGGAAGCCGACAGAGTGGGGTCATGGCAAACCCGTGGGGGCACCCACATTGTGTGACGAATACACCCGAGGGAGAAGGACATGTCACGTAGCTGAAGTGGGCGTCAAGGATTCCGGAATCGGAATCCGGTCCCGATTCTAGGAATCGGCCGATTCCTGGGAAGGGAATCGATTCTGGATCGGCCCGGGATCAGTTTTTTTTTTTGAATTTTTTTTTGGTCAAAAGAATTCAAAAAAATCTGAAAAAATTCTAAAAATTAGGAAATGAGTTAGAAAAAATTTTAAAAATAAGATTAGCATTCATCCACAGGACCAAATCGGATAAATACTAATGAACTCCACTTGACATTAAGGACATTCTATTGATTCAAAAACCAAAGAGTTGATACATCATGAAAATAAAAAAATAAAAATTTACATCATATCAGTCAAATACAAATATCTAGGATATAGATACGGGTTTTCCTCCTCTCCCTGCTGTCGACGCTCCTCCCTTGTGCTCAGTCTTGTATACTGTCCAGGATCATACCCATATGAAAATAATGCCGATGCCATGCTATCAAGGTCGTACGGATCGGACTGCGGGACGACCGGGACGTAAGCAGAGGATGGTGCAGCTGATGGTGTAATCCACTGCTGGTCAGCCTGGCCAAATGTTGGATACTGTGGCTCCTGTATATAAAAATCAGGTGTATCCGAATTCAGCGTGTAATACGGCTTTGGATGCCGTGAATCAGGAGACTCGGTTGCTGCTGATGGCTGCGTCGCTGGTATGTACTCCTCGTCATCATCACCTGAGGAGTGAGAAGGAGCCTGCGTCTTTGTCATCCGGGCCGACAGACGCCCGACCTCTAGTTCCTTCTCTTCACCTCTTCACCATCTCGAAGTACCGTAACCCAAAGCTTTTTTCAACTTTGTACATCCTCCCATTTTCCGTGCGATCACTTTTGTTTTCGTTTTCCCGGACCGCGAATAGTACAGGTAGCGGCCGGGAAAGGGAGGCGGGGCTACAGTGCGGTGGCTGCTCCATAGCTGTTGGGGCAGAAGAAGGCCCTGCCTGAGCCTGAGAAATAGCTGGAGGTGGAGTTGGAGCATCCTCCTCGGCTTCAACACCATCCAACTCTCCTTCGACCCGTACGCGGTCATCGGGATCAAACTCGGTACGATCCCCGGCTTCCCTCTCCTCTATCCGGGAGGCAAGTGCGTGCTCCTCCGGAATATTCGATCCATGTCCACCTCCTCCGTGGTGGTGTGGCGGAGGTATGCCTCTGCTCGTATGGACCAACTGCGAATCGTGCAAATCGCTCCTCACTGATCTTCTGTTGATCCCTGATATTCTTGATGCGCGGCCCTCGTATTTGTAATGACAAAAGACCAGCTTCTCCAGCCGGTCTGAGGTCAACATGTTCCTCCTTTTCGTATGTATCAGGTTGAATGTACTCCAGTTCCTCTCATAATGGGAGGAACTGGTGCTATGGCTGAGTATCCTGATACCGATGGCAGCAAGTGGATTCCATCCACTCCTGGTGTTCACATAAACCCACCACTCAGCTGCAAGAAAAAAAAAAGAGAAAAGGTAAACAATTAACCCATCATCTTCCATAACTTATATGAGAAGAAAATAAAATCTTCATCAAGCTATTAGTATACCAGGTGACACTTTGTCAACTGAATATTTCATATCAGCATCTGAGTATACGCCGACCCTCATCTTATACTTCTGCATCTGAAAAATTTATAAAAAAAAAACATTAGTTGCACAGTAAGCTAAATCCAAGGTATTGAATGAACTCTAACTTACTTCTATCTCGGCCTCTATCCTATCCCGCCGAGATCGGCACGTACGTTTGAATAACGACGAAGTGTACCCCGCATCACCTCGTTGTCGTTCACCACCTGTCCTCCATATTGGATGCGGGGGTTCAAAAAATATCTTGCAAGATTTTATTAGATAACATTATGAAGAAGAATAAGACAATTATTCAGCAAAAAAGAAATTTTAACCACGTTACCTGCAGCATGGACATCATGGTGCAAGGTCTTGTCCCATCGGTCATCTATGATCTTCCACCACTTTTTGTAACCTCTGGGATTTTTTTCTTTTATTTTCAGCTTTGCCCGGTCCATAGCATCGTACAACGTGCCCATCTGGTCCCTGTCATCTGAGTCTACCAACCTCAAGACAACTACCAGTGGCTCAATGATTACCAAGTAGTAGGCAATCCTCTCCCAGAACCTCTTGTCAGTGATCTGCTTCTCAGACCTGACAAGAATCTCCAGCTGATCTTTCTTGTCATGCAGGTTGTCCACCATATAGTTATAATACTCCTCGGACTATGTGAACCTAACCAATGCATGCTTGTGCCGGTGTAGACTCTCTAACGCAATGAAATTCGTAGCAAATCGAGTCGGACCAGGCCTAACAAGATCGTGCCTTCCTGTGTGTGATCTCATAATATGTAGCAGGCGGGGATGCGAATAAATAAATGATGTGATCATCCGCGCTCGCTCGACAAGTGTGGATACACCCTCCTCCTTGCCTACATCCTCTAATATGAGATCAATGGAATGTGCCGCACAGGGCATCCAGAACATGTGCTTCCTCTTCTCTATCAACTTTCTCCCAGCCGCCTTATATGATGGTTCGTTGTCAGTGACAACCTGAACCACATTGTCCTCCCCGATCTCCTCCACCACCGCATCTATCAGAGAAAAAAGGAAGTCGGCATTTTTTATCTTCCCAGAAGCATCTACCGACTTCAAGAATGTTGTCCCCTCAGAATAGTACACCAAGAAGTTTATCATACTCCTCTTGGTGATATCTGTCCACTCATCGCACATAATTGTGCAACCCCTCTCCTTCCACACTAACTTAAAACCATCTATCCACTCCTTCAACTCCTGGACCTCCTCATCCAGCCCAACGCCGTATATATGTCGACTGCCCGGGGCTTGCAAACCCGGTCCAGCCTCACCCACGGCATCCACCATCGTCTGGAAGTAGGGGCTGGTGGCTGCATGTGCTGGGATGCCTACATCAAGTTAAAAAAAATTTGGGATCAAGGTAAAATTAAGTTTAAGTAAATAAAACACACATAATGTCAATTTTACTTTAAAAAGTGATACCTGCATGTAAAAACCACTTCACAATATGGCGAACGGCTCTCTTTGTAGCCGTTCATGTTGCCTTCACCCCTTTCATTGCCTGTTTAATCCCCATCTGCCTAGCACTCTGTTTCCTAAATAAATACTCGTCACTCGGTACAAATCGAGTGCTGGTAGAAGTAGAACGGCGGTATGGCTCCTGTCTCCTAGGGTCAGTCTCTCGGTCCCGAGTAGGGCGAGCCGATGCTGATCGGCCCAAAGCTGGGTCAACTCTGGACCCAGACCCTCCTGCTCCCCTCCTCCACAGCAAATGCACGCTTGCTAGCGTGCCTAGCACGTACAAGCTCGGAGTCTGTGAACTGCTCCTCGCTCTCGGCTCCGGCTCGGTGATGCCTTCCCCTCCTTTCCCTTTGGAGGTAGGCGAATCGCGGTCCCTCCTCCTCCGAGTAGCTCGTCTTCGCAACTCCTCCCTCTCGCTCAATCCTAACGACCGGTTGAGAGACTCTACCTGTCATGTAGCCTCTCATCTCCTCACTCTTCTCCCTCGGCACCTTGTCACATTTCTTTACATTTCCACCTGTTCCGGCAATATGTTGTTTCAGCCGGAACACCCCCCCGTTCATCTCCTTCCCACACCATTTGCACTATACCCTCTTCCTGACTGGGTCTACCATGTGCCCGTGTTCCCAACCAACGTCGAAAGCACGTGCTGGTGCTGCATCACCTTGATCGGCCATTGTTTATATCTGCAAAAATTGTAAATAATGCACTAAAAATAATTAGAGAACATAAAAATTGCTTTAGACGCTATTCGGGAAGCAGACAGCCCAAGTAACACACCATTCGGTATGTTTAAAGGGTTACATATTTGCCGGAAATGGTCGTAAATTAACGTACGGGGTATCCGAAATTTTTCCCGTACAAAGAATATCCAATCGATGTTCAAACAACTTGAGCGGAGTTGTTTGATCAAAAATCACCGAGTTTAACTCTGCTCGAAGTTGTCGTAAACGTGTAAAAATAATTGTACGGGATATCCGAAATTTTTCCCGTGCAAAATGGACTTAAACGGATAGTTCAGAACTTGGACGGACTTGTTCGGTCGGAAATCACAACGTTTAACAACGCTCGGACACGTCGAAAACGCGTAAGAATGGACGTACGAAGTTTTCGGCGAAGAAATCTTACCAAAAACCTTATAAAGATCGAAGAAGAGGTTGATTTGAGGCCGACCTGAGCTTGGATCGGCGGAATCCCTTGAAGATGTTGCTTGGAATCGCCGGAATCGCCGGAATCGCCGCCGGAATCGCCGGAATCGCCGGAATCGGTGGAATCGATGGAATCGGTGCTGGAATCGTTGGAATCCTTGTGGAATCGGTCCTAGGAGCTGGGATCGACGCCGAAATCGCCTGGGAATCGCGCCAGAATCGCCGGATCTCCCTTCTTCCGTCGCGGGATCGACGCAATCGAC
Source organism: Cryptocoryne crispatula var. balansae (assembly GCA_036172225.1). Taxonomy (NCBI): domain Eukaryota; kingdom Viridiplantae; phylum Streptophyta; class Magnoliopsida; order Alismatales; family Araceae; genus Cryptocoryne; species Cryptocoryne crispatula. Next base: position 193,102 of record JAYDZW010000023.1, read on the forward strand.
CGCCGCGGGTCGATTCCGGCCCTAAAAGGGCCAGAATCGTTTCGATTTCCGGTCTAGAATCAAACCGGGAATCGAACCGGTCCAGTTAAGCCGGTCTTCCGACGGAATCGGTCGGATCGACCGATTCCACAAGGAATCGGTGGAATCGGATCGATTCCGACCGATTCTAAGCGATTCCGACCGATTCCACGGAATTCTTCCCGGAATCGGTCCTTCCGCATGGAATTCCAATCCGATTCCGGAATCGGTCGGAATCGGACCAATTCCACCGATTTTGCAATCAATGGTGGGCGTGCATGCCAACACATAATAGGGCCATGGTGGCCCATGAGCGCATGTGGCAGCCGGCGGAGCTACGAAGGTCATAGCAGAACCCTACATATCTGATGGGGGGCATGGAGAGAAGCCAGGAGCCCCGAGGACAAAAGGGGGCATGAAGAAAGCCGTGGGGACCAAGGGCAGCTTCATCCTCGCATGTCCACCTTATCGGTCAGCAGGGGCAGAGCAGTGTGGCTGAGTCAGGTGGAGCAGGGGGTGCAGGTGGCGTGGGTGGTACCCTTGTGGGCCTAGAGGGGCCGGAAGACCCTTCCACCATCGCCTTCGTCGGCATCTCCCATCTCTGTGCTCCTCATCTTCTTCTCGTCCACCTTCGTCTCCTTCGTCATTGTCCAAGGGGGAGGGAGGAGTGATGGTGAAAGGCAGATAAGAGGAGACCAGGAGATGATGATGGAAGCCATGGTAGCCTCCAAATCCATCGTCTTCTTCGGCAGACCTCCCCTCCTTTCGCCTTCACCTCCCTCATTGCTCCAATCACCTTCGACACAATCTGGAAGGAGGCCAAGCAGAGACGAAAAGGGTGGCCTGCCGAGGAGCAGGATGTCACGAAGGCCCAGGGTGGTTTGAGGTGAGGTTTGTGCATTGGGGTGGTTACGGAGGAGCTCCGAGAGGGACTGTGGGGCAGCGCTGGGATGTAAGTGATGAAGGTGATGGAGCTGCCGTGGAACTTCGGGGATTGCCGAAGCCTTGAAATAAGGACATGATGGTGTCAATGAAACCAACAAAGGTAGAATTGTTGAAGGACTCAACCAAAAGGGGAAGAGATGAAGGCATAGAAGTTGAGAATGAGGGGGAGTTGAAAGCTCGCCGGCCGGAAGGTTGAGGGTTACCGGCTATTTTCAGAGGTGGAAAAGGAAACCTCCATCGAAAAGAGGTAGAGAAATACTGGGGCCAGGCCCCCTAACCACATCTCGAAGGCCCTTGATCCCAAAAATTCTTCACTTCTTTCATTTCACATAGGGCCTCTTAAATAGAAAGCCAACTATTACAAAAAGTTGACCTTTTAAGCACTATTTACATATGTCCTCTAAGAACATAAATTTAAAGAAAAAGACTCAAGCAAACTCAAATATTTACAAACAAGTTCATAAGGACTAAAACACAAATGATACCTAAGATCTAGTGAATTGGTTCTCCCCATCATTGTCCCATACCGGGAAAAAACTCATCTTCGAGTTTCAAATGCCACATAACAATTGTCACTGCATTATTTGCTAAAGTCGTCAAAAACATCCTAAGAGTCCGCTCATAGGAATGAGCAGATCCCAAGCTCCATTACCAATTTGATGTGGGACGGTGCAGGTGGACTAAGCTAAAACGCAATGAAAATGGCATTAGAACACTCAAACAAACTAAAGTATGCTGAAATAAGAGAAATCAGGCTTAAACCGGCAAAATGGGCCCGAACCGATCCAAAGCATGTCGAATCGACCCTTAACCGACTTCGGACCTGGTTGAACCGGCCAGCTGGACCAGCCAGTTGGACTAAACCCCACACAACGGTGAGTGACGGCCTCCTGGAGGGTTTGTGGTGCGGTCGATGGTGGCCACGAGCCTGGGCAAGGCAAGTGAAAAGCCGCAAGGTCTAGGGTTTATGGAGGCTTCTGGTCACAACCCAGCTGAAGATAGTGGAGGGCTTGCAGCGGCTTCCAATACAGGATCTGGCTGATGAGGATGTGCCCATACACGAGGAGGTAGAGACCAAGATGGGATCGTGGCAGTAGGAGGGTGTGGCTGCATCCTCATGAAAATGGACCACGTCGAGTAGGGTCGTGGCTGCCGTGGTACCATCAGGCCTCACCCAACGTGTGATAGGAGCCGGTGGGGGTCTGAAGGGTTTCTTTGTCCCTTGCCTTCGCCTTCGTCACCTTCTCCCATCTCCATGTTCCTCATCTCCTTCTCTTCTTCCTTTGTCTCTTTCGTCATCATCCGAAGGGGAGAGAGAAGCAAGGGTTAAAGTAGCGACCAAAGGTAGAGTAGGGGCAGGGTGGCAAAGAGGCAATGGCCCCTTCTTGCGGACAGGAGGAGACTGAGAGATGACGATGGGAGCCGCGATGGCCTCCGGATGTCATCTTCTTCAACAAATCACCTATCCTTCTTCTTTAGTCTTCACCTCCCTCATCAATTCAGTCACCTTCAACATAGTCTGGAAGGAGGCCAAGCATTGATGGAAAGAGTGGCTGATCAGGGAGTAGGGTGTCACAGAGGCCCAGGGTAGTCCAAGGTGAGGTTGGTGAGTCAGGATGGTTCTAGAGGAGCTCTAAGGGGGACCATGGAATAGCACCAAGATGTTGGTGATGAAGATGACAGAGCTGCTATGGAACTTGAGGGATCGCCAGAGCCTTGCAATGAGGAAACGTCATTGTCGACAAAACCATCGACGGTGGAACTATTGAAGGAACACAGCCAGAGCCTATAACCAAAAGAAGAAAATAAAGGAAGACATGAAAACCAAGGAGGAGGAGGAGGTGAAGACACGTCGGCTGGAAGGTTGAGGGGAACCAGCCACTATCGGAGGTGGAAAAGGAAACCTCCATCGGGAGGGGCTGGAGAACTAATAGGGCCAAGCCACCTAACCACGGCCCAAACCCAAAGGCCCTTGATCCCAAAAATTCTTCATTTCTTTCATTTGAAGTAGGGCCTCTTAAATAGAGAGCCAATTATTATAAAAAGGGGGCCTTTTAAGCATTATTTACATCTATGACCTCTAAGGACGTAAATTTAAAGGACAAGACTCAAAAATAAGCTTAAATATTTACAAACAAGTCCACGAGGATAGAAGTGCAAAACAGTACCTAAGATCTAGCGAACCGGTCCCCATCAATGAGCCATAATCCTTTGAACAAAATCAATTTGGCATGATTTTGGCCATTTTGACCCAATAAAGCTGTGTCTTAGCCTTAAGATATGATTTTTGAATTGTTAAGATAAAATAAGTATGTTATATGTATGGGATATGCACTTTACATATTCATCTCTAATTAATCCATCTCATTGACATGATTAAATATGCATACTTCATAATTGCTTACTAAATTTTCAACATAAGAAAATATGAACATAATTATATATGCATAGCTAATTATTAGATTACTAATTTCATAATAGGAGCATATTAGCATAATTATATATGCATAGCTCAAAATTATAAGCTCCCTTTACATAATTTAAGCATCTTAACATAATTCAATATGCATAACTCATCATGTATGTTTGTTCTTGCTTTGTCGGCTTAGCTCTTTAGACTGTAGCTCTTTCTGCATTTTAGGCACTTGACTCTTTTCCTCTAGAAAGAAGAGATTTTTGAAGCCCTAGGTGGAATTTCTTCCTCAGCCTCGAGCAAAGCCTTATTCTTCCAGCTAAGCCTCATTTTGAATGAGGCCGATGGGTCGTATTTGTAGAGGATAGAGTGGTGAGGAATAGGTGGCAGCAATGGGAGCTGGTGTCTAAATTTTTAGGAACTATGATGTGAGTGGGAGAGGCCGCCAACTTCAAGCAGCCCGTTTTTTCCTACTTTTTGCTTTGAATGTCATGGAATGGAGCTCACCATAATTGAAAAGATGAGTTTCAGTCAATTTTTACTGATTTATAGGCTGAATTTAGTGGGCTGGATCCTACCATAATTGATTATATAATGTTCACTTACGTCAATAGTTTTATGACTAAATTTCATGGGATGGAACCCATTAAAACCGAGTCCCTGATTTGTAGGTATTTTACGAGGATTTAATGATGGAATTTCATGAAAGAATTTCTCTCTCATTCAAACACCTCATTTTTAAAAAATTTTAGGATATTTTCATTAAATTTTAATAAGAAGAGTCCTCTCCCAATAGGACTCACGATTTTCAAGGATTATTTAAAAGATGTTTATTAATTTTTTTGTAGGAAGAGTCCCCACCTGATAGGACTTCTGATTTTTTGGGCTTTTTGAGAGAATTTCCATTGAATTTTCATTGGAAGAGCTTCTTTTCAATGAAAGACCTTTTTTTAGTCATATTTATCCTCTTTTTTTCTAAATTTTAGGATAAGACTTGGTCATAGCCATCCCTACTTTGTCTCTATCAGATGGAGAGGGAAAGGGTATGCGATGGTAGATGGGGAGAGGGAGAGAGAGAGAGAGAGAGAGAGAGAGAGAGAGAGAGAGAGAGAGAGAGTCCTTTTAGAACTCTTTCATGAGCCAAGCCTTTTTAGGCTTATCAAGCTAGGTGCACAACCACCTGGTCCTTCCTTTTCTTTTTCTTCTTCTCTGGAGCTCTCTTCTCCCCCCTCCCTCTCCTTGAGAGCCACTGGGAGGATCAGGCTAGAGCCTATTCCCCTTTTTCCTTTTCTAGCCAATAGGGGAGGCAGGGAATCTCTTCCCTCTTCCGCTTTTTCCAATGCTGCAGGAAGTAGGGCCAAGCCTCCTCCATGCTGCTTCCCTGAGCAAGCCATAAAAAGTAGGCAGTATCAACGGAAGGCCCTTCAGCCCTCCCTAGCTGTTCTTCTTCCTCTAAACTACAGAAAAAGGAGAGGGCTGAGCCTCCTTTTTAATTCTGGTGGAGTAGGAACATGACAGTAAAAGGAGCAGGAACTTCACAGGGCGTTTTAGGCCCCTTCATTCTCCACCTTTTCATCTCCATATGGAAGGAGGGACAATCATGGAGAAAAGGGACCTGCAAGGACTATGGCAAAAGATTGATGCCCTATGCTCCATCAGAAGGACCTAGACAGTAGAGTTTTACTCCCCTTTCTTCTTCCATCGACATGGGTAGAGAGGAGGAAATTATTTCCCTAATCACAGGTGTTCAGTAGGATTTTAAACTTCTCTTGGCATGCCTGGCCATCCACAGGTGCAAGTGATTCAACAAGGGAATTTCTTTCCATTTAAACAATAGCCCAAGGCCATTGAATGTCCTTTTAAACATTCAACAAGTGTTTATCCTTTTAGTATCAATCAATCTCTCACAGCCTTTCATAGAGGTTTGAATCCGCTCAGAAAGGCCTATGGTCACTTGGAGGCTCCCATTGCAAGTATACATATTCCCCTTCATTTTTGGGCAAAGGACAGCCCTTAAAATAAGTTAATTTGAAGCCCATTTCGATATCCTATAACCCGACAGAAAATGAACCCTTAATTAGATTGAAATTTGAACTTATATCCAGACATTAACTTCACAGTCGGGCTTTACCATGAATAGGCTGGAATTTTCCCTTAGATGAATTGAATATAGGCCAAAGGACAGGACACAGATTTTCCCATGATTGGGCTGAGAATAGGTCTTAAAATTAGGTCCCAATGGGCTGATAGATGAGCCAAAACACGCCCCTTGATATCCTGCTTGCAAGCCTCTGGAATGGGCTTACAATTGGGCACCAATAACAAACCATCAAGTGTCCCATGAATGGACTGGATGTAGGCCCAAGGACAGGCCACTAGAATGCCCTAGATAGAGCTGAAGATAACTAGAAGCATGGGCTTGCTGGGATGTAAATGGGCCCCCAAGTTGCGCCTCAAAATAAGTTAATGACAAGCTTGGAGAGAGTGGTTATAGAAGTGCCCTCAAATGAGCTGAAAGTGTGAACCTGGAGCAGACCTTGGTTTGGCTTATATTGGGCCTGAGCATGGCTTAGTCCATAAAGGATAGTTTCAGCCAAGTCAAAAGGAAAAATGAGATCTTTTTTTCTTTACAAAGTTGAGTGAGTGAAAATCAAGGGTTAACAACCATCAAGTAGGTTTTATATAATGATTTGTAGCAGTTTGGCAGACAACTTGGTAACCTTCAGGAACCAGTTAGAGATAAAAACAGCAATAAGCCATCAACAAATACTAATTTGGCATTGAAGGTGCAAGGTGATGTTTTGATGACTTATACTAGTTTACAATGCATGCAAGCTACATAAAACCATGGATCAAGAAGTCAAATACTCTCAGCATAGTTCAACTATTTGAGTCCTATGCAAAATAAAAAAACAAATGATAAAAAAAAGTTCTTGAGAAAATGAACTTCTACAGTCTCTCGCAGAAGCTTGGCCCATCAAACATTCACTTTTACCAGACCTAAGTAGTTTGTCATGTAGCAGAAAGAATACTCAGATTACATCAAAATGAGTCCTGAGCATGACATATATGAAAGACATAATTAGATAAAATTGGGTGATTATTTGACAAAAATTACTTTACATTTTGATCTCAAAAGCAACTTAAGCGAGAAAAAATGCACAGGTTTATTGGTATTCACTGGAATGTCAACCAGACACATCTCTAGTTCCTTTGTCCTATAGTGCAAGACAGATTTTCATTACTCCGAGAAGTCTATGAAGATACATACATCTAAAATAGACTTTCACAAGGATATTCAAGTACTTCACTGTGGCTAGGAAAACATACATAAAACATTCAATATTGGAGAAAGTAACAGAATAAGCAAGTAAAGAAATATTGTATTTATTTCTTGCCATACCATCAAGTCAAAATGTTTCTTACCATATAAAAGTAAAGCCCAAAATACAATTCTTTTTTTAATATGAGCTTGATGCTTTTGTGTCCCTCATCAAGATGTAATTTAAATTTGAAACTAGAAAAGATGATCATAAAGCCTATTAATATAAAATTCACATTTCAAGAATGAAACAATAAATTTTACATAAAAATATTAATGATGATAAATCTTATAAAAATCAATAACAATGTGAATAAAATGAAAAAGTTAAATGCAAGTTTTTTTATTAAAATAGCAAGAAAGCTGTATCCAAGAACTATCAGAATTAGGATATGCCAAAAGAAGTAAAGTTTCTAATCAACTAAGAATGTAGGAAACATAAACTGACTCGCTCAATGTCACGCTCAGATTTTTCATAGCTAACAGGATCTGCCATTCCATCCGAAAGAGATCCTAGGAAGGAGCCACTTCATAATCATCAGGAGTAGCACCAACTCAGCAACCCAAGTCTTCATAGATAATCTTCCTTCCCACAGGTGCATATCATCAATGTTTGTTCGTTCTCTTTCACTGGGAGTAAATAGCCAGCTAAACTCGAAGCAAAGAAATCCAAGTTTAACAAGCTAGAAGAGAAAGTGCGTAATTACTGACAAGTGCACATATTTAATGCCAACTAGCGGCAAAAAAACACCAACCATAAATAGAAGGTAAAAGTTTAGCATGATATGAATGAAATTTCCAAGACACTTCATCATTGGCCAATTATGAAACAAAAACTAAAAATCCTTCAAAATAACACTGCCCACACACCATAATGAATGAATAACCTCTATTTCTCTCAGTAAGTGTTAAAGCATAAGCTGATGTTTTTCTGTCTCAAGATACATGTCAAACAAAAGATATTTATGACAGTAAATTTTGTCATTCTTACAAGTAACAGAATCCTTCTTCGAATCCAAGAGAAGCATATGAAATATGTTAGCCAAAGATCCAGCTGAACAAGTGTTAAAGCATAAGCTGATACTTTGCTGTCTCAAAATGCATGTCAAACAAAAAGCAATTTATGACAATAAATTTCACCATTCTTATGAGTACCAGAATCCCTTTTCTAATCCAAGGGTGGACTTGAAATCGGATAGGCTTCCAATGAAATTGGATACGCTACAACTGGTGACAGGATCTGAAATTATGACCCTCTGTGCAAAAGAGATGTGGTGATCAAATGCACTTTGCTTTGACTGCTGGGCCCTCCTGAGTTAGTGAAGCTCTGGCACTTGCAACTGAAGGAAGTCACATTAACCAGATACATAAAAGCCTCTGAAGGCACCATTTAAAGCATGTTTTGTTACAGAAGAAGAAAAATTGATAATTGGAAAGCAGGCACTTGCAATGGTACATTTGAAGAGCTGGAGGTCTTAAGGAAAGATCTTTGTGATCTAATTCAACCAGCATGACTGGAGGTCATGGTGGCATGTTTACTTCTAATAATTTAACAGGGTTCTGCAACATATGCATTTTTTTCTCATATTTGATCCTACTCACTTGATGGTTCGTGACAAAAATGATACAGCATGAATTCAATATGTGAAACCTATTGTATCAAAAGAACAGCTTCAAGCAACAAACAAAATTTTCCATGCCATAACCTAAATGTAACAAAATTAATGATTAAAATCCCATTTCCCTTGCAAAGGACTAACTAGTTCATCTCACAACTACAATATGCCTACATTTAATCTTCAATAGATAAAAAATCAACTAAGCTAACTATGTGTACATCTTACGAAAGCTTTTTCATTATTGATATTCCTCACATCCTGGCAATCCAGATCATCTTTCCTAATAAAGCTTTATTCTGAGTTTCCTATGCTTTCTAGTCCAGCTGAATAGCACGTTTAGCTTCGTCATGGGGACTCTGTTTTGTGCTTTTACTGTACTTGCTCATCTCAAACTGCAATTGGATGCTTCCTCACTGATGCTGGCAGAGAAGAAATGCAACTCCATGCAAAGAGTCACTGCTAGATGTGCAGACGTTCAATAAAAGAGATCGTGATGGTCCACCAATATCTCATTAACAGACAGAATGTTGGATCTTCATTCGGTCTCATTTGCCCTTGCTAACTCCATAACTATAAATATGGTATAGACCAAAACTACTGATAGTAACATCAATACATCAATCACATACATGAACTAATCAAAGAATCATAAGCATTATATTTGGACCATAAATCTTTGTCAAGGGGATGTAAACATGGTGAGCTTCATCATTTGTCACGCTTTATTATCATTCATAAATAACAACATCGTAACTTAGATCGTCACCATTCCTCTTCAAATGTGACTCATAAGCCCTTGAATGAGGGATTGGTCATGACTACCATCTTCATGGTTACCATCAAACAAAATATATGCATGGCTACTGTACAATTTGGTAGGAAACACCAGCATTAGAAGATCCTATCAGCGGTATTACGCAGCTGGGTTGTTCACGAAAGAAGTTATCAGCGACTGGAGGAAGTGATCATCAACATGGTGATCTGGTAGCTAGATCGGATGGTGCGCCTATAGTGAGGCGGCTGGTCGTGTGTGATCAGCATGGTCACCATGACTTGAGGATCACTGCGGTGCCCTAAGAGGTACGGTGGTGAATGTGTAGACGAAGTTGGGGCGGGCGGCTTGGTCTTACGGGGGCAAATACAGCAGACGGCGTGCACAGCTTGGAGGGTGGTACACACAGATGCTCCAGTCACGTCGAGGACGAAGAAATTAGAACCTACCTTATGGGCGGGGATGATCCTAAGCAGTAGGGCTTGCTCGTGCGAACTTGCGAGAAGTCATCATGCACCGTTGATCTCGGATCCGGTCGGTGTGGTGCACGGAAGGTATTGGCCTATATGCTACGCCGTCGCGGCAATGAGGGGCAAGTGCGACGGTGTTGCGGCTGCGACGGCTGCAGGAAGATATATTGTACCTGATCTGCTCCGTTCTCTCTCTCTCTCTCTCTCTCTCTCTCTCTCTCTCTCTCTCTCTCTCTCTCTCTCTCTCTCTCTCTCTCTGGCCCTCTCTAGTGCTGCGCAAACTAAAGAGGAGGAAGAAGGAAAATGAGGGGCGTTACTGCTGGGTGCAGGAAGGCAACCCCGGTGCTCGGGTGGTGGCGGAGGAGGAGGACAGCGGGGGACGCCTTCAGTTCTCTCCCAACGTCTCGGCTGGAACATGGACGGGAAGCTAGGAGACGGCCCGCTGGGTTTCGTACGTGGCATCGTTTACGTGAAGAACAAAAGCATACATCTGGCCTTGTATATTCATTTATTTACATGAATATTTTTTTGTTTCAATTAGATTTTAATCTGATCTTTTTCTTAATTAGTACTGTTTAAACTTTTCATTTTCGCACCATTGCAAAATTATTTTGCAATACACCAGAAACCGTTTTCACCTTTTAAATCCGTGATCCCCGTTTTTCTTACATTTTTTCAATTTTTTTAGCGAAACCTTATTTGATTGCTGAAATATATATATAATTAGATCTTTTTGAGAGAAAAATAAAAAATAAATTTAGTTAAAATAGATAAATGAATTTATTATTAAGAAAATAAAAAAGAAAAGGTTGAAAGGTTTCGCTCCAAAAAATTAAAATAAAAATATGAAAAAACTTGAAACCGTGATCACGGTTTCAAAAGAAAAAACAGGATTTAGTAAAGAGGTAAAAAAAACCGTGAACAATTTCACTTAAAAAATAAAAAATCACATAAAAACTTGAACCGGGATCTACTGTCACGGTTTCAGTAGAAAAAAAAATCCGTGGCGTCACGGTTTCGTAAGAGGGTAAAGAAGAGTAAAAAAATCGTGATTTATGAAACATTTTTTTTAAATAAATAAACCTAAATGATATAAATAAACCTAAATGATAATTAAATAAGTACCCAATGCTACATTAGTTCTATATATGTATAGAACTAACAATATGATAATTATCTGGTTTATCCACACCCAATCGACACCTATAAATATGAAAAGAAGAACTTAACCAGAAAAAGATAAAGTATGCATGAATATTTATTGCATGATCTATATGATAAATCCACACAAATGAGATACCATATATATTATGCAACATGACTCAATTAAAACAAACTAATGCACATCTAATGACCATATACATTAAATCATGCCATAAATACACATATCCTCTAATATAATATCACATCTTTTTCTTATTAGCAAGGAATGCGTCGTCTTGCCATCTCAACTTGCTACCACCAGATCTATCATATATAGCAGTAATATATAGTAAAATGAAGTCCCCTAGTGCACCTAGGCAGTGGTGGCACTTAGGACAAACCGCGGTATCCGGGATCGAAGGATGCACCGGACTGTTCTAATCTTCGCTGCCCACGGGCCACGACTAACTAGTCTGGTGTAGCTCAGTCTTCCATTTCCATTAATGCACACATACATTCATCCAATCATGCCATGCCATGCCATGCCAATTGCTATGCAAATAAGATAATTAACATGAATATGTGCAACTAATCCATTTAACCATCTATAAAAAGAAATGCATATTTACTTGACATAACATGACCACATGTCAATAACACTCTATCTATGATGCAAAACAAATGCATTTAACACATGTATGCATGAACTATGTTGACATAAACACATACATCAAACTATCTTGCCAACAATATGAAAATTGATGAAAAATGCTAGATAATCAGGTTATTTATTAATCTAAAACTGTATCTAATCCAATTGGTATGCAACCATAAATATTAACAAAGACCCAATCGGGTTAATCTATAATGGCATATCAAATTCACAAATTATGCAATTTAAATTCTATGATACATGCCAATCAACAATTAACATCGATTGATTTAATAAAATCAGGATCCATGTAACATGCATTTAATAAACTAATAAGACATCTATCTATCTATTAGAAGTGTGAGTGTCTTTTTCGTCGACAAGTACCTGTCGACGATAACGTCCAGATACATCGCCCCGTTTAGTACCGCTTCACGTTTCCTCCCGGACCTGTTTAAAAAAAAAAAGTTTCCTCCCGGACGCGCCTGTCCCCCCACCCTCTCTCTCTCTCTCTCTCTCTCTCTCTCTCTCTCTCTCTCTCTCTCTCTCTCGCGGGGACGCACGTATCTTCCTCTCTCTATTAATTAAATGTAAATATATCTAGATAACTCATTTTCTTAGTCCAAAATATTTTTGAATATTATATATAATTTATTAATATTCAAATTTTGTCTAAAATACAAAAACATTTAAATTTTAGACACGTTAATTTACCATTTTTAATAAAAAATATAGATTTAAATTTATTATAAGATTACTCTAATTGAGATAATAAAATTGAAATTGAAACGAAAACATGATAACAATTTTTTTATTAATGTTTAAAGTTAGTCTACACTTCTGATTTTAGTAGTGATATATGTTTAATTAATTTTTTAATAATATTTTTAATAATATTTAAATTTAAGCACTTGATTTAGATTTTTAATTTGACGATGGTGTAATATTTAAATAAATTTTTATTAATATCTTCAACGTGATTTTCAGTGAGGAATATTCAAATAGTTTTTAATAATATTTTATTCCAAGATGATGATACAATTTTTATCAATATTTAAATTCAGGTTATATAATTTTAATTTTTAATTAAAATTATTAATTAAAAACTACTTCCTCCCGGACCTGTTTAAAAAAAAAAAAAGTTTCCTCCTGGATGCGCCTGTCCCCCCCCCTCTCTCTCTCTCTCTCTCTCTCTCTCTCTCTCTCTCTCTCTCTCTCTCTCTCTCTCTCTCTCTCGGGGACGCAAGTATCTTCCTCTCTCTATTAATTAAATGTAAATATATCTAGATAACTCATTTTCTTAGTCCAAAATATTTTTGAATATTATATATAATTTATTAATATTCAAATTTTGTCTAAAATACAAAAACACTTAAATTTTAGACACGTTAATTTACCATTTTTAATAGAAATTATAGATTTAAATTTATTATAAGATTACTCTAATTGAGATAATAAAATTGAAATTGAAACGAAAACATGATAACAATTTTTTTATTAATGTTTAAAGTTAGTCTACAATTCTGATTTTAGTAGTGATATATGTTTAATTAATTTTTTAATAATATTTTTAATAATATTTAAATTTAAGCACTTGATTTAGATTTTTAATTTGACGATGGTGTAATATTTAAATAAATTTTTATTAATATCTTCAACGTGATTTTCAGTGAGGAATATTCAAATAGTTTTTAATAATATTTTATTCCAAGATGATGAAACAATTTTTATCAATATTTAAATTCAGGTTATATAATTTTAATTTTTAATTATGTAATAGAAGATAAGAGAGTGACTTAAATGACAAGAGAGAGAGAGAGCGCGTCGCGAGAGAGGACGTTCCCGTTCCGTGCATCGCGAGCAAGGAGAATGTCCCGGTTTCACGCTCCGTACGAAACTGGGTCCTAAAAAGTAGACAAAGTGTGCTAGATGGCTAAATAAGTTTTGGAATTGTGCTATTTTTAAAAAAAAGCCTCGTCCGCCCTCAGCCTCCCGATGCTTCCGCCGTCTCCTCCACACTCCCGCCTCAGCCTCCCGATGGTTCCGCCAGAAGATCCTGATGCTTCCGCCCTCTACCCGCGCTCGTCCAGCTCTCGCGCCAATCGATCCGCCCTCCGTCCCCAGCCTCCCGATGCTTCCACCGTATCCTCCGCCCTCCGCCTTAGCCCTCAGCCCTTGGCCTCCCGATGATTTCGCTGGCTACCGATGCTTCAGCTCTGCCATTGCTCGTACAGCTCTCGCTGTTGTCAGGGAAGTCTTCCCCTTAGCTGATCAGCCGACAGCATGGACAACGGGTTCAAGACTGACCTCCAGATAATCCAATGTCGTCCAGCTTTCGTGCTTGCCAAGGAAGTTCTCCCTCTTACTTAATCGTCCAGATAGTCCAACACCATCACTGATGCATTTGCGATCCCCCTCCGCCTATATGATGTGCAGAGCACTGAAGGAGAAACCCAACCCCTTCTCTAGAGAGAGAGAGAGAGAGAGAGAGAGAGAGAGAGAGATGGCGAGCAAGATTGGGGTGATGGACTCTACCTACTTCGTTGGCAGAGGCAAGATCCTCTCCTGGATCAACTCTACCCTCCATCTTAGCCTCTCCAAGGTTGAAGAGGTAAGCATCTCCTTGTAATCAATCGATTGGATCCCATGGGGTTTCTTGCCTGTGTTTCCGATGGTTGCCGATGATTTTGCTTACAGGCAGTGTCTGGGGCAGTTCAGTGCTGGTTGATGGACTCGATGCATCCCAGGGTGGTGCCGATGCACAAGGTGAACTTTAATGCCAAGACCAATTACGAGATGATCCAGAACTACAAGATCCTCCAGGATGTGTTCAACAAACTCAAGATTACTAAGATTTTCTTACGATTTACAACATCACGCAACGATCAATCCTTGTTGTTTGTCATCTACTATTTCAAGAATAGTTTGATGAATTTTCCCTATGGAATAGAACTAACCAGATCTGCAGTCTATGCTTAATTGATGATTACTTCCCCATTCCATTTCGTCACTAATGCCTCCGGGTATGGACATGAAGACCGATTGCCTTTAAACACATAAAAAACCTATTTTAACTGCTATTTCTTATGTTAATGGAATACAGGTTTCTTGGATTTTTTGGTGTGAGAAAAATGAGAAATGTATGTTGTTTTGCATTATGTGATTTTAAAATGTTTATTTTGTATAATTATCCGGTGCAAATTTTGTACTGCCCAAAGTTTGCAAATAACATGATATAGTAAATAAATCAGTATTTAATAATCTACATCATATTTGAAAGTTGATGTAATAAAAAAGATTAATATTTCATATTTTATATCAAATTTAATTCTCAATACAAGTCAGATTTAATAAGTTTTCTCTAAATCTATTGATGTTTTATAGTCACAATTCATATGTAATAAATAGATTTGTAGTTATAATAATGTTCACTCTGAACATAATAATATTTTATAGATATAATAATATTTTGTTTACTTTAAATTAAAATAAAATTTGTTAACTGATGTAGAAGTAACTTCTTATGTTTTTACGGCAGTAACAAAGTAACAAGAGAAATTACATCATCCGTGTCAATGTAGAAACAACTAAGTTGCTGCGGTGGGAAAGACATGAGCGGGAAATGGGCTCGATTTCGGAGGGCACTATCGGCATTGTGAAATCTAGGTAATGTCAACCTAACGGAGGCTGACCGAAACGGATTATATGCATTAAAATTCTATTGACCGCCGGATTATCCATTAAAGGTATTTGGACAATGGACCGACCGCCAAACCGATTTTCTTATATGGAGCTGAAGTCAATTTTTCTTGACTTTTAACGTCTTGTTATAACTTGTGATTGCATACCTAGTTATATGTTGTTACCATTTCTAGACATGTTTGCACCCCCAGAGGCATCATTCATCCATCATTTGATAGACACGTTGTTACTATTTATTTTCAAGTCTATTATATATTTTATTTACACCATATTTGTAACATCTCATTGAAACACTTCTAGAAAAATTCTAGAAGTTTGTGAATCATACTTTTGCCCATACAGATCTGGAAGTTTTATTTCAAGTTCTGACATTCCTATATATGACATTTCAAGTTTGGAATGTATAAGTTTACAAACATAACAATATCTCATAACTGACTAGAATTAATTATTCTTTATATTTATTGTAAATAAATATTTTTGATAACAATAATACCGTCGGTTTACAAACGCAAAACACACATTAAAATTGCAAATATTTACTTGGATGTGCTTAATCTATCAAATTCTACTAAATTGGTGGTGATAAAAAATTTTGAGTTGTTCGACTTAGTCATATCATGATTCATTGGAAGGATCAGGAACCTGGCTATGATTACTTATTTACGTGTGTATTTGAGAAGTAAAATATAACATTTTTAATCTAACTTATTTTTTATAATGTATCTATCATATATATCATAAGAATTTATCTAAACTATTATGTGAATTTATATCTAATTGGTATACAATATATTACTCAAACAAAAAAATCGGCTTTTATGATAAGATAACCTTTTGTATTAATTATATTTTAAATTTTTGACAATCATCCACAAACAATTTTTCATAGAAAGATTTGAGTTTTAAATTTCAGCTTAAATTTATCAAGGTAATTATCTTTATGTCTTTGATAATTTCAGTGTTTGGTTGCATTATATAATTATGTATCAAGTTTTGTATAAATGTCTCTCAAATCAATATCGGTTTACAAATGTAAAACACTTATTACAAATGTAAATACTCACCAAATTTTATTAAATTGGTGGTAGTAAAAAATTGAGCTATTTGAGTTAAGCATACCATGATTCGTTGGATGGAATAAGAATTTGACTATGATTACTAATTTATATGTATATTTGAGAAGTAAAATATAATATTTACTATCTAACTCATTTTTTATAATGTACATGTTATATATATTATAAAATTATCTTAACTATCCTATAAATTTATATTTAATCAATATATAACATATTACTTGAACATGTGCGAAGTTTTGTTCACATACCCTTTTTGCATCCATTTTCTCTTATGTAACTGTTTTGTCACAATTTTCTTGAACTGCATAATTGGTTCATCTTTGTTTCTTTTTGCATCAATTTTCTCTTATGCAACTGTTTTGCCACAATTTTCTTGGACTACATAATTGGTTCATCTCCGTTTTTAGTACGTATCTGTGCATGCACTCTAATAGCATAGCATAGATGGTGCATGTACATTACACAGCATCATGCTTTGCAGGATCAACCGATCTAGATTGGTTTGGCTGGTGCGAGCTTGATCCGGAGGAGCTTGTCCCAAGGCCAATTTCCACCGTGATCCGGATATGAATGAGTCGGTTGATTCCGGGACGGTCCAGTGGGATCGGGGCCTTTGGCGGTGGGCACCATGACCCTATTCTAAGCATCTTATCGGGCCCAATCCGGGGCAATCGTGGATCAATTTTTCTTATCGTGGATAGTCCGGTTAGGCGATCTGGTCCCTCTTTGTACCTGGATGGTACCTACTCTACCCTAATCTTGACCAAGAATGCCTTACATAGCATCAAAGAAAAAAAATCTGGGATTAATTCTCATGCTTGAGGAAAGTAGGGGTGTTCACAGTTTGATTTGGTCCGTTTTTGATCCATTTCTTAAAACTAAAATGAACTGGTCCAATTAAACTCTAAAACTATAAATCACTTGTTCAGTTTGGTTCAAATCGGTGATTTTTTATTAGATATAAAATTTAAAAATTAAATTGTTAAAAAATAACGTATATTTAAATAAATTAAATTTTTAGTGATGAGTCATTAAAAAACAACTCGAATATCTATTTAACTCAATTGTGAATGTTACTTACCTATTAGTAAAGTTTTATAGACAAAATGCTTAGAGCTATTTCGATAGGGCCGATGACGAACTCAAAGTCCTCAACATTGTCATCCCCTCCAAATGTGTCGTAGCTCATATTTTTTCATGTTTTTTTTTGCAATTCTTTCTTGTGTTGATGCCACAGTAAATGCCTATGCAACTTTTTGCATCACGTACAAATGACATGTTCATCTTCAATGTTATATTCTTATTCATGCATGAACTCAAGGATAACTCTCCTGGAAAAACAATTTGGTATCTCAAACTTTAGATTGAGCATTTGTAATTTAAAAGGAGATTTGAAATTGAGAATTTTCTATATACACTGTACAGGGAACCATCCAACTCTCTACCAACAGTGTAGTTATTTTTGGTATAGATGAATTCAAAAATAAATTATATTTTATTTTGATATATTTGAAATAAATTTATAAAAATATTTTTTTATCCCATCATATGTATACATAATCAAGATAAATGGATATTCAATTTTACATTAGCATATCTAATTTACCACACACACGTGCGAAGCACGTGATTTAACTAGTCTAAATATGAACAATCATTACATCCAATATCCACCAATATATTTAAATCAATATCTAAAGGTGATTGATAAATTTTAGACATTAAATTTAATGATATTAGACACGTCTGAGATGTCTACCTGAATGACGCTGGGAAGAGGGACGCACGATGCTAAGGTGCTGGCGTACAATAGTTGACGACGGTGGTCGGACGATGGTCGAACGGCGCTGATGCGATGCTGCAACGAGGTTGCTCCACGCTCAACGTCGAGTTGAGGAGGGAGAGCCGACGTGGCTACGCAACAGGGGGGTTCAAGGTGCACGGATGACGTTGGTGGTGAAACAGGGGAGGCTCCTTGGTGAGGAGGGGGGGAGACCGAGTGTGCAGAGGCTGGCTGAGGCGATGCAAGCAGACGCGAGCAGACGGCGAGGGTGGGAGGTGCACAGGTGAAACACAGGAGAGAGAGGGAAGAGAGTAACAGAGGGCGGGAGAGAGGGAGAGCCGGCCCAGGTGATGTTGGCGGAGACGAGAGCTGATGGGGGGGTGCGATGTGTGCGGACGCACTTACGAGGGCACCGGAGAGAGAGAGAAAGAGAGACGACGAGGGTGCAATGATGGCTCGCAGCGGCGACCGCGGGAGTGCGAGAGAGAGAGAGACGGCGATGGCGACGGGGTGGCCAGGTTGCTGCGGGTGCTGCGCTCGCGCGGGGTGCACACCGTGGAGAGAGAGTGAGACAAACGGGGGCGACGCGCGAGAACGCACTCGCTGCGACGGGGGGGGGATCGGGAGACGGAGGGGGACGAGGGCGGAAGAGCAGGAGAGAGAGAGAGAGTTGGGAGGGGGAGGGAGGGGGGAAGAAAAAAAGAGTGGGGGGGCCTAGAGAGTTCGAGAGAGGCGGTGACCGCGACAACGAGCGAGGAGGAGAGAGAGAGATGGCGAGAGAGGGAGAGCATCGGCGACGACGCGACGGGGTGGCCAGGTTGCTGCGGGTGCCGCGCTCGCGCGGGAGTGCACACAGTGGAGAGAGAGAGAGAGAGATGAGGTTGGGCGAAGGTGTGGCGATGCTGCGGTGGGTGGCCGAGTGAGCGAGCGAAAGGCAGGGAGAGAGAGGGGGGGTCTACGGCGCGAGCCGAGAGAGAAGGGGGAGCAAGAGAGGGGCGTTCGGGCGACCATGGTTCACGGGGGCCAAGTGTCGCTGACGACGGCCATGCGAGAGAGACAGAACAGAGAGAGTGAGAAAGAGATGGGCAGGGAGGTGGCGGACGATGCGTGAGATGGTTTCCTGGGGCGAGGCCTCAGCAAGTCTTGCGAACGCGGATGTGAGCGAAGGTCGGGGGATACACAGGGGGCGGGGGGAGGAGAGACGGAGAGCAGGGAGGCGGTTAGACGGAAAGGGGGGTGAAGAAATAAAATAAATTGGGGGGGGGGGGGTGAGGCGGGGGCAAAAGAGAGAGAGGCGGTGAGATTTTTGGTTTTTTTTGTTTTTGTTTTTGAAAAACAGGGTATTACACTATGTGACTTGTAAATTATGTTTACCCGGAGTTTGCAATTTTTCTTGGTCCTTTAAATCAGTAATTTTTATCTTCCATAATCTCATTGTTGTTCCATCGTGTTCCTATCCCTGAGATTGGTCCTTTCTTTCCTGTTCACGGCACTCATGCTTCACTAGCAACATTGAGGTGTGAGGGTGATTATTGTGTCAAGGGAGGCTGAACTTGGTCGGTGAGCGCTGAATGGGTTTGGGGGGTTCTCTCTCCGCTGCTTCTCTCGGGTTCGTAGCGGAGGCTCTCTGCGCGGATTTTCTGCTCTGCATATCCGCGGAAGTGGTGGTTGTAATACCTGGCATTTTCAAAAAAAAAAAATTTAATTTTTAGTAACCCCCCCCCCCGTTTCCCTCCCCTCCCGGTTTCCTCGCCGTCGACCCCGCCGTAACGCCGGCCACCCCCCCTTGCCGGATTCGCAGCCCCCCCCCCCCCCCCGATTGGATCTCTCTCGCTCCCTCTCTCTCGCTCTCGCTTGTGCCATCTCCCTACCGCGAATCCTCTCCTCCTCCTCCTCCTCCTCCTCCTCCTCCGTCGCCGTCGCCGGACGCGATCACCACCCCCGCCGGAAGCGAGCGCCGCCGGACCTCCCCCTTGCCGTCACCGCCTCCGGCCCCTCTCCTCGTCGCCGTCTCCTCCTTCCAGCGCCTCCCTCGCCAGCGAGAGCATCGCCGTCCAGCTTCTTGCGCCGCCCGTCGTCATCGCCGTCGGAAGCCGGCGCCGCCGTCGACCTCCCCTGTTCCGGCCGGAACCGCCGCGGGAGAGCCTCTCGCCGCCGCCATCGCCGGCCGTCGCCCTACTTCCGCCGTCGCCGTCGTGACCAGACCCTCCCCCACCCATCGCCGTCGCCGTCGAGTGCCGCCGGCCGCCCCCGCCGTCGCGAGCGCCGCCTCCGCCGTCACGAGCGCCGCCGCGAGCCGTCGCCGTGAACCGCCGGACGAGCCCGGCCCAGCCGCCGGTCCAGCCGCGGTTCAGCACCTCCGAATTTTCGGATTTATTAAATCCAGATATTGAATAATGCCAAGAAAAATAGCAGAAAAATCCAGAAAAATCAGGAAAATTCACAGAAGATTACAGGTAGGTTTCTCAAGCTTGTCTATGTATTTGATCCCATTTTGATTAGAAAATATACATGATTTAACTTATGGACCTCGATTTGACTAGTTTAGATTTTTGACTCATGATTAGTGAATTTTCTCAAAAATCCTTGAATCCAAAACTTTGAAAATGATATTTTGAATATTATGGGACATGTTTGGCATGATTCTGGATGGGTAGAACTATTTTCCATGAGATGTGACCATTTGTTATTTATGTATATGTTTATATGCTAGAATGGACCTAGAATTGAAAGATAATTATGTGGAGTTTTGGAAAAATCAAAAGTCATCAAATTTCACTTTTGGAACCTGTTTAGGTCAGATTATGAGTGTTAACATCAGAAGTTAGCTTGTTTTGATTATGCCAAAATTGGGTTTGATTAATTGTCTTGTGTATGTAATTATGCATGTCTAGATTTGGTTTGTTATTGCATGTGCATAGATCATGTAAAAATCATTTGATTTGGTTCCAGATTGTGTAATATGTCTTGCATGATATGGCTAGATTTGACTAGTTTAGATTTTTGACTCATGATTAGTGAATTTTCTCAAAAATCCTTGAATCCAAAACTTTGAAAATGATATTTTGAATATTATGGGACATGTTTGGCATGATTCTGGATGGGTAGAACTATTTTCCATGAGATGTGACCATTTGTTATTTATGTATATGTTTATATGCTAGAATGGACCTAGAATTGAAAGATAATTATGTGGAGTTTTGGAAAAATCAAAAGTCATCAAATTTCACTTTTGGAACCTGTTTAGGTCAGATTATGAGTGTTAACATCAGAAGTTAGCTTGTTTTGATTATGCCAAAATTGGGTTTGATTAATTGTCTTGTGTATGTAATTATGCATGTCTAGATTTGGTTTGTTATTGCATGTGCATAGATCATGTAAAAATCATTTGATTTGGTTCCAGATTGTGTAATATGTCTTGCATGATATGGCTAGGTTCATGTTATCAAGTTTGATATGAGATTTGATTAGGATATGTTAACCATGTCGGTTAGTGCAAGTCTTGTCTAGTTTATGATAAAAACAATTTGTTTTGCATGGTTGACATTAGAATGAGATGTTTATGTCTTGTGTACATGGTATGCGGGTGTGTCATGATCTGAAATTTCTTATGAAT
This sequence comes from Cryptocoryne crispatula var. balansae, assembly GCA_036172225.1. NCBI lineage: Eukaryota > Viridiplantae > Streptophyta > Magnoliopsida > Alismatales > Araceae > Cryptocoryne > Cryptocoryne crispatula. Next base: position 214,639 of record JAYDZW010000023.1, read on the forward strand.
TCTTGTACCACATGTTATGAGGCTTCACCGACCTATTCTAGTCAAATTGCCCGTGGGCAGCGGGTATCTTAGATAAATCCGGCCTTCCCACGGATCCCGGATTACCGCGGTTTTTCCCTTGGTGTCACCACCGCCTAGGTGCACTTTGGGCTAGCTTAGTATATGTTATTACTATATAAATTAGAGCTGGTGAAAGCGATCTGTATATGTGATGTGAAAGGCAAGACAACCAATTCCTTGCCATATGACTATGAGTTTAGAAAGAACATGAAATTATGCTCATTGCATGTTATGTTTAGGTGTTAAAGCATGATAAGTTAGAAAAATTCAGATATGTCTCATGTTAGATTGGTCATGTTAAGTTAAGTCTGAAGGTCATCTAGTTGATTATTGTTTAGTTTCATGGTCTTGTATGCATTGGTCTAGAATCGATTTGTTTTGGCATAACCTTTTCTTTGAAGATAATTATGTTTGGATATGGGTTGTGAGATTAATATAGAAGACACTCTATACTTTTGTATTACATCTCAAATTAGATATGTTATATACCACTGCTTGGTTATATGTTAATTACCCGATTGATGGGTGAAGGGTGTAAATCCTACGGAGTCTCCGGACTCACCCCGTTGTGGGTTAATATTTTTCGGCGAGGTTTTGAAGATCGGGAGATTGTCTTGGAGGCTCAAGCGAGAGGCCGTGGAAGAACCGAGAATCTCCTGGAGTTGGAGCGGAGTGATATATTTCATTTATATCGGTTGCTTGTTTTGGACTCTTAGGTTGTTGTGTACTTAAACAATCTAGTGGATTTGATTTATAGTTGGAGCATATGAACAGACTTGGTGTTGAATTTTAGTTGTTTTAAATGTTTAAGTTTCTTGGTTGAAGTTGGACTATATGAAGTTGGCTTGATTTCTTTAAGTTATTGACTCCAGGTTTTGGAAATCTTGTGGAATTTTTGTAGACTTGATTGTGTTGGTTGAAATTGATACTTGTATGGGTTATGAAATCCGAATGATGGATTTCTCCCACTGTCACGACGTTGTGATTTCCGCTGCGTAGTTGTGGTTTTATGTGTTAAATTTCCGGGTCGTGACAGGAGTTGGTATCAGAGCATTAACCCGGCCGGAAGGTCTATAGTGACCTGCCCGGGTGGTTGATTTCAATTTGAATGAGCCAGATTTGATACTTGGATTATCTATTTGAATCAGTTGGATTTGATTTTAGACTTGGAAGGTTACATTATGGGATGCCTAGATTGGATAATGGATTGAAGCTATTTATGAGGATCAATTTTCAGATTTTGGTGAATCTTGAAGCTTCAATTTATGACAATAGGAGGAGATTATCAATTTGGGTCAATTTGATTTTGATATTAGATGATGATTTAATATATAGAGATTTAAATTGGATAATCAATCAGTGTATGATAATCAACTTTTAGATTTGGTTGATCTTGAAGTTCAGATTGATAGAAATCAATTTATCAATTAAGGGAAGATTTTATTGTCATTGGTGAAGAGAATTTTAGTGTTTAATAGTTGATGGATATCATATGGTTTAGTATTTTTTTTATGAGATGAAGTTCAAATTTTGTGTAACCGGTGAATTGTATTGATTAAATGAATATGATTGAGCTCATGATGATATGATTTTTATTTAAATGTAGATCGAGAGCTAGATAGATTGGTAGATTTTTCATATTGTGAAATAAAGTGGATTTTATAATGATTTTATAGGATGATCTTCATGAGAATAATTGAATTATTGGTGTAAGTTAATCGGAATATATTTATGATAAGAGGATATATCATGTACTATTGGAAGGAATGAGATCAATTAATCAAAAAAATGAGGATGAGACATTTAGAAGATCATGTATATCGGATTGTTCAAGTGGGGTTTTGATTAGGTATTTATAAGATACCACAATCTAGTTTATATTGTAACCATAGTATCTAGAATCTTAGTTATTATTTGCCGATCTAGAATCTGAGTAATTGCTCTACCAATCAATATCCTTGTCTAAGGACTTGAAATCTTTGATCCTTGAATTTCCAAATCATAGGAAGTATATAGGCTCTAGGTGATTCAGCTTGATAATTATAAGTTAAATTTGTATCGTGGTCAATTTTGTTAGATATAGATTTGTTAAGACTTTGATTCGTATTAAGAGTATTATTTAAGTTGTTTGGAGTAATTTGGAAATTGTGATTTAACTTCTATTGAGGAAGTAATTAGAGATCGTGAAATACTTGTTGAGGTTTAAGGGAATTGGATGTCTTTGGCATTAGATTGTGGCTCTTTAAGCATGGGAATAATTTGATTGTTAATTAAGATGATCGTAATCTAGATTTCAAATTATAAGAAAGTGAATGTTGGTGATAATTTGATGATAATGGTATTTAGGTCTATTATTTAGAAAAAGAAAATGAAGGATGAATTATGATTGATACTCTTGTTTTATAAGGATAATGGAATTTTATTTGCTTTAGATAATAGTTAGATGTGTATGATACATGACATGATATCATCTGACAGATTGAAAGTTAAGAGAGATTGTTGAATCATTATAGAGATTTCATTGGATAACATATGTGGAATAAATTGAATTATTCAATTAATAATATGTGAGGGTTATCTGATTTATGTGTAATTATTGGAATGATGCATATATGTGGTATGAGGTTAAGATGACATATATTACCTGGAGTATGATGTTGAGTCTATCTTAGGAAAGAACATTTTTGAAATATTACTTGATTAAGAGGTTTGATTGGAAGAGTTGGATATCGAAACGAGATTATATATCTAAACTTTGGAGAATAATTAAATTGTTTAGTGTGATTGTATTAGTAGTATTCGTGTGTTATTAAAGATAAGATATTGTAGTATAAGTTTTGAGGATTGGTACTTGTTTTAGTAGGGTTCTGATCACTTGTAAGTTATCAAATCCAATTGATGATATGGCATGGCATCCAAGATTATAACCTTATTCTTCTGAGCTCAACGGTCCCGATGCCACCTGTCTCTATTGACCCTTCAAGTCTTTCGGAGGTTTATCCTTGGCGTAAAACTCTGGTTATTAAAGTCTGTTCTTTATCTCGACCTCGACCGGCGGGTTTGAAGGAGTGGATCCGTAAATTATGGAACCCTACAGCACCTTGGTCCTTATTAGATTACCCAAATGACGCTTTCGTGTTGCAACTTCAATCGGAGCAGGAGGTGGACACGATTTGTCGGAGGGCTCCCTGGTTTTTCAACAGTGATCTGATCCTTTTGGACAAAGCTCGGCCTCTTACGGCACCTTCGGAATATCAACTTATTCATGGAGATTTATGGGTACGTATATTTGATCTTCCTCAAGAACTGTTAAACAAGGAACTGGTTATGCAAATGGCATCCCAAATCGGTATTCCTTGGGACCCTCCTGATGCAATAGTGGCCGCCTGGAGTCAATTTGCGCGTATAAAGGTCCGTTTTGAGGTAACTCGGCCACTTCCTACTGAGGTATCTGTGATTCTTCCAGGGAATCTTATTAAGACCTTTGAACTGGCTTTCGAGCACTTGTCTCGTTTTTGCTATTTTTGTGGATGCCTGGGGCATGAATATGGTGACTGCTCAAAGTTGATTACCTTGAAGTCTCTTATTACACCTTCTTTGTCGTCTTCTCTGCAAACAGAACTACGGAATCAGCTTTTCCTCAGGTTTGGTGACTGGCTTTTCTCTGAGGGCCGAGCTGCTCATGGGGATAAAAGACCTTCTATTACGCAAGTACCAGTGGAACCAATTCCCTTCGTCCCCTCCTCGCCTACTTATGCATCAGATTCGGTTCCCGCCGGTAAGGCTCCTCGTTTTCTGTCTCTTCCTTCTCTGGTGTCATCGGAGGAGGATTCATTAATTAATGTCCCCATTACGCTTGCTGTTAGTCATGTTGCGGCTCCTAGCACTTCGATGGATATTCCTTCTCTGTTTCCTATTTCCGGGATAACATCTTCTCAATTGCAGTCTGATATTGTTACAAATCCTTCGGGAGGCCTGTTAGCTTCTGTTTCTGTACCTAAGAGTTCTCATGGCATGTGGTCTAAATCTAAGTCCTCTATGAAGAAGTCTAGTATGAAAGAAAAACACAAATGGAAGACTCTAAATCAAGCTGTCAGATTATCTGACATTAATCAAGTTCAGGATCCCCTTCCTTCGAAGATTGCTTCATCTTTTCCATTACTCATTCTGGATAAGGGTGCGGCAGCTGACCCCTTACAGCTGCCGGGTACGCCATGAAGCTCTTAGCCTGGAATTGTCAGGGTTGTAATGGGCCCCCGACAATTCGTTATATAGACAGTTTAGCCCATTCTATAAAACCTCAAATCTTTTTTCTGGCTGAAACTAAGTGCAGCTTACAGACTAGTGAGAGTTTCTTTTCTCGAAGATCTATTTCAACTTTCCATATTGTTCCATCAGAGAATCACAGGGGGGGTCTTTGGTTATGGTGGGATGATACCGTACACCTACAGATCCTCTACTCTGATAGTTCATGGATTGGGAGTATTGTGCGAGAGGTCTCTCTAGGGGACCCTTGGCTTTTGATTGTCACTTATGCTCCTGTGTTTGATAAAGGTCGAACTTTGATGTGGACTAATATGTCCAATCTAATTCAGGAAATTTCCCTCCCTGTTTGTTTAGTTGGTGATTGGAATTGTATCAGGTATCCGGAGGAAAAGCAAGGAGGCCTTCATCCTATCAGGTCTCATTTGAACCATTTTGATCAGTTTATTCAAGGTAACTCCCTAATGGATCTTAAAAATGATGGTCCTACTTATACTTGGTCTAATAGAAGGTCTCCTGCTTTCCATGTGAGGGAAAAACTTGACCGATGTCTGGTCTCTGCCCCTTGGCTCCTTTTATTTCCCCTGGTTAAATTGCATGTGTTACCCTGCTACATGAGTGATCACAGTCCCCTATATTTAAATTCAAACCCTTCTCATAAAAGGAATACTCCATGGTTTAGAATGGAGGTGGCCTGGCTGAAATTTTCTTCTTTTCATGAACTGGTACACTCTGCTTGGCAGCACACTCCTTCTTTAGATTCTCAATATGCACAAAAAATGAAAGCTCTATCTCAGCAGATGTCTAAGTGGAGGAAGTCTGTTTTTGGTTGTATTAAGACTCAAATTCTCCAAACTCAGTCACAGTTACAGTCTATTCAATCTCTACCTTGTTCCGATAACACTCTAGCTACAGAAAAAACTCTTATTGCCCAGTTGCATTGGCTCGAAGAATTAGAACATACCTATTGGAAACAAAGGGCAAAGGTTAATGTCTGTTTCTAAGCTTCCTATTGGTCTCCTCAAGCAGCTTGATTTTTTGCAAAGGCGGTTTTGGTGGGCTCATAAAAATCCCCATGATAGGAGGATTCACTTTAGTAATTGGGCTACTATTACGCAACCCAAGTGGTTAGGAGGCATGGGTATTCGGGACCTGTCCCTTCTAAACATTGCTTTGGGTATGCGTCTTCTATGGAACTTTCTTCATTCCCAGAATGCATTATGGGTTCAAGTTCTTAAGGCTATGTATCTTCAGAAGGTCTCTATCTGGCAAGCTCAACCCAAGTATTCCGACTCTCCGGTCTGGCGTTTTATTTTATCATCTCGCTCACATCTGGTGGAGGGTATGGTTTGGAGGGTCAAAGACGGTTCTCAAGTTCCTCTATCTCATACTTGGGTGCTTGATGATAAGGGTCCTCTGGTTTTTAAACAGGCTGGTTGTTCTTTTCAGAGACATGTTAAAGATATTATGTGTAATGGGCAGTGGGATGTTAGCAAAGTCTCTCAATGGTTTGATGAGCTGTCAGTCTGCAGAATTCTAGAAACTCCTGTTTTTTCTAACTTACCAAACGATCAAATTATCTGGCCTTTCACACCCAATGGTAAATTTACCTTAAAATCTGCTTGCAGGTTCATTGCAGAACAGAAGTTACCCCAGGCTCATCTAATCTTGGTATTTGGCAGAAACTATGGCATTCAACGGTGGCTAAGTATCTATCTTCAAAGATTATTTTCTGCATCTGGAAGATCTTGTCTGGAAACCTGCCAACAAATCTTGAAATTCACAAACGATGTTTTTATGTTAATCCTCTTTGCCCTACTTGTGGAGTCGATGATGAGTCTGCTGATCATTTATTCTAATCTTGTTCTAGGAGCCGTGCTGTGTGGTTGTTAACACCATTAGGAAATAACATCACCTGGGGTACTTCTTCAATTTATACTCTTTTGGACACGTGGCTTTCCTGGTTAATTTCTAAAGATCCCTTCTTTTCCAGATTGGCAGTTTTTGCTTTAGTCATCATTTGGCATATTTGGAAAGCAAGATGTACTGCGGCCTTTCAACATGTGTTCTCTCGGCCACAAGCTATCTTCAATGCAGCTCTGGTGACTTTGGATCTTTGTTTTGCTTATAGTCCATCCAGTCCCAAAGATAATTTAATAGCATGGACTCCTCCTTTGCAGCATGCTTTAAAGATAAATGTGGACTGTGCTACTTCAGCGTCTTCGGGAACAATTGCCTTGCTAGTCAGAAATGCGGCTGGCGGGGTAGTCTTTTGGCGCACACAACACTTTCCTACTTCGCAGGCTGATGTTCTTGAAGCCTATGCTATCCTTGAAGCATGCTCGTGGGCTGCATCGTCGTCTCAACAAGTGTTGGTGGAGAGCGATGCTAAAACAGTGGTAGATGCGATCCTCGGTACTGGGCCTCTTTTGTGGCGGCCGGAAAACATTATCCGCCAGTGTTCTTCTCTTCTCTCTTCTTCTCCTCATATTTCTATTTCTTTTGTACATCGCTCGGGTAATTCTGCTGCACATCTGCTAGCTAGATGGTCTTTACATACGGTGTCGGATCTTATGTTTCCTTCCCCTCTTCCACAGCACATTTCACAACAACTCTGTAAAGATATGCCTGGCTAATTAGTAGTTTATATTTTCTTCTTCAAAAAAAAAAAACATTGAGGTGTGAGGGCAATCGGTGAATGCAGCTAAGGATGAGAGATGGTGGCAGCCCGTTCTGTACATCCTTGAGAAAGGAAGAATTGACGAGGCATGTTTATACAAATTGTAATCCTCGTCATCTCTTGTTTTGTCCGGAGCTACACGCTTCAGATTTTGCCTTTTTTTATATTTCTTTTAGGGCTGTGGAAATTTTATATATGTCTCTTACTTTATAATGTCTAACCTGTGGCTGATTCAGAGATGTCAAATAAGTCCAAACATGATTACAATACTTTTCTATTACCCTATATGTTAACATGATTTTATATGCACTAAACCGACATAACTTTCACAAATCTACTAACTAAGTATGCATACACCACATTGACCTATCATAATAAGAATGACCCATCTAAACACTATCATGTATGCCAAAAATGAATAAATAAACCATTTGTCTAAGTAAGTTATATACTCCCCTTGGACATTATAGCTAATGTCACAAAATTAACACCAGATCTACCACATATAGAAATAACATATAGGAAGCTAAATCTCGTAGTACCCTCAGGTAGGGAAGTACTTAGGATAAATTGCAGTATCCGGAATCGACAGATGCTTCAAATTGTTTTAATTCATCTGCTGCCCACAGGTCACGAATTATAGTTTGGTGAAGTAAAATTTTATTACAATACAGCCCTCTGCGTACTACATCTCTCAAGATGAAAGCACATAATTAACTCAGATAATCAACCATTTAACTAGCATACCAAAGGTAATCTAATTATAGCCTTGTATTTATGGACAACCATAGATCAATGCACCATATACATGCATACCACATAACAGTTTTATACAACTAGAACCATCTAACCATATGATGCATCTAATGTGGAATCATGCAAGTTTACAAACTAACCTACCAAGTGCATGTATTGATAGTCTCTACTAACCACATTCTATATGATATAAAAATAAATGATACGATTACAATATCGACTTTTTAACAAATCAGAATATACATATATATATTAAAGATCACCGCAATGCAAATATGCTAAGCTAATTATACTCAATTATAGGAAAACCTAACATGTTTTAACATACATGAATAATTAAATCAATCTAAACACTCATGATTAAACAAGTTAATCTAACTCTATCTAAGCATGCTATTACACTAAGAACAACTCACTAATTATATTCTACTAATCATGGTGATTTAAGCATATTTTTACGATTTAATCAAATATATAAGAGTGCTAAGAATAGTCGAGACACCAACATTAACAGCGATGACGAACGGCGCATGAAATTCCAAAGAGATTGATCCGGGTGAAGAATATGCCGCGGTCATGACGGCGATGCAAAACTGAATCGAATGGTATTCTGACAACATGTTAGATTAAAGAGAATAACATAAAATAAAAGAAAGGAGAGAAGTGATCGAATTGGAGAGAGAACGATTGGAGAGAGAGAGGGGGTATACCGGCAGGGTCGTGAAGGAGGCGGCGCACCGAGGTGCACAGGGAGACAACGACGGCGGTGGTTGCAAAGGGGCTCGCGCGCTGGAGCGGGCAATTGGGTGGGTAGCGCCGATGGTGAACGCAACGAGGCTGTGGTGGGCTTCGCGCGCAGGAGGCGTGGCCGAGCGTCTCCACATAGCAAGGGGGGCGGCCATGCGGCGTGAACTGTGCTGCGCGGGCAGACGGTGGTCAACGCGCATGCGCACGGCGACAAACGTAGACGAGCGAATGACGAAGGCGGCCGGGCACTGGTGGATGGCGAGGCAGGGATGGCCACGCGGCATTGGCCATGGCTGAAGGCAGCGGCAGGTCACGCGGACGCGCGGAGGGAGGCGATGAGGGTCAACCCACACAGGGAGACGACGGCTGATGGTGGTGGGTGTCCAAGGAGGCACTGGCAGCGGGAGGCGAGAGGCCGCGGAAGGTGCGGCGACGGCGACGACATGGCGTCGTCTACACACGGTTGTGCGAAGGGAAGCAGGTCAATGGGGGGGGTGAGCGGTGCGGGCGGCCATGCGGTTGGTGGCCGTGGAGGCGGCGGACGGCGGTGGCGACCGTGCACTCACACGGTCGCTCATGGGAACGACGAGGTAGCGAGCGGCGATCAAAAATTGAATCGCTCGATAGGGAAAGAGAGCGACCGAGGGAGGAAAATCGGCGATGAAAAGGGAGAAAGAAACGGCGGTCGACAATTTCGCTAGGGCATCAATGGGAGAAAAACGGAAAGGAGGAAAAAAAAGGGAAAATTATCACTAGGTCCATTTTAGAAAATCAATTTTCTAAAAAATCCGTAGACCACATTTTCATCCTCTTAAGTCCGTTGACAGTAAAATTTTTTTCCACTCGGTCTAATTCTCTCACTTTTGATTCCCAAATCCCAAATCTACACTTTGCCCTAACATTCGTTCCTCTCCCCCACCCGTTCAGGCATCGCTCGGCGCATCCCTTCAGACGGCAGCACATCTTCCATTCGGCGGCGACGGCAACATATCTTCCATTTCGCGGCGACGACAGCACGCCTTCCATTCGGCAGCGACGGTAGAGCCCTTCTCTCCTTTTTCATAGATGCGCACTGCCTACCGCTTCCAACCAAGAGCAGCGGCCAGCGGCAGCAAGAAGAAGAGAAGAGAAGAGGAAGAACAACGGTGACGGTGGTGGGGTGCCTCTACTCGGTTGGTCCTCTCGTTCGGGTTTCTTCCACTTGTGTTGCACGCTCTCTCCTTCGCCATATTGACTCGGCCAGGCCGGGGTCGTTGAGCTCTATCGACGAGTCATGACGTGTTATTAGGAAATTGAAGGCTCCGCCTCCGGCTTATGATTTATTGTCGTGTGCGATTGGTCTTTGTTCCGGATGAGCCGCTTCTAGACGAGCGGCTTCGGGTTCCCATCCGGCAAGAGGAGTCCCTACGAGCATCGGTTTCGGTCTACGGGCACACTTGTTCCGGGTTCGATTCTATTCCCATCCGGTCACAAGGTGTAGTCCACTTTCTTTGCGGCGCACTGATTTCTGGTAATTTGGATTTGAGAATATATGCCCATGATTTCTGGTAATTTGAATTTCAGAGTACAACCGATTTTTCTCATTATATGCAATCAGCACCAAGATGTGTGCTATTTATTCTATAAATATGTAGAAACATAGAACACTTTGTTTTCATCGTATTACACTACACAATCTTACAAACAATGTTACGAGAAGATAATTGCATCAATCTTTGATGTGAGTAAACCTGAACGAAATCTTGAGGATATTCAAGTCAAGCCCCCTTTGACCAAGAAGAGAGCAGGGAGAAATAAGAAGAAGAGGATTATAGGTGACCCATTTTTGGAGTTGACACCTAGGCCCTATTTTTCTAGGTTCATAGGCTACCAGTGGGGGTGCTCGGTTGTGAGCTACTAGTTGTCGTGGTGGTTGGGGAACTAAGGTTTGAATAAGTAGCTGTTGTGGTTGTTAGTATTGGGCTTGATGTTGGTGAGGTTGAAATTGGAACTAAGGTTGAGTTGATGAGGATTTCAAAATTTTTGATTGTGTTGAGGGTTCCTAAACTAGCGTTGATGGTTGTTAGGTGGGTTCTCTACACATTGATGTTTTAATTGGTTTCTACTCCCTCAGTGATAGGGATGGTTGTGGTGAAAGTGATTTTCTTAACAACTTGGGGTCTAAGATTGAATAGATTCATGAAGGGGATTCCCTATGTTGTGTATGAATATGTCACGCCCTCTCATAGAGCACATTCATAGTGGTAGAGTGATGCAAAGCCAATACATTCTTCGAAGCCAAAGTGGGATTGGTGATGATAATTTTCACTTGCTTTGGCTCTGAAATTGCATTAATGAGCTTTTCTGCTATAGCTCTCCACCTACCAACATATCTCACAACATCCTCATTGTTTTTCATTATGTTTGCTATGTGGTCAGTGACAGTGTAAGTTGGGCCGACCTAGTCCTAGTACCTTTTCAAAAATTTAGTTTTAACAATATGGAAAATATTCGCCTTCAAAGGATCAAGCAAGTAGAACCACTCTAAGGCATAACCCTTCATGATCTTTTGAATAAGAATGCAAGGGCCTTTCGGTTATTTTTCTAGAGAATGGACTCATAGAAGAAGTCCTTGATATAGATGAAAGGATTATTAGTGCCGTTATAGCGACGATAAACTAGCATCTCATAAGGAAGTAAGTAAAGGGTGGAGAGAGAAGGGAGTGAAATGTTAGGAATTGGTTGGGTGTCAATCAATAGCTTAAGCACCTTGTACTACTCATTCATTTGGTCTTGTTCATTATTGTCTAATTGATAAAGGGTTCCCAGATAATGGGAGGAGGGGGAGTTGGTGCTTGGGGCACTGATGCGAGAATTAGATAAGCCAAAGTGGTTGGGTGGGAGGGGTACATTGGAGGATGTGCAAAAGATGATTAAATTAGTAGACTAGGGATCTAAAGGTGTTGTGATATTTGAATCTGGGTGGTTCAAGATAGCCACCAAGTGAGGAGAGCTAGAAGCTATAGGCCAAGTGTGTTGACCTTTTCGATGGGCATGTGATCTGCATGCGACTTACCCTTCAAAATAGCCTCAATAGCTTGGAGTTGAGTGGGGTTGACATGAGATAGTGACTCCTAGCGTGAGTTGGGGTGAGGAGAAAGAAAAGATTGACTAGGTTTAGGTGGAGCTTCCAGTTCGTTGGTGGCATATATGGCATTGGGGTAGAGTGACATGTGTTAAATGGCCTGTAGTAAGCCTAATCGTACTTCACTAACTTGTAGTGTTGAACCGCTGTGCCGACAATGCATCCTGACCTTAAAGTCATTGACATAAAAGAAGAAAGGGGAAATGACAAATAAAAGCACAAATTTTCTTTTGGTTCTTTTAAATTTTGACCTTGCCGTTTGGTTTTAGATTTTTTTTGATAAAGAAGTTATAAAGCAAATTAATCTCAAGCAAAAAATTTTTTGGTTTCTGGTTGTTTTGAATTTTTTTGTTTTATTTTTGACTTTTTGTTGACAAAAAGTAGATTAAAACTTCAAACAAATATTTCTTTTTGGTTAATTTTGAGTGTTTTGAATTTTTTCTTGAGTTTTGGTTAACAATCAAGTAATAACGAAGACTTAGAATAATTAACATAAGATTTTTTTGGTTTCATTCTTAAATTTGTGGCTTTTTAAAGAGAATACTATCTACTCAATCGATGGGTAGGACCCTATGGTCTCAAAATGCTGGGCAAATTTAAGGTTAACACTTCTCTCACACAAATAGGAAATAGGTATTGCTGGATTTTGGGGCAAAATGGTACAACTTGCCTGATTGGTGAAGAGAGAATCATTCACGTCTGAAGACTTATAGGGGCCTTGGTGAGAACAAACCCAATCTATCTAATAAAAAATCCCTAGATGAGGAGCTTGTAACTGTCAAGAGGGGTTTTTGGATGTGAGTGGCTTTGGGAGGAGGATGTGTCCCCCTTCTCGAATGACCTACGGTGCTAGGAAAACTCGATATCCCAATGCAAACTAATGCAAGAGAAGATGACAAAGATAAGATGCAAACAACAATCTAACTATGCAATGCATGGTCAAATATTGACAAAATGATATGCAAGATGAATAAATAAACCTAACTCAAACAAGAAATGGAATGGAGAAAACAATGATAAGCAAGCAAACAATGATGGTAGTTGATATTAAAGTAAGAATATATGTTTAAGTAGATGAGAAAACAATGAAACAACTATGGAAGAATAGTAGAGTGAAATGGCCTGAACTGGAACAAAGTTGCAAGAAGAATAACTCTCTGGAGGTCTTGGTGCCTTGTTCAAGGAGACACATCGTGCCCTAAATGGGGGGTGCCAGGAATTCCAAAAACTTAGCCATTTGTCTACTTTAAAGGATGACCCAAGGTGGGGCAAATGGAAGTGCAATGCAAAGTAACTCAAAAGAACTTGTTAAAGAACTAAAAGACATGAAAAATGGGGTCGCTTCATTTGGGAACCAAAATGTGAATGAACTTTAATGAAAGGTCGATAAGAGTACAGGAAATATAAATGACAATGCAAATAACAAAAAATGACAATGCAAGTAAAGTAAAGGGTAGTGCTAGGAAGTAAATGGAAATGCAACCAAATATATGATAATACAAGAAAAGTAAATGACAATATGAGAAAACAAAGATGTGCAACTTAATAGAAATGTATGCCCTACAAGCCAATCATATATGATATGATTCGACATTTCTAGAAATATCTCATTTAATTAATTAGGCAAATCTTCCTTATAAGCTCTTATTATATGAAAATATAATAATGAAGTCCTTGATCAAATGCAATGATGATTAAGTCATGATGGGATCATGATAATGAGATTGATCATTTAGATGTATTTGATCTAAATGTTCCTAGTCATAGGATACTTGAGACGGGACATCAAGGATCCGGATAGACTAGTGTATGTGATATTTTCTCATGTGATGAGGATGACAGATCTCATTGGTCATTAGTGTGGAGACACTGAGATACACATACATGTGCTTATTAGTTGAATGAGTTCACTGAACTGACCGAATTAGAAACCCTGAATGGTATCTTACCGAACTATCAATCAGGGTTTTCTATCATCACGGTTGCATGGTTGGACCTTTGACCTGAGTCGCCAAATATGCCTTGTTGGGTGGAACTTGTGCTTTGACCATTGACTTATGGATCACCATTTAGATGGTCCAGTATAGCGATGGATCGGGTACAAGGAAAACCCGATGGAGGCAATTGAGCGGACAACAAGGGATCGTCAACTCTCGGTAAGTGAGAGTGAATGTCCTATGGGATAGTACTCTAAATCTCTGGCCAAGGTAGATAAGATAATTGGAAAAGGAGTTTTCCAATTGATCCAATTCCGAGTACAAGATCCTATAGAGTCGGTACACTAAGGAGTCGACAGTCGATGCCGTACTCCTTTCCGACCAGGACATTGGATGGATGAGGGTTTATATCCATGCGGTAACTGATGATGGAAAGGCTTAATGGAGTTGAGATTATCCCCATAGCCATTTGGGATCATGGGATGTGGCTTGTACCCTTCATGATCGGTAGGCCGATTAATCTGTTATCAGATAACGGATTTAATTAAATTAAATAGAAATGTTCTATTTTATTTAGGCCTCAACCAAATAGGCTATTGGGCCTAGTGGGTTAAACATAAAAGGACTTATCCACAATTACATAGGTAAGGGCATAATTTATAGAGATTTTGGGTTTTATGAAAAATTCCATAATTCTCTATAAATACTAATGGTTTCAGCCAAATCCGATCAGGCCAAGGGTGAAAACCACGTCCCTAGCCTCCTCCCTACCTCCCCCTCTCTCTAGAAGCTGTCCATGGTCGATGGAGCTCTGTTCGGGAAGAGTTCTCGAGGCCGGCGTGAAGGGAGAACCTGCTGTGGATGAAGTTCGTGTGGATACTGCTGGAGACCAGACACTTGAACGGTTTGAAGAGCTTAATAAGCTCATCTCCTTCCTCTACATGTGATTATTTGAATCCCTATCAGGTATATTCGAACCCGATTTGATCGATTTTCGGTTTTCGTCGTTCGGTTCTGATTGAGACAGATTCCAAATGAACCCATAGGAATCGTCGCTTCCCCTGCACCTAATTTTTATGGACGATTCCTAACACAACCAACAATAAGTAAAATTGCAAGAAATTAAGTAGCTCACTTGGGATCCAAATGATGTTGTTCACTTAGGGATGGAAACCCCAAAAGTTGGTGTTTTTGTCATGCTCGAACCGTCACCCAGATTTGGGGATTTTGTGAAATCTCCATCCACAGATGAAATTGAGACTTTGAAAAGGTTTTATCAGGTGGGTAATGTGGTTACCTAACCTTTTTTCTTGATATCCAGCTTTGAACGGCGGCAGAGAGAAAGAATTTTAGATTTTTCCGACGAACTAGGGTTTTGCGGAGTCTAGCGGCACGGACCTGTTTCTCCCTATTTTCCCATTGTTATAAAATTTTTCTTTGAAGGGATGTATACATATTTGGAAACGTCATTTGATGGGGATTCTAAATTGTACTTTTGGAGAATTTTTGGCTTTCGGGATAAGGAGTTATCCTCATTGCAAAATAGTGCTTTCTACTACAGAATCTCGGTGATTGCCATCTCTTCTTCCTCATTTTACGGTTGGTTGACTGACTGTTTTGGAATCCTTATTCAATGTGGATTCCAACGCATATTTTTTTAGATTTTTCGGATTCCTGAATAAGGAGATATGTCCGATTTTAGGGGCGACATATTCTCTCGATGAACAGTTCCATCGGGGTAGGAGTCTACCGCGTGAGCAGCACATGTGATGGCGCACAGGCAGTCGGTGCAGGCATGCATGAAGACTGGCGCACGCCGCGGCACACACAGGTGCTCGCCGGCGTGGCGCAGTGCGCCGGAGCACGCGATGCAATGCGTCAGACACCTTATTTTACGATTTTAAATTATTTAAAATCATAGAAAATCCAAAAAAATCTAGAAAAATTTTAATTTTTTTAATATTATTTAACATGTTTTAAAGTGTTTAATAACATATTAGATTATGTTAAGCTCTATTTACCTAGATTCACTCATGGTTAAACTTTAAAATTGTTTTAAAGGTTTAACTTAAATATTTAGTGTCTTAATTCATTCTGTAAAATGAGATTTTATAGAATATGAATTGGGACATTAATTTCTAACTTTGCACAGTATTGAGAATGTATGAATGTTCTAAATAGTTTAGATATGTATGTTTATTTCATATAAATTGTTTATATGTTGTTGTCATGTTATTTATTTCATGAAAATTCGACATGCATGAAATTAAGAATTTAAAAATATAGTATGTAATTTTATGCTGATATATATGATATATCTCATATGATTATTACGTATGCGCTCTATGTTCATGTGATGAATGTTAGTGTGTGTATGGAGGTGATCATGGACTTAATTATGATTGGCTTGTGATTGCTTTTAATTATGTTAGTTATGTTATTAAATGGGGCCTACGTGTGCCTCCTCTTTCTATACAATCTGATTGTTCATTCTACCTCCCTCCATTAATGTACTCCCCTTGGTTAAAACCAAGGTTTCTTATTAAGTTATGTATATTTGTGGGTCTGCGTACCCTTAAGCTGCTTCTAAGAGTTAGAAGCCGGTTCGTGGAAAATTGGCGAGCGGGACCACTTGGAGAAGCACCCTTCTAAAGTGGGAGCATACCAACTCAAGAAACTGAAGCAAGGAGTTACACCTATAGGGTTGCCTTAGGTGCATGCTTAGAGTTAAGTTCATGATCACCTGTTTTTATGCATATTTGATATGTGGATGTGTGCTACAAGTTATACCTTAGATATATGATATTCCAAAGGTATTATACATACTTAGCACATATTATTGATGAGACTAAAATAAAATCCCTCCTTATTATAATTAGGCTGATAAATGTGTGACATTAAGAATGACTCACGTAGCCTTCCGTTGTCATGGTCTTGATGAGCCAATCTTAGATTGGATGGGTTTTTTGTGCTACCACAAGGCCCATTCAGCAAGGGATTAGTGATCATGGCTATGGCATTAGTTGAACCTTGGGGTGGACCATTTGCATGGCTTTGTTGTGCTACCACAAGGGTTGTGTGAAGAATCTATTCTCATAACGTAACAAGCGGGTTTGACCCCTTGTGTAGGGCACCAGGTGCCCTACATACAGGGTATTCGGTCTGGACGATTGCTCTATTGATCCCCTTCAGAACGTGCCAGAAACTTGATCCGTCCGGAAAACACGATCTGCTTTAAATATTCTCCATGAAAACAAGAATTTAAACTCTCCAACTGGGCCAAAATTGCGTGTCTACAGCTTGCCTCGCCTTGGCGTCGGCTTTGTAGGGGAATGACACGAATGTAGCGTAGGCGAATGTAGTGAAACGTAGTGAGGTGTAGCGGAATGAAGTGGTAATGGACTGAAAAGGTGACGCCAAGGTGTAGATTTAGACACGCCCTCGTTGGCCTAGTTGAGTGGAATAAAACTTTACCGGATTTCGAGATTACCCTTTGTCTTATCAGAACCTTCCCTTCGGTTGATCGCTTGTGCAGAAAACTAAAACTAAAATTCCACGCAGGGGAGAATTGTTACCGGCCAAGACCCTAACTGCATGGTGTGCTGGGCTCGGTGGAAGGTAAGTTGCGAAAAAGTAAAGATGAAACCAATAATCAACCAAGGTTGGGTTCTTCAAATTTATCGGGTTTTGCTCAGGAATACCGGTGTGGTTTGAATGAAATAACTTCTTGTTTTGATGAAATTATCATTGAAACACGGTTAAAGCCGGGTCTTCTGGGCAGACCAAAGCCTCCTTAGAAAGCCATAGAAAGATCGTAACGGAAAGGTCGGCATGAGTATGACGATGCATGAGATGATGCATGATGCATGCTGGGTTTAAAGAAATACAAATAAATATAAGAAAATAGTTGAAGATATAGGTCAAACGCAACGGGTCAGGTCATCCGTGAAGACACCGTCGTCCCCGTTTATCTAACTTTGGCTTATCTGCGGTTCTAAAAGGTGACTGAGTCCTTCATCGATTTTGTTGAAGGGGTTCTCCGACTCAGCCCTTTCAGACCCGAGGTCTTCAACGATATATATGCAAGATTATGTTAAATAAATGGCCCACGTAAGGCTCCAGGCGTCCTACTTGTAGGGCACCTGGTGCCCTATTTACAGGGCGCCAGGCGCCCTGGTTACAGGGCGCCAGGCACCCTATTTACAGGGCGCCTGGTGCCCTATTTATAGGGCACCATGCACCTTATAAGTGGGGCACCTGCGCGTACTTTAAGCTCACTCCTTCCCGAGGTAGTCTTTTGAGTTCTATAAGAAGGGGGGACCTCCCCTTCTTCTCCCCCACACCAGCTACAGTGTTCTTCTTCTTCCTTTTGCTCCGATGGCATCCTCCTCTTCCCGTCCGATCGGCTCAATCGAGATGAAAAGTTTTTCTGAAGTCCCGTGCCATATTCGGAATCAAGTGTGCATGGGAGTGGTAGTGGCTTTATTAGGCACCCCTTTTTGTTTTGTTACGAAACCTTCTTTCCTGATCGCGTGATTATTCTGTAGGACCTTCCAAATTTCCCTGGCGCTCGCCGTTACGGTCAGGTGCTGTGGATAGCTCGTCTGATGGCCGCCATCAATATCCATGTGCGGACTATTCTGAGCGGGTGGGGATTCTCTGGTATCCTTGTCCACGCCAACCACCTCCTCAAATATTTTTGGGACTTTTCTCTGGCGGGTGCGCTTCTCGAGTTGTGGCATCCTGATACTCACACTTTTTTTTTCGACTCCTTTGAATGTACCATCCTCTTAGAAGAGGTGGAGCTATTCCTGGGGCTTCGTGCCATGCCTGGGTACGGCCAGGCCATGTTCATCCCTGTTGGACCGGTCACCGGTTTGGATTTTCTCCGTGGCTTTATGACCACCGGAGAGGCTCGGTCCATCATGGTAGGTGGGCGTATTTACACCGAGGCACTGGCGGATTGGTCCATTGGCGTGATTCAAGGCGCCGGTGACAATGAGGACCTACTGCTGCCCGGTGCCAAAGGTGTTGCTGCTTGCCTTGCCTCGGTGCTCCTTTACCCGTGTGAGGACGGGTGGCTCGATCCTACCTGCCTTCCTTGTATCCAGGGCATCTGGTCTAACGAGTGCATAGCCCACTCGGTGTTAGGCTATCTCTATGATGGCATGACCTCTGCTAGCGTTGGTAGGCCCATGTTCGGTAGCATCCTTCTGTTCATGTGCTGGGCTGACTGGCATTTCAAGTTCGATGTGTGCTTCGGACCAGCCACGGCTTCCCGACTTTTTGCTCGGAGCCCCCTCCAGCCTCTCACCAGCCGTCTCTGCATGGAATACAAGGTGATGAACAAGTGCCCTTCGGTGAAGATCTGCGTTGACTGGCGTTTGTACTTTTCGGCTATGAGCAGTGGCGGATTTGTCTGTCCTACCAATGCTGTCATGCGCCAGAATGTTCGTGCCTCCACCACCCCGGGGGTGTATCTTCGGTTGATCACCGGCACCTCCTTCATCATCTACAACCCACATCGGTGTCTTCTTCAGTTGGGCCAACCGCGGCTCAAGGTCCCTCGTCTCTCTCATATTCCGTCTGTCAAGGATCGTCAGATGGGCACGACGGCTGATGTCGAGGAATGCCAGAGCATCCTTGCTATTTGGGAAATTTGCAAGAGTTTCTCGCCGAGTGCCTACATGGACGAAGACGAGGTATGGAAGAGCCGATACGTGGCGAAGCTGAGGAAGCTGCGCGGTGGGTGAGTTGTGTCTGCTTTTGATTGTGTCCAGTCATATGTTATTTGCTTTTGTTGTGTCTAGGACTTGATCAGTGTAGGCTTGCTTGATGTAGTTCCTTTTCAGTCGTGTCCGTGTCCTGTCAGTGTTAGTAGCCAGCAAAAATATGCAAAAAGGAATTGAAATATCAATGTTTTGCTGATGAATTTGTGTTTTTCATAGAGAATATTACCTGCGGACATGTTCTAAAAATTTTGAAAATTTTGACCATGACACTTTATATTTTCACCCCTGCACCTTTTCTTCATTTCACCATTGACTTTTTCTAGTTTTTCTACTACGCGGAACATTCTCAGAGTGTGCAGCGTGCCGTGCGGATTCCACAGTAAGTTTCTTCCAACTGTAAACTTGTAATTTATTTCGTTATCATCGTTTTCGCAGAAGGGACCGAACCGATCCGGAGTCGTTCCGGATCGGAACGGGAAGAGAGAAGGGGGCCAAACCCCCTAGCGTCCCCATGATGGGGCGCCAGGCGCCCTATCATGGGGGCGCCTGGTCCAGGCGCCCCATAGATGGGGCACCTGGTCCCCAGGCCCCCGTCTTCCTCGTTTTGTTGTTTCTGGCCCGTTCTAACTCTTTGAAATGATGCAGATGATGAAGAGATCCCGTGTTGAGCGTGGCGGTGCCTCCGGCACTGCCGAAGCCTCTTCCTCCGCCGGTGCTTCCTCCTTCGCCGGTGCTTCTTCTTCCACCGATCCTGGCTCGTCGGAGCTTCCTTCTCTCCATCCTTCTCCGACCGTCTCAGTAACCGAATCTTGACTTCCCTCTTTTGAATTATTCATGATTGTTTGTTTCTAACATGATTGTTTGTTTGCGCAGGGGAAGATCAAGTCCCGAATATCCTGGGAAATGGTCTTCCATGCCTACAAGGGGTTGAAGGATTTCCAAAAGGCACGGCTGGATGAAATGGGTTTCGGCCCATTGCTCCGCTGCTCTGCCTTCTGTGAAGACCTCCCCCTGATCCAGGCTTTGAGGGAGAGATGTGATTCCACTACCCATTCCTTCCTCTTCCCCTGGGGGCATATGGTTCCCACCTTGGAGGACGTTTCCCGGATCACGGGTCTTCGCGTCCATGGTCGTGCCATCACCGGCAAGACCTACCGCGATTACTCGGCTATGGTCCGGGATTTTCTGGGTCATCCGATCCCACACTGCCCCGTCGGACTGCGCGTTTTGAAGCGTACAGACGTCGGGAACTTGCTCGGTCTGGGCAATGCCAGTGTGGGGAAGGATGACCTGGTGGCGGATGTACTCGACGCGTTGACGAAACGCGTCGAGCGCTACTTGGTCGGTGAGGAGGGCACCGTCCAGGCTGACCAGGATCTCCGCCGGTTCCTCCTTTTCTTCCTTACCCGTCTTCTGCTGGCCTCGAAGACGGACAGGGTGCACTTGCGGTTCCTCCCCTTTCTTGCTGACCTGTCGAAGGTCGGTGAGTATGCGTGGGGTGCCGCCATGTTGGCCCATCTGTTCTCCTCGCTAGCGATGGAGAGCGGTCCGGTTTCGGTAGCCGGCTTTACTCCATTCCTTCAGGTATGCCTTGTTCTTTTGTTCATCATTAATTCTGCATTGTCTTTTGGTGACTAACTGAGCTTTCATTGACAGGTATGGAGTTACTACTACATCCCCTTGGGTCGTGCCTTGCTGAAGGCTGACCCCGAGTACCCGCTCATCAGCAGCTGGGTTGCCACTCGATCTGCTTCTTCCCACCCTTACCAGGTGGAAAACCTGAGGAGGCAGCTGCTCTGCTTCCCTCACCACGAGGTATTCTGTTACTTTTCCTTTTTAGCTTTTCGGTTCTTCTTGTTTATTTTCCTGCCTTGCTTTTTCAGGTGGTATGGCGCCCCTATTCAGACCTTCATCTGGATCGGCAGCCATGGGTATCGTAGGGTCGTCCGGTTTTTGGCCGTGACACCTTCTTGATTTGCCTGAATGAGATGGTGCCACTGTGGGTGCGTCTCACGATGCGCTCATTGGGGCTTCACCAGGAGTGGGTGGATCTCCCCCCATACCCGCGCCTGGGTCGTTCTACCCTCGGCCTGATCTAGGAGATCGACTGGAAAAAGGAGGGCCAGTTCGCTGTTCGGATCTGGAAGAGGGGTGGCACCCCAGTGACTTCCAGCGCATCTGACAGTGACGACTATCTGCGTCGCTACATGGCGACGTTTCCCCATCTTTTTACTGAGGGTGGAGAGGTATGCACTTGTTGCTTCCATTACTGTTCTTCCCTTTCTTGATGTTTAACTGTATGCTGTTTTCAGAGTATTCAGGAGGAGCTGTCTCGCTTGAGGGAAGGGACAACATCTTTGGAGGCTGAGCTGGAGTGACAAGTATTTTCTTTGCTTTGCACCTTTCTATTGCCTGTCAACTGATCTTTCTTTTTTCTTTCTTTCAGCGACGTCGCTACCGAGGTGCCCGTCGACAGCTGCGTGGATTTGATGATGAGGTAACGTTCCTTGCCTTTTCTTTAATATCTTGAATGAATGTTGTTGACTGTTTCCCCTGCCTCTTTTCAGATCTCATGGCTCTGCGGGCGCGTGGCCGAGCCGAAGTTGGGTTCCCACCCAGCTGCCCCTGAGTCGGCGGTCTTCGATGAGCCTCCAGAGGCCCCCTTTGAGCCGTTTGACTTCGGCCATCCCATGGGTCCTGAGCTCCCTCCTCACCATCAGCCGGTCGATCCTCCTCCCTTCATACCTACCGACCCCGGGAGCAGTTCTTCAGAGACGGGCTTTCTTTTTGAGGTGATTACTGTTTCTTTCTTATGCTGTCTTCTCCCTTTATTTGCCTTGCTAATCTTCTTTTCTTTCTTGCAGATTGCCCAGCTGAAGGAACGGGTGCAGGCCCTTACTACCGAGGTGAATTTCCGTGACTTCCTTCTGTTTTACTCTGCTTGATTCTAACACTCTCTCTTCTTGTAGAACAAGGATCTTTGGGCGAGGATCTCCGACCTCTATGCGGGGGGTGCTCCGCCTTCTGCTAGTGATCCCTCGGGTCTCCAGGACATGGTACATATTTTTCTGCTTTGTTCGTCATCATTTTCTTTCTTTCCTGACATTCTTCCGGTAGGTGATGGAGCTACAGAGGGAGCTCGGGCTCGAGCCCCTCGTAGGCATTCCGGATCCTGGTCCTTCTACTTCCGAGGTGCGATATCTTTATTAATATTTTCAACTGGGAATTCATGGACTGACGCTTCTTTTTGGTTTCTACAGACTGCCCAGAGGATAGAGGAGCTGACACAGGAGGTACAAGTTTGATTCTTTTCCTTAAACTGCTTTTCCTGTAGCTGATGCATCTCTTTGTCATCTTGTAGGTCGGGAGACTGGAGGCTCGCGTGGTCGAGCTATCACGACCAGAGTCCGAGCAGATCCTTCTTTTTCGCCTTGAGCACTCCAGAGAGCTCAATCGGGTGGAGGCGGAGCATCGTCAGTTGATGATGCAGGCGTTGCAGTCTCAATCTCGGAGTCACTCCCACCGCTCCGACTCCCGTGGGACCACGCTGAGGGGACGTACCCACTCGGGTTCCTCTCATACTAGTAGTCATAGGAGGAGAGGTGAGGAGAGACTTGCCATGCCACCTCCGGGTGATCAGGCTCCAGCAGAGGGAGGCGGTGATTTGTGATGTGCCGGCCCCTTCTATCTTTGATGTACCTTCCTTTTCATAGTGATAGTTGTTGACTTCTTTTCCTAACTTCCTGCATTTACTCAAAAGGCGATTAGAACTTTATTTAGGCTTAGTCCCTTGCAAGAAAAGGGCGAAACTGCCTTGATCTTTTGTCAAGGGACATAGGCCTTATCAAGGTAAAATAACGGAAAAATATAAGTATGCACAAAAGGAAACATGCAAGACTGAAATTAAATATGAATGCAAAGGCAATTGGTCAATTAGGAAGCAAATTTTTAGGTGTTTTGGAATTTTTTTGATTTGTTTGGTTTTTGATGGTTTTATAATGTTTTTTTTGGTGTTTCGGAACTTTTACGATTTTTTGGTGTTTTGAATATTCTCTTTTTAGGATTTTTGACTTTATAGATTTGTTTGGTACTTTTTGAAGTATTTGTTTTTTTGTTTGGTGTGAGGGACACGATTATCTCATCCTTTGCTTTGCTTGCCGTAGGTGCCTCTCTTGTTACCTAAGGGTTAAGGGTAGGCATCACGTGTAAGAGAGTGCCTAGTCCGAAATCTTCTGACCTTCCGTCTTTGATAGGCTATGGTTCTTCTTGGGTCCAGTCGGTCAATCTTACCTGCAAGGTTAAAGAGGGAAGAGGACTGATGGTAAGTCCTTACTAAGATTCAGGGGTGTCGAATTTGTTTCTCTACTGGTGCCCGCGTTGCCTGTTTGGGATTTGACATCCTTGGGTCCTTCCTTCTAGCCCTTTTCTTTGATGGCCCACATTCAGACATGTCTTTTTTCTTTTGCTTGATTTTGACCTGAGGGGTTCATTGCCCATCTTTTGGAGCATTTTTTCTCTTGGGCTTTTGTTGGTACGCATTCAGACAGGTCTATTCTCTTGCCGACCTGAGGGGTCATTGCCCATCTTTTGGCACCTATTTTTTCTTCTTTTTAAGAAGTCAGACCTTCAGAGGCATTTTCCAACTAAGGCAATGGGCACTTTCGATACTCCTCGTTCTAACCCCTTCCATCTATTCTGGACCGAAACGAGAAGAGAATGGGATTGGGTTGACCTTCTTTTGCCAAGCATTGCCTAGCTTTCTCTCTGACTTCCAATCATCGGATTTCAAAACTAGGCGTGTAGTGTGTGCAATATGATGCCTATCCTTATTTCCCTAATTGACAAGTTGGTGCACCGAGCAAGCAAGCGTTAGATGTTATCATTATTCTTCACACCTTTGGATTTTTTAGATTTTTTTGTGATTTTTGTTTTAAGGGAAATATTTTTTGAGGTATACACCATTCCAGGGATGAGCTAGTTCTTCTTCTTCTACATTAGTCAACTTATATGAATTACCGGGATAAACAGCCGAAATAACATATGGACCCTCCCAATTAGGTTGAAGTTTGGAGCAGGGACCGCCCGGCTTAACGAATATTCTTTTAAGCACAACCTCACCGATTTCAAATTTTCTCTCCACCACCCTCTTCTGATAAAATCTTTTAAGTATATTTTGGTAAGATCTAACATGTTCGGCAGCGGCTAGTCTCCTTTCGTCCAAGAGTTCGAGTTGCGCGAGAAGAGAATCTCGGCGTTCATCCATCGAGATGTCTCGATCGATCTGGACTCGGAGGGAATGGATGATTACTTTGTATGGGACTACCGCCTCCATCCCAAATGCCAAGGCATAGGGAGTTTGACCCGTTGGGGTTCGAATAGAAGTGCGGTAAGCCCATAGAGCATCAACTAAGTTATCTGGCCAGTCCACGAACTTGCTAGACTTACAAGTCTTCTTAATGATTTTTATCAGGGTTTTATTGGTGGCTTCTGCTTGACCATTGCCTTGAGGATAATATGGAGATGAATGATGCAATCTGATGCAATACCTGTTGCAAAGGTCACGCAGCTCCTGGGAGATGAATTGCGGTCCATTGTCGGTGACGATGTCGCCCGGGATCCCGAACCTGGCAATGATGTTGCGTTTGATGAAGGTGCAGACTATTGATACCATGATCTCCACGTATGCTTCTGCTTCCGCCCACTTGGTGAAGTACTCCATTGTAGTTAGGATGAATGATTTGGTTTTGTTTGTGGAGTTTGGGTCACCGAGGGGTCCGATAACATCAAAAGCCCACATAGCGAAGAGCCATGGGACGTGAATCGGGTGAAGGGAAGATGCGGGAGAGTGAATCTTGTCGGCGTGAAGTTGACATTGATGACAGTGCCGGACAAAGATTGAGCAATCTTCCTCCAGAGTAGGCCAATAATACCCTTGCCTGATGATCTTCTTGGCGAGGGCTTGAGCATTTACATGGCCTCCACATACTCCGGAGTGTGCCTTCTTAAGCACCAATTCAGCCTCTTCTTCATCTACGCATCTTAATAGAACACCGGCCAAGCTCCTTTTATAAAGCACCCCGCCTAAGATGGTGTATCTCTGGGAGACTCTTCTTATGGCTTTCTTCTCTTCGGCAGTTGATCCCGGTGGATATGTCTGATCCTGACAATAATTCCCAATCTCATGATACCATGGTTTCTCACCTTCTTCTAATTCCTCCAACTCAATCAGAGATACTTCCTCCTTTTGCTCGATGTACTCTTTCCTTTCAAACTCTTCTTTAACCTTCAAGAATCGTGCATCTTCTACTACCGGAATGGTTTGTCGGCGGAAATAGATCGTCCTAACCTATCTGCCTAGCGGGACAGATGGTGAAGATGCCAGGGAAGCGAGAGCATCGGCAAGAATATTTTGAGCACGAGGAACGTGAATGAATTTGAGTTTGGAGAATAGCCTGATATAACAGGTGGTGAGTTCTTGGTATGGTCTGAGCCCGGGATGAGATGTGCGGTATTTGGCCAGCACTTGGCGGAGAATCAACTGACTATCGCCGATTACCCTTAGTTTAGTGACACCATAGAAGTGAGCGGCCTCCAGTCCGGCCAACAAGGCTTCATACTCAGCTATATTGTTTGTTGCTGGAAAATGGAGCTGAAAACCTTGTGGAATGGTGACACCTACGGGTGACAGAAGAACAATTCCTATTCCTCTACCCTGGGAGTTTAATGCCCCGTCAAAATATAAAGTCCATAGATTGGAAGATCGAATGGACATCAATTCTTCGTCGGGGAATTCTGATTGGATAGGGTCAAAGATTGGGATAGGATGATGGGCAAGGTGTTCAGCAATTGCATAGCCCTTGATTGCCTTCTGTTGGGTGTAGGTGATGTCAAATTGGGAGAGAAAGCTCTGCCAGCGTGCCAAACGATCAGTCAGGACAGATTTTTCAAGAAGAAATTTGATGGGATTCATGCGAGCAATGAGATTAACCTCGTGAGCCAGAAAGTAGTGTTTAAGTTTCTGGACCACCCAAACCAGAGCGGCACAGGTTTTCTCCATGGTTGTATACTTCTGTTCACAAGGATCAAAGATTTTGGATAGATAGTATGCTGCTCGCTCTTTCCCTTCATCATCTATTTGTGCCAATACTGCTCCCAGGGATCCTTCCAAAACTGAGATGTATAAGATCAAGGGTTTGCCGGGAACCGGAGGTTTGAGCACAGGTGGGCTTGACAAATATTTCTTTAAACCATCGAATGCCTCTTGACATCTCGAATCCCATCTAAATTCGGCCTTCGCCTTGGTTAACTCATAGAAAGGTTTGCACCTTTGAGAGTGTTGTGAGATGAACCGGCGAACAAACTGTACCCTACCAATCAACCCTCTCAGCTCTTTTAGGTTCTTCGGTGGAGGCATGTCAATAATGGCTTTGGCCTTGTTGGGATCGATTTCGATGCCTCTTTGCTGACAATGAACCCAAGTAACTTTCCAGATGATACTCCAAACACACACTTCTTGGGGTTCATCTTGAGCTTATATTCCCTGGCTCGTTGCAAAACCCTCTTCAACACCTCAGCATGCTCATCTTGGGTTCGAGATTTGACCACTAAATCATCCACGTACACCGCTACAAATTTATGCATCATATCATGAAAAATTGCCACCATGGCCCTTTGATAAGTTGCTTCGGCATTCTTTAATCCGAAGGGCATGACGACATAACAATAAGTTCCCCAAGGTGTAGTGAATGAGGTCTTCTCTTGATCCTCTTATGCTAACCGGATTTGATTATACCCTGAGTATCCATCCATGAATGATAGGGTTTCGTATCCAGCTGTATTGTCAACAAGAACATCGATATGAGGAAGGGGGAAATCATCTTTTGGACACGCTCGGTTTAAGTCCCTGAAGTCAATGCAAATTCGAACCTTTCCATCATTCTTCATGACTGGGACTATATTTGCCACCCATTGTGGATAGAGGACGACTCTAATGAATTTTGCTTGGTGTAACTTATCGACCTCTTCCTTCATTTTTAATGCTATGTCTGGGTGGAATCTCCTTAACTTTTGCTTGACCGGGGTAGCCTCAGGTTTTAAAGTCAGTCGATGCTCTACCAATGACTTATCCAGTCCCGGCATATCTTCGTATGTCCAAGCGAACGTGTCTTTGTATTCTTGTAACACCCCCATTAGATTCCACTCTTCTAAAGGGGCGAGGTTGGCACTGATGAGGATATTCTTAGGATCTTCCGGTGTTCCAAGATTAAGTTCCTTAGTCGGTTCGTCCACCGTGGCTGATGGTTCCTCGAACCTTCTTAAACCGGATGCATAAGCATCGGCCAAATCCTCCTCTTCATCCTCAGAATCAGGATCCTTTTCCGATACAACCTCGTAGACCCCTAAAGTTGGATCGTTATTGTCTTTCTCCTCATATCGAATTTCATCTATCTGGATTGCATTTTCTAGATACTCCGGTAGCTTGGCATATTCTAAGCTTTTTTGAGCTAACTGATGCAAGTATCTTCCTGGAACTCTCTTACCTCTGATTTTTGTTTTACTTTTACTGGAAACTAAACCTAAAGAAGAAGAAGGTAAATAAGGAGAGGAAGAGGAGGTGGAGGGAGTGGAATTTATTGATGAAGGGCAAAGGAGATCGATTAGAGACCGGGTGGCCTCCTGATTCGGGTCATCCTTCGGAGCGAGTTGGGATGTTTCTTCGAGAGAAATTTGGGTTGAGAAGAGGACGTTTTTTTTTGATCTTTTTGAGAAGTACTAAACATGAACACAGAAGGGGTTTGGTTGGTTGTAGTTTCCAACGCGGGTTGAGATATTGACAGAGAGGGGAACAAATCAAGCAAAGATGGGTAAAGAGAGCATCCGTCTTTGCTATTTGGTGGATCTGATGGTGAACTTATTGGAAATGGGTTTAAAGAGACGACATGGGGTGAATGCTTTGGATTCTGACTGCCAGAAGGCTCGTTGCGGAATGATTCATCACTTGACCCTTCTTCAGAAAATAACCATGATGCGTCGAGATATGGCTCATCCTCTAGGTTGTCCACCTTCTTCCTCTTTGCTTGTTCTTGCGGTTCTTACTCTTCAATCATCTGTATTGTTTCTCTCTTGTCGAAAAACTTGTGTAAACACCCCCGGAAGTATTTTTGGCCGGTCTTTTGGCCATTATCGCATGTCCCATCATACCCTATCCCGTTCCTTGATGTTGTCTTTACCAGCTGGATGGGTTATGTGATACCCTACAGTTCTCTCCCCAGCCCTCGGCCTTCCTGATATCCCAGATTCTCCATCATACGCCACCCAAGGGTTTTGGCGTTATCCTTCTTCTTTCTCCAAACTTGCTTGTGCTGCCTTCCATCCTTCGGCAGATCGAGGATTGTGAAGACCGGTTGATTTGGCAAGCGTGGAGAGAGAGTAACTAGGCAATCCACAGGCATACTTACCACTTTGACGACTTGTCCCTTGAAGGTAAATTTAATGCATTGGTGATTGGTTGAAGCTACGGCCTCCAATGCCTCAAGGTAAGGCCTTCCCAAGATAGCTTTGTAAGTTGGGTCCATATCCAAGATGTGGAAGTTGACAGTAACAACCCGGGGTCCGAGTTTGACTTCTAGTGTAACCATGCCATGGGCGGGCCTCTTGGAATTGTCATATGTCGTTACGGTGATTTGTGATGGCCGAATATCCTCTTTACGGGATTCCACACAACTGTAGTGTTTCTGGTGGCAAGACATTGATGGATGCACCGGTATCAACTAGACAAGACTCAACATCTGTTTTGTTAATACTGACAGTGATACAAAGTGCGTATTTTCTTGCTTCTGGTTCGGCCAACTCCTCTTTGGTGAAAGTGAGGGCGGGGTGTTCACTTTTCGGGGTCAAGACCGATGCAATCTTCTCGGGGGGAAGGGTTTCATTGACCATCACTCTTTGTAAGTATTGCTGAAGAACTTCTTGATGAGCTTTGGACCTTTTGATCAGCTCCAGAATGGAAATCCGCGCAGGGGTTTTGTCAAGGTGCTTCAGCAAATCATAGGACGTCCCTGGCACCGATTCTTCTGGGTGCTCTTCTTCTTCTTCTTGTGACTGTCCTAGTTGACCGGTCTGGGGGAAAATTCTTTGAAACATGCGCCCGCTTCTAAGCACCGTGGCGAGCTGAGGGGCTATGGTTGGTGTAGCGGAGGTAGACGGAGGGTTAGGTCGGATGATGGGAGGCCTAGGTAGGGGTGTAGTGATGATAGTTCGGGTTGTAGGGATGCGGGTAGGTTGGGGTGGCATGGTTGTATGAGGTGGTACGATGATGGGTCCTAATGGTGATGGTATTTGTGGAGGCTCGACCGGGTGGATCAAGGTCCTGCCCGGTTGGAGTTGTACAGCTGGTGGCGTTATGGTTGGCTGTGATAGAGTGAGGATAATTAGTGGTTGGCTTCTTCTGGTGGGGATGGCTCGTGGTATGGAGTGAACGGTTCGGTTAACGTGATTTAGAGGGTTAATGTTCATGAAAGTGTAAGGAATCAATATATGACAGCGAAAAAATTTTGATTCCATAAAGCCATGATCTTTGCCTTGATCGATGCCGAACGAGTAAAACCAGGAACTGAATATGAAGTAGAACGAGAGTACCTCATGGGATTTCTAAAATCCCTCACCATGGATGAAGAGAGGACATTCCTCCTTGTTGAAAACCGTTCAAGTGTCCGGTCTCTAGCGGTATCCACACGATCTGCTTCAATAGACGAGTTCTCTCTTCCTTCGGGCCTCCAGAAACCTTCCAGATCCAAGCTTGACCATGGGAGATCGCCTTCTAGAGGAGAGAGGAGGGAGAGAGGAGGCTTGGGACGTTCTCCAGCCCTATGGCTTGTTAGGGTTTGGCTTCATAAGCCAATTATATATAGAAGATGAAATTTTTCACAAAAACCCAAAACTTCTATAAAATTGCATCCATACCCTCATCTTATTGACCAGATCTATTGTGTGTGACCCACTAGGCCCAATAGTCAATTTGGTTGAAGCCTTAATTAATTTAAAAGAACAATTCCTTTAAATTAAATCAAAACCGTTATCCGATAACAGTTTTTACGGCTTTCTGATCATAAAGGGTACAAGCCACATCCTATGATCCCAAATGACTTTGGGGAGTTAAATAACATCCATTGAGCCTTTCCATCATCAATTACCACACGGATTTAAATCCTCGTTCATACAATGTCCCGGTCGGTCAGGGGTTCGGCACTGACTGTCAACCCCTAAATATTCCAACTCTATGAAATCTTGTACTCAGGAATGGATCAACTGGAAAACTCCTTTTCCAATTATCCTATCTACCTTGGCCAAGGATTTAGAGTACTATCTCATAGGACATTCTCTCTCTCCTACCGAGAGTGAACGATCCCCTATTGTCCGCTCAATTGCCTCCACCGGGTTTCCCATATACCCAATCCATTAACTATATAGGACCACAATACTAAGTGATCCATCAGTCAATAGTCAAAGTACATAGTACGCATGACAAGACATCTTTGGCGACTCAGGTCAAAGATCCAATCGTGCTATTGAGATGTAAGAATAACCTGATAGACAGTTCGGTAAGATACCGATCAGGTTTTTCTAAATTGGTCAGTTCAGTGAACTCATTCCACTAATGAGCACCTGTGTGTGTATCTTAGTGTCCCCACACTGATGACCAATGAGATCGGTCATTCTCATCATATGAGAAGACATCACACACACTAGTCTATCCGGATTCTTGATGTCCCGTCTCAAGGATCCTATGACTAGGAACATTTAGATCACATACATCTAGATGATCGATCTCATTATCATGATCTCATCATGATTCAATCATCATTGCATGTGATCAAGGACTTCATTACGATATACGCTTCTAATAAAAGCTAGTAACGAAGTTTTGCCTATTTAATTGAATGAGATATTTCTAGAAATGTCGAATCATATCATATATGATTGGCTTGTAGGGCATACATTTCTATCAATCTCCCACTTGCACTAAAGCCAATCACCCATCTGGCTGATCTCTATCAGCTCAAGGTGAAGCTCAAACACTCTTTGAGTAACTGCTTCAGTTAGTGGATCTGTAATGTTAGTAACGGAAGATTCTCTATCTTTAATTATATCTCTATCAACTGCATTCTCTCAGATTCTATGGTATTGCCATAGAAGTTTGAAACTTCTAATGAGACTTTGGCTCTACCCCATTGTTTTCCTAAAACAATGATAAACTTTCATAGAATGTTGGGACAATCCCATAAGCCAGATGAACATCTTCATATAGTCAGCTTCTCAAACAATATACAGTCATTATGCAATCTACTTTAGATTAGTTGTAGAATTAGCAATGTTCTCTTGCATGGAACTCTTCCAGCTCACTGCACCACCATTAGCTTGTCTTATTATTAGACTTATCTGATTAGAAGCTTGTGTTCATAAAACTACAAGACTTCAAGTCTTATCCTCCATACATTAGAGATATATCCATAGTGCTTCTCAAGTACTCAAGGACACATCTCTAAATTATCCTGTGACTCTCACAAGGATTTACTTGATGAATGCTCATAACACTTAGAGCAAGAAGTCATGTGCGTAGCATCACAAATGTGATAGGTCCTATTGCAAAAGCATAAGGGCTATACTAATGTGATCTCTTTATCTCTTAAGAAGTCTACAAAGACATCTCTTTAAAGAAATCAACTCCACACTTCATAGGTAAGAAACCTATCTTGGAGTTTACCATGTCAAACTCTTTGACTATGGTTTTTATGCACATGAATTGGGTAAGGCCAAGAAACCTTTTAGATCTATCTCCATAGATCTTAAAACCCATATTAAGTTTGGAGGATTATTTGATAACTAGGCTCACTAATGATAACATACTTACTACATTCTTAATGAGTAGTATGTCATACATATATCATGTCAAGAAGATAATAGCACTCCCACTTATCTTATATGAAAACACAAGGCATATCTTCATTCTCAATGAAGTCATAAGATTTAATCTCATTAAACCTTATCTACCATCTATGGGAAGTTTTACTTGAGTCCATAAATGGACCTTATGCACACACTATTTGGATGTTTTGGAAATTGATTCCCAAAGGTTGTATCATATACACCTGTTTCTCAAAATAACATAGAGAAACACTATCTTAACATCCATTTGACATATCCTATAGTCATAGTGTGTAACAATCAAAATCCGAATGGATTAATTCCATAGCATAGGTAAAAGGTCTTATCATAGTCAACTATTTGACTTAAATGATATCCCTTTTAACTATCCTTACTTTGAAGGTCTTTACCTTCTATTATACTTCAATCTATTCTTTAGTGATCCATTTATACCCTATAGATACTAAATCATTAGGTGGATCAATCAAGTTCTGAACTTGATTAGAATAGATAGAGTTTATATCGGATTTTATTGTTTCTTCCCATTTTGAATCAATACCTCATATTGCTTCAATATAGATCTTAGGATCATTATCCTTTTATCTTATGTCTCATTCCTTTAATCAAAGATATGTCTCACATATCTCTTAGGTTGATTGGACACAAGAAAAGATCTATGAATTATCCTTGTGTAAATATAAGCTAGTACCTTAATAAAAGTGTCCATGGATTGTGGGACTGGAACACCTTCCATTTATACTAGCTCCCACTATCTTTCTTAAAGAGGGACTCTTCCTCTAGAAATATGGAGAGATGAGCAACTCATACCCTTCTCCCTAAGGGAGGCATTAATATCCTTAAATTTGCTTAGGATATCCCACAAGCCAACACTTTATAGTCTTATATTCCAACTTGATAGGGTTATACTTCTTTACCAAGTCAGACATTCTGAAACCTTAACTTGCTTAAGGTCAAGCTTTAATCCCTTTCCATATCTGATATGGAATAATTGGAATATATTTGAAAAGTACCGATTTAAGATCAAGTGCCTATATTGAGTGCTAACCCCTAAATAGACAAAGAAGAATTTTTGCAAAGGTTGTCAATGTCCATATTATGTCCTACACAATATGGCTTCTCATTTTAGCTGCTCAATTAAGCTAAAATGTATAAGAGGTGTCCATCAAAATTAGATTATACTATCCTTCCTTTATGTGTGAATTATTACTTAAGTATCCCCTCTTTGATCTCATCAAAGAGTTCTAATACTCTTTTCATTAATATTTCCTCTTCATTCTTAATCTCAAATAATTTCTCGAAGGTTTTGGATTTGTACTTCATAAAGTACATATGTCCATACCTAGAGAAGTCATCTTTGAAAATTAATGAAGTTGAAATATTATCCTCTATCATTAATAGATATGGGCTAACATGCATCTAGATGCATGAGTTCTATAAACTCATTAGCCCTCTCTCCATGTCTAACAAATGAAGAGTTGGTCATTTTGCTTAATAAGATAAGACTTACATATAGTTAATGATTCTAAATCATTTACCTATATGTTACTATCCGAATAGTACTCCTTAAGTCTTTTCTTATAAATATGACCGTACTACTAAACAATAGATTGATCAATATCAATCTACTTCACCTAATGAGGATTATTCACACATATTATAAGAGCATTCATATCTTATATGAATAAACTCTTTATTATGCTCCTACTGGTAAACACTTTACCAGTTATCATTTTCATACCATAGAATAAATCTCCATTTATTCAACTAGGAAATGAAAACAATATTCTTTTAGAAGGATAATTAAGACAACTCTAGAAGGCTATAGAAAATTTGTATCTCCCACTAGTAATGATGCAACATTTTGTACCATTTCATATGTAGGTCAACAATCTTCTTTAAACCTTCATTTACTTGCTATTATCTACAACTCATTGTAGATAAATGATGCATATCTAGTATCTCATACTATTATATGCATTCCTAGTATCTTATACTAGAATACACATACATAGTATCTTATACTATCAAATGTGTATATAAGACAAGTAAATATAATGACATAGATACATGGAGCTTCTCAAGTTCCACCTTTGCATTATGTGCAATACACTTTGCACTTCTTCTTCTACTTACCATCATCATGATAGTAGAAGAATGCTATGTCAAATTTGGGTTATAATATCTTGACTCACTTCTTTGACTTTTAACTATCACCATCTATTTCTATCTAATGATCTTACTTCTTTCTATTGGTCTTACCAATAAGAAGTATTCAAGATGTATTATTCTTCATCGCCTTTAATTAGCTCATCACCATGAGCCATGATGGATATCAAATCCATCTATCCATGTTGCCACTACTAATTTTATCTAATAGAGGCTAACATCTGATATAAGGTAATTAATACATCTTTTTAATGAGATAAGATCTTATCTTCTCTCACATCATTAGATAGTGTAAGAGATACCTACTTCTCAAGTAGGATAGTCAATAGGTCAACTATGAGAACTATTCTCTTAGTTCTAAACCAATATAAGAAGTGTGAGCCATTAAAATACTTAGCATCTAGCATGCTAGACTAATGATGGTTTATTGTATTCTACAACAGAGATATAATTATATCAACATTACAGACATTCATTAAAATTAAGATATGGTCTTTCAACCTAATTTATACTCTCACTAATTTTCGACGAATTTGCATAACCCTCATTATGCAAAGACGGGATATCACGAAAACATCCTAGTGGGGACCAAGACCCTACTAACTTTATGGTGATAACCTTGTGGGAAACACAACAAGTCATCCCATACTTAATAGGTAGGTAACTTTTACCAATTGCAACTCATGCAATTCTTAGTCATTCAGCCTCTAGAGTTATAACCTTGTGGGAAACACAACAAGCTATATACTCTAGTTAGGTCAAATCCGCTTGTTACGTTATGAGAATGGATTCTTAACATAGCCCTTGTGGGAAACACAACAAGGCCATGCAATGGTCCACCCCAAAGTTCGGCAAATGCCTTAGCCATGATCACTAATCCCTTGCTGAATGAGTCTTGTGGGAAACACAACAAACCCATCCAATCTAAGATTGGCTCATCAAGACCATAACAACGGAAGGCTACGTGAGTCATTCTCAATGTCTCACGTTTATCGACCTAATTAAAACAAGGAGGGATTTTATTTTAGTCTCATCAACATAGGTGCTACATATAAATATTAATATATCTTTGGAATATCATATATTTAAGGTATAAACTGTAGCACACACCACATATCAAATATGCATTAAAACATAGGTGATCATGGACTTAACCCTAAGCATACACCTAAGGCACCCCTATAGGTGCAATTCCTTGCTTCATAAGCTTGAGTTGGCATGCTCCCACTTCAGAAGGGTGCTTCTCCAAGTGGTCCCGCTCTCCATTCTACCACGAGCCGGCTTCTAACCATTACAAGCAGCTAAAGGGTACACAAACCCACAAATGTACAACTCATAATAAGAAACCTTGGTTTTAACCAAGGGGAGTACATAAATGGGGAGGAGGTAGAATGTACAATCAGATTGTATAGAGAGAGGAGGAGGCACACACAGGCCCCATTTAATAACATAACCAACTTAATTAACCAAGCAATCAAAAGCAAAGCACATTTAAGTCCATGATCACCTCCATACACACACCAACATTCATCACATGAACATAGAGCGCATACGTGATAATTATATGAGATATATCATATATACCATCATAAAATTATATACTGTAATTTTGAAATTCCAAATTTCATGCTTGTCGAACTTTCATAAAATAAATAACATGAAATGCACATATAAACAATTTACATGCATAAGACAAGCAATATTAAAATATTCAGATGATTCATGCTTTTCCAAAATTTTTCAGAGCAATAAATTAATGTCCAAATCATAATTCTTCAAAATCATATTTTTCAGAATTTATTTGAACACTAATTTAATCAATAAAGATTTTAAAACAATTTTAAAATCATTTATAAAATGATTCTATGGCAACCAAAGTCCAAAACTATTTAACAAGTTCATAAACATTTTACAAACCTATTAAATAATTTCTCAGAACTTATATAATCATTAATTTCATTAATTTTGATCTTAAAACAATTTCAAAATCAAAATAGTAGAATTCAATGAAAAAAATAGTAAAACTCTATTTAATAAGTCATTAAACACTTTAATAACTCATTAAATAAATTTTACAATTTTTCAGAATTTTTCTGGAATTTTCTGGCAATTTTCGGATCAAAAATGAATTTTAAACATTTTAAAACCATTTTAAAACGAATTAAATGGCGGCGCAGTGCGCCGACCAGTTGGCGCCGGCCACGTCACCGGCGGGCGCGACGCGCCAATGCCACGTACCCCTTGCGGGTGCGCCGAGCTGTCGGCGCCACGTGCCGCGCGCTGCGCGCTTGCGTGCGCCGCCGCGCGCCTCTGGCGCCAACGAGGGGTGGCCGCGTACCCCGTCCGGGCGCGGCTGCGCAGCGGCCACGTACCCCGCCCGCGGCTGAGTCCGGATCCAATCCGGACTCGTCTCCTCCGCCCGATAAGGGCGGGGCGACATTGTAGCACCCGAAAACCCTAGAAAAGCGCCGACTTTCGGGCCTTATTTGGGGGGGTCAAACGGAGTCCAAAAAATCCGAAAAAATATGCGTTGGAATCCTTAAACAATAAGAAATCTATTTACATAATTTTCATTTCATGAAAAATTATATCCAATGCGCAGTTTCCGGAGGAAGTTGCCACGGCCGCAATTAAACCAAACCGCAAATACCTCTCAAATCCGGCACCTCCAAGGGCCGTTGAGTGTCCAATAACTTATGGAAACTCTAGAAAACTTAATTTCCTATCTTCCTACGTCATTAGACAGAGGTATTTGAGTCCAAATAGGTAAGTTCATCAACTCCCCTAATTTCGGCCGGATTTTCGGATATGATCATCTTAGCAACTTTCCGAACTCATTTCGGACTCTCCGGATGGCCAAAATTCATGAGGTTTTCGGCATTTGAAAGATCTCATCCACGAGAATCCAATGAAACTAACCACACACAGTTTCGTATCTCATACAAACTGTGGTGATCAAATCAAAAAAGTTCTGTATACAGTTTCGGGAAAGCAAGAAATCACATGAAATCAAGCTAATTTCGATTCAACTTCGACCAAGGCTTCAACTGGGCTCTGATACCACTGTAAGAAATCAATATATGACAGCGAAAATTTTTTTATTCCATAAAGCTATGATCTTTGCCTTGATCGATGCCGAACGAGTAAAACCGGGAACTGAATATGAAGTAGAACGAGAGTACCTCATGGGATTTCTAAAATCCCTCACCATGGATGAAGAGAGGACATTCCTCCTTGTTGAAAATCATTCAAGTGTCCGGTCTCTAGCGGTATCCACACGATCTGCTTCAATAGATGAGTTCTCTCTTCCTTCGGGCCTCCAGAAACCTTCCAGATCCAAGCTTGACCATGGGAGATCGCCTTCTAGAGGAGAGAGGAGGGAGAGAGGAGGCTTGGGACGTTCTCCAGCCCTATGGCTTGTTAGGGTTTGGCTTCATAAGCCAATTATATATAGAAGATGGAATTTTTCACAAAAACCCAAAACTTCTATAAAATTGCGTCCATACCCTCATCTTATTGACCAGATCTATTGTGTGTGACCCACTAGGCCCCATAGTCAATTTTGTTGAAGCCTTAATTAATTTAAAAGAACAATTCCTTTAAATTAAATCAAAACCGTTATCCGATAACAGTTTTTACGGCTTTCTGATCATAAAGGGTACAAGCCACATCCTATGATCCCAAATGACTTTGGGGAGTTAAATAACATCCATTGAGCCTTTCCATCATCAATTACCACACGGATTTAAATCCTCGTTCATACAATGTCCCGGTCGGTCAGGGGTTCGACACTGACTGTCAACCCCTAAATATTCCAACTCTATGAAATCTTGTACTCAGGAATGGATCAACTGGAAAACTCCTTTTCCAATTATCCTATCTACCTTGGCCAAGGATTTAGAGTACTATCTCATAGGACATTCTCTCTCTCCTACCGAGAGTGAACGATCCCCTATTGTCCGCTCAATTACCTCCATCGGGTTTCCCATATACCCAATCCATTAACTATATAGGACCACAATACTAAGTGATCCATCAGTCAACAGTCAAAGTACATAGTACGCCTGACAAGACATCTTTGGTGACTCAGGTCAAAGATCCAACCGTGCTATTGAGATGTAAGAATAACCTGATAGACAGTTCGGTAAGATACCGATCAGGTTTTTCTAAATTGGTCAGTTCAGTGAACTCATTCCACTAATGAGCACCTGTGTGTGTATCTCAGTGTCCCCACACTGATGACCAATGAGATCGGTCATTCTCATCATATGAGAAGACATCACACACACTAGTCTATCCGGATTCTTGATGTCCCGTCTCAAGGATCCTATGACTAGGAACATTTAGATCACATACATCTAGATGATCGATCTCATTATCATGATCTCATCATGATTCAATCATCATTGCATGTGATCAAGGACTTCATTACGATATACGCTTCTAATAAAAGCTAGTAACGAAGTTTTGCCTATTTAATTGAATGAGATATTTCTAGAAATGTCGAATCATATCATATATGATTGGCTTGTAGGGCATACATTTCTATCAGAAAGAAGCTGGTCCCTCGATTTGCCAATTTTGGCCTCTATCGCGGGGTTCATCGGTGGAGGTTAGAATAGGATTAACCCTCTGGTTTTCTGGTGCTGTTGCGGGTGCATGCGCGGGTAGCGGGTTCTGAATAATCCCCAGGCCGGATTCCTGTTGTTGTTGTCAGACTGGTGCCTGTTGTTGTTGCTGAGGTTGGTTCTTTACTGCCTTGATGTACTCGCCCATTTGACCCCAGTCAATACTTCCCTGCTCGTGGAGGTCTTGGATATAATCTTTAAACTGAAAGCAATTCTCCACTGTATGCCCCGGGTACCTGTGGTACAAACAATATTTGTCTTTGTTGGCATTTTGCGGCCACTCCAACTTTTCTCTCGACAATGAAATCTGCCCTGCCGCCATAAGAGCGTTAAAAATATCTGTGAGAGAGTATGGTAATGGTGGGTAGTGGTTTCTTCTAGGCCCTGCTCTTCGCGGCATGTAGGTGGCGGGGGGAGGTGCTTGGTTATAGGTGGTTGGTTGGCGGGGTGGTTGAGGTGCAAAGGTTTGTACGGCCAGTTGCCAGGGTTGCTGGGGAACTGGTGTCTGCATTGGTTGTTGGGGATACTGGTTTGGTGTTTGGTGGCGGAAAGGTTGGGGTTGGATCTAAGGGCGAGGTGCCGGTTGGGTTTGGCGGGGGTTTCTGTACTGGGGATTTCTGTACTGTTGTTGGTGGTTGTTGGGCGGGTTCCCTACGATATTGACATGTTCATTGGTTACCACGCCTTCGGTCACGGGCCCAGCGGTGGTGGTGGTTGTCTTTTTGGTGATTCGGGGCCTAGGGTCGAAGAGGTTCATGATGGGGGAGTCTCGGAGTTGGGTTTGGATGTACCGTGCTCTCTCATAGAGTTCACTCATGGTAACAGGGTGATGTAATGCCAATACATTTTTCAGAGCCAGAGTGGCGTTGGTGATGATCATCTTGACTTGTTCTGATTCTGACAGTGCATTTGTCAACCTTTCTGCCATTGCCCTCCATCTATCAGCATATCTTATAAAATCCTCATCGTTCCTCATTTTTTCGGCCATAAGATCTGTGATCGAATAGGTAGGACCGACTCGATCTTGGTATCTTTGCAAGAACTTTGCTTTGACGGTATCAAAGTTGCTAGCTTCCAAGGGGTCAAGTGAATAAAACCATTCCAATGCGGAGCCTTCTAATGATCTCCTAAATAGGTATGCAAGGGCATTCGGATCGTTTTGCCACATGACAGACTCATAGAGAAAATCTTTGATGTGAATGAAAGGGTTCCCATTTCCATTATATCGGCGGTAAATGGGCATCTTAGAAGGAGGAAGATGGAACACGGGGAGAGAGGGAAGGGATATCTCTGGAAGAGCTCGTATGTCAATCAATCGCTTGAGCTCCCGATATTGTTCATCCATCCTATTGATTTTGTTAAGCACAGTTTGATCAACGGAGGATTCTCGGACAAGAGGAGGGGGGAGGACAGATGCTTGGTTTGCCGGCATGGCCATCGGATAGGCTGAAGCGGCCGGGCAAGGAGGGTATATCGGGTGGTGCACTTGAGGACGTGCTTGATTGAAATGTGCGGAAGAATAGACCGGTGGCCTAAGTGGTGTGGTGTTGTTTGGGTCCGGGTGGTTCAAGATGGCCACCGGATGGGGTGAGTTTGGAATCAAGGGTCCATTGTGAGAGTGGCCCGGTACCGGTGCGCCGGGTTGGTCAGTTGCTAACTGGGGGGTAGAAGTGTGGTGTGACCACCCTCGGCATGGGTGTGATTGACAGGAGATTTCCCTTTCAGGATGGCCTCAATGGCTTGTAATTGAGTTGGGTCGGCATGAGCGAATGCCTCCCACAGAGCATCTGGGTGGGGTCGGGGTGAACTGGTTTCAGGGAGCATCTCGGGTTCATTAACGGCACATACGGCATTCGGTTGGGGATAGGATTGGTCATACTCCAACTGCAACGGTTCGTACCCTTGGTCCGTCATCCCGATAACTCGCCCTGATCTCAAGTTCATAAATAGAAAGGAAAGGTGACGAGAAACACAAGAATCCCCTTTTTAGTTTTAAAATTTTCCTCCTTTTTCGGTTTTTGATTTTTGTTTGAACAAACAGGTTATCAAGCAAATTAACCTCAAACAAAGATTTCTTTTGGGTTTTTGTTAAGTGTTTTCAAATTTTTGGTTTTTGGTTTTCAATTTTGATTCGCAAACAAGTGACGGCACAGACTTAGAATGATTACCGCAATTTTTTTGTGTTTCAACCTTAAATTAGTGGCTTGTTAAGAGAAATAATGTCCGCTCAAATAAATGGGTAGGACCCTATGCTCTCACAACGCCGAGCACTCTAAGGTTGTCACTCTTTTCACAACGATAGGTAGTAGGTACTCCAGGTTTTGGGATTAAATGGTACAACTAGCCCGATCAGTGAAGAGGGAATCCTTCACGTCTGGGGACTTATGGAGGCCTTGATGGAAGCTACCCGGTCCTTCCGAGAGGGAATCCTCGGAGGAGGAGTTGGCAACCACCAAGAGGGGTGTTTGGGTGTGTAGGGCTTTGGGAGGAGAGAGCCTCCCTTCTCGGATGACCTAAAGGAGTCGAAAGAACTCCAATGCAAACTAAATGCAAGTGAGATATCAATGAGCGAGAAGCAAACAAGAAGAAAACAAAAGCATGCAATGATCAAGAAAGTATTGGAAAACAAGTAAGCAAGGCAACAATGTAAGGTGAAAGCAAATATTAATTCACTAAAGATGCTTTAAAGGAGAACTTAGACATCCTTTTTTTGAGAAAAATAAAATGAGCAAAGATGCTTAGCAAGATAATGCAAAGTCAAAGTAAATTGATTAAAGCAAGCCTAAAATTAGATGGTACCTTTTTTTTCTTTTAAAAGAGGACCCACGGAAAGCAAGTAAACCGGAAGAAACTAAGTGATGCTCAAGTGAAGCAAGTAAACAAGCAAGCAAGTGAATAGGAATGCTAGGAGAATGTAAGAACTCAAGCAAGAGCCAAAGCAAGGATGAAAATGTTGGACATTCTTCTAAAAGGTGAAAAGAACTCACTTAAGCAAGAGTTGTCCCACCGTGGTCGCCAAAAGGTGTAGGCACCCGGATGAGCCGGCTCGGCTCGCGCATGCGTCGGCGAGGGAGAGAGAAGAAGAGGGGAAGAAGAGTGTGTGTGTGAGGGAAGGTGAAGTGTGTGGTCGCCAGGAGCCGAAGGCTCCAAAGTGTGATTAAGTATTAAGCAAATGAATTAGAAGAAGAAAGAGTTTGACCGTCGTACCTTGGGGATGTAAACAGGGGGAGATTGTTAGGTTCTAACTTCTCCTTTCACGGAAGGCCGAGAGGGGAGAGATTTAGGGAGTTCTTTCACCTACGATCGGATTGAAGCTTCACTCCGGTCGATTTACCTAAGAATGTCCTGCACAAAACATGAAGAAAGACAAATGAAGATCATTAGCTCTGGCGCAAGTATAGCATCATGCTTGAGAACGACTCTGAATCATGCAAAAGGGAATGAACTAACCGGATCGGGACGGAATCCCAACCCCTATTTTTGGTAGGTTTTTAAACATATATGAGATGCAAAAATGATCTAAGACATGCCAAATAACATGATGAACAGTGCTAAGATGAAAAAGGAAGACAAAAACTCGGTTAAACGGGCGATCGGACTCCGAAAATGACAAAACGAGCTTCTGCCCCTCCTGGTGCCCTATATATAGGGCGCCAGCTGCAGGTGCCCCCCTTATGGGGTGCGTTGACCAAAGTCAAAGCGCCCTGTATACGGGGCACTAAGTTTGGCCCGAACAGATTTTCTTCCCCTCTTCGCAACGCCGCTCCGGAGTGCTGGGTGACTTCCGGGACGAAGTAGGGGCTCCTCCTTGTAGACAATACTCAAATGAAGCTAATGGAAGGTGGTTTGGATGCTGGATGAAAGAGGAGAGACGGATAGAAGCTCTCAAAGTTGGAGAAAAAGCATGTTTCTGAGTGACAGAAACAGAAGGTTTTTTGGGTTTTTGGTGGACGATTTTGGATCGGTTTGGAGGGTTATGGGAGGTGAGGGTGGCTTGAAAACGTGGTCTTGGATGGGATCTAAGGTGGTACGGACTTTGAACCTCCTCCAAGTTCCAAATGGAGGTCTATTTATAACTCAAAAGAGGGCACTTTGGCCATTTTCGAAAAGCAGTGCCACGCGGCATAGCGCGTATATGGGGCGCCAGCATCATGAGGTCCGTCAGGTCGACAAGACGAGTCACTACGGGGGATCAAATCAGCCGGTCGAATCGATTTGATTTGGTGCCAGGCGCCCTGTATATAGGGCGCCTGGTGCCCTGTATGTAGGGTGCCTGGTGCCCTATAAATAGGGCGCCAGGTGCCCTACATACAGGGTATTCGGTCTGGCCGATTGCTCTATTGATCCCCTTCGGAACGTGCCAGAAACTTGATCCGTCCGGAAAACACGATCTGCTTTAAATATTCTCCATGAAAACAAGAATTTAAACTCTCCAACTGGGCCAAAATTGCGTGTCTACATACCCTTCATGATCGGTAGGCCAATTAATTTGTTATCAGATAACATATTTCATTAAATTAAATAGAATTGTTCTATTTTATTTAGGACTCAACCAAATAGGCTATTGGACCTAGTGGGTCACACACAAAAGGACTTATCCACAAGTACAGGGGCAAGGGCATAATTTATAAAAAAATTTGGTTTTTATGAAAAATTTCAAAATTCTTTATAAATACTAATGGTTTCAATCAAACCCTATCCAGACAAGGGTGAAAACCACATCCCTAACCTCTTTTCTACCTCCTCCTCTCTCTAGAATATGCCCATGATCGATGGAGCTCTGTTCAAGAAGAGTTCTCGAGGCCGGTGTGAAGGGAGAACTTGTTGTGGATGAAATTCGTATGAATACTGCTGGAGACCGAGCATTTGAATGGTTTGAAGAGCTTGAGAAGCTCATCTCCTTCCTCTTCATGGGATTATATGAATCCCTATCAGGTATATTCGAACCCGATTTGATCGATTTTCAGTTTTCGTCATTCGGTTTCGATTGAGATAGATTCTAAAAGAACCCATAGAAATCGTCGTTTCCGTTGCACCAAATTTTTATGGATGATTCTTTACAGTTCTCACATGAATTGCCTTTCTATTTCAATTCGGTTCCCATGTGAACCACCTACTTTTAGTTTCTTCTTTGAGTGGACCACCATTGACACCCCATTTTTAGATTGGTTTCTATGTAAACGACCCCCTTTTCTTCAATTACAGCTTGGTTCCATGCAAAACAAATAGGTAGGTCTAGGAATGGTATAATTTCTCTTCATCAATGTTATATGCTACATTGCACTCTATTGCAAACTCCAAGGTAAGTAGTAAAATTTTGGCATGCTGGGCCAATAGCCGATCCCCTACAAAATGGATCAATAAGATCTAACTATGTGCTAATATCCTCACAATGTATGCTTTCATAGGACTTCTCTCACATCTAATAAATGCAACTACTTAAAACAATAAAAAGATAACATATTAGTAATTAATATATATGCATAT
This sequence comes from Cryptocoryne crispatula var. balansae, assembly GCA_036172225.1. Lineage (NCBI taxonomy): Eukaryota > Viridiplantae > Streptophyta > Magnoliopsida > Alismatales > Araceae > Cryptocoryne > Cryptocoryne crispatula. Next base: position 259,164 of record JAYDZW010000023.1, read on the forward strand.
GTGTTTGACATTTGTAGTGGATATATATCTAAGACATGCAAAGATGAAGTGTCAAAATTATGAGATGACGAAGATGGAGTAGGTTGAGAAGCACCTACCTGAGATAGACCTAGTCAAGAAACATCAGGCTTGGATGGATCAAGTTGAGACTAAGATCAACTCTACGATCCAGCTAGCTAAGGGCTGGATCCACCTAGGTGAGACGTACAAGATTGAGAAGTTTGTCGACTCTTATTCAAACTCGGCATCTACCACATAATAATAAATTATTCTTACATGATAATATAAGATCTAATTAAAATTATTATGGTTTACTAGGCACACTCTAGTCTTAATTTGGCTAATCTAATCTTGATTGATGTTTGTATCGGGGATATGTAGTTCAGATCAACATTTGTGGATGGTTTTTAGATTCACTAGGCATGATATGGCCTAGATTTGGCCAATCTAATCTCGATCGGGGCTCAGATCTGCCTAAAGGAGTGGTTTAAGGTTCTTTAGGCATGATTTGGCACCAATCCAACCAATCTGATCCCAATCGGGGTTCGGATTGGCCTTAAGGGGATGTTCTCTCTAATCTAGTTATTTTAAATTTCCATTTGTATTAGTTGAGTTTATTGAAGTTGTGCATCTTCATCATTTATACCAAATGAAATTTGTACATTATCAAGTTATTCTTAATACGGTTTTGATTCATCATCACTTTTATTTTCAAAATATCTTAAAACATTTCCATCAATTCATCTTATACATTTTCATCTTGTGTTTTATTTATGTTCGATAATTTAACCATATGCCATCACATATTAAGTGTTCTTTTACGATATCACTTTTTAAAATGAATATGGTACAACCATTTTTAAAAGGGTGCTAGGTTATATCGTTATGTAGTCTGTCTATCTATGTCTGTATTGGGTCCTACATTCATGAAAATGTAGTTTAAGAAGTCTCGGATCTCTTGAAGAAACCTATGATTAGGGGTGTAAATGGGTTAGATTTGGTAGTGGAACTACTAGGATCCGATTCCGATTCTAATAAGGGTTAAGCTATTCTAATTCTAATTCAAATTATTTCAGAATCATTAAGTTCCAATTTTGATTCGATTCTGATACTGTTATCGGAGTCAGAATCGAATCCGATAATTTCTAATTCTAATATTAAATATTAATTTGTATTAAAAAATAAGTTAATAATTCACATATAATTACTAAAATTTGATATAATACTTTTTTAATTTTAATTTTAATTTTAATTAATTTATATATCATAATTTCTAATTTATTTGACTTTATTTTAAATAATTTTACTAATATATATTTATTTTTATAAAAATCAGATAAACGAAAACGGAATCACTTGATTTTGATTCAAATTCTAATAAGTTATCGAAATATCCGATTCTGATTCTGGTCATTTATAGGATACAAAAATACTTTTCAATTTTTATCGAAATCAAATCGAAATTCCAGAATAATAGATTTTTTTACACCCCTACCCAGGATCTAATCAGTTAAAATTTGTCTAAAATTTGTCTAAACTATATGCAAAATTTTAAATTTAAATAATAACTATGGAAGGATGAAGTACATAATCAATAATAATTAACATAATCAAACAACCTCCGGATGAAACAATTCTTGAGAAGGACGTAATCCAGCACTTCGTTTGGAGCTTTATGTAAAAACAATTATTATCAGTTAAAAGATAACAAGATTATGTAACCATGTGACTAATAAAAATGAATAAGTACATAAATAAATAAAATAGAATATAGTTTAAAACAAACCAAATAAAATTGTACATTGGCATAAATAGTATACCATAATAAAATGTGGTTTGAGGCTGAGCTGACCAAATCAAACCAAAACAAATATGAATTGAAAAGATCTACAAGCCCAAACCAAACTAGACCCAATTTGGCTTAGAAATTAAGTTAAACTGGTTTACCAATTTATTTGATTTATTAGTTTGGTTTAGTTTTAATGGCCTTAAAATCAAAACAAATTGGTTTCTGTTTGCCAATTTGGTTTGGTTTGAAAAGACTTAAAATTTGGTTTCATTTGAAAAGTCTTAGAGAACAAACCAGACTACTTTACAAGTTTGTTTGATTTACCACAGTGGTTTAATTTGAAAGGACTTAGAAATCTACCAATTTGGTTTGATTTGGCTTGGTTTGATTGACCTTAAAAATCAAACTAAATTGATTTATTTTGTTTATGTGTTTGATTTGGTTTTATTTGAACAGTCTTAGAAATCGGATCAAATTAGTTTATTCAGTTTACTTCTTTGGTTTGATTTAAAAGACCGTAGAAATTATAAATTTGAATTGATTTTTAGACCTTAGAAATCAAAATGAATAGATTTACTAATTTATCCGTTTATTTGATTTACCTATTTAGTTTAATTTGAATGATCTTAGAAATCAAACGTAACTGATTTATTTAGTTTACTAATTTGGTTTGGTTTGAAATGTTATAGAAATTATATATGAATCTTTATCTCTCTCCACTTTAAAATTTTATTATGGATAATTTTTGTAATTCACCCATCGGTAACTTTTAATAGTTAAAATCTTAACTTTTTAATTTTTTAATCATAAACCCCAAACTAAAAAACACTAAGTCTTCTAAACATAATCATATTTTTAAATTCAAACAAATATATTTAAACAAAGTTAATTGACATTTAAACAAATCTTAACAAACTAAACCTGTGTAAAAAAAGATTACTAATATTGAATCATATTAAAATTATATTTATATAAATCCTAAACCAACGAAATTAGCAAACTAATATGAAATCTCATTCAAATGAACCATAATCTTGCAACTAGAGACCGAATAAATCATGGAATAAACATACTTAAGCAATACTAAAAAATTAAGATTTATGCATACCTAAATGAGAAAAGATTTGACACAATGGCAATGACAGTGGCTGACAACGACGATGGTGGCGACCAATGGGTAGGAGCTTCGGTGGTCCCAAAGCTTTGGTTCAAAAGAGCGTCACTTTAGCGTAGTCAGGTGTGCTAGATAGAGAAAAAATGTGTGGGCTGTGACGGCAACCAACACCATCGATGGGTGGTGGTGGCGGCAAGCAGCAAAGGCGGCACATCCATCGGCTGTAGGGATGTCAACGGGTCGGATACGGGTCGAATAATAGTATTATCCGTATTCGTATCCTATAAAAAAAGAAGTATCCACTTACTGTTCGTTAACTATCGGTAATGGGTGTATCCGCGAACCGCATTGTAATATCCGCTTAAAAACGGTTTACGGTCGGTTAACGGTCAATTAACGAATATATAAGCATTACTAAAAGGTATTTAATATACACAAAAAAAATGTTAGCTTCCTCCTAACATGTATACTTAAATATCGTAGTAAGATAATACAGAGATATCATGTATACTAGCACAATGAAGTAAATATTTGCCAAATAATATACCTTTGCAACAAAAGTAGGGAATGAACTTGACCTATGATCCAAAGTAACTAAGTAACATAGACGATTGCATACAATGGCCCACGTCTGTCAAGTTCATGAGAATGTTTCAAGACGAGAGCGAGAGAGGGGTGACAGTGCTGCGGGTGAACCAGAGGAGAGAGAGAGTTGGGAGCCTCGCAGGCGCCACGCGGACGCGGACATCGCTAGGCACAACAGTGCAGCCGAGGTCACACCGGCCACCCAAAACCAACAGGTCCATGACGTAGCCGTTGACCGCCACGTCAAGATGAAGGTGCAATGATGCAACAGGTAGGGCGTCGGGCAAGGAAGAAAGAACAGGCAGAAGTTGAAAGGTCGGACTCGGAAATTCTCACAAATTAATTTTAGGGTTTTTGAGATTGACATATTTCTTGAACGTTAAATGCTGATATATTTTCAACCGTTGGATCAAGTTTTACTTAACGGGTTCGGAAACGGTTTATCGGGTTCGGTTTATACTGTATCCGTGACCGTATCCGTTAAAAAGACGGATAATCGGTAAACGGCTAAGGATACCCTATTCGGAAATTTTTGATGATCCTTTAACCGTCCATTAAGTTAACGAACGGGTCGGATAATCGGATAATCCGCTACCATTGACATCCCTAATCGGCTGCCACGGACAATAGGGGGAGAGTTTTGCAAGAGAGGAGAGAGCATAGGAAGAAAGAAGGGAGAGGGAAAGGGGCCTAGCATCTTAAAAATCCAAAATGACATTGGCATTTAAAGTCATTGGTGGTCGCCACCGACATTGGACTTCAGGTCACTAGAGACAACTTAAATCATCACTAGTTAAAAATACATTATTGATGACCTCCATCGTTACTAGTGTTTATATAGTTGTGACGGTTTTTGTATAGCCCTCACTAAGGTTTCACTGTTTGGTTCAACCCGAGAAACCAAACTAAATTAGAAGTTTGGTTCGATTTGGTTTGGTTTGAACTACCAATTGGTTTGGTTTGATTTCTTGGATACTTCAAACCAAATTAAACTGCTAAATTGAATAACCCAATATAGATTAAATATTTTATTTTAAGTTATATAGAAAATAATTTTATGTGTCTTTTCTTATGAAAATAAACTTATTTTAAGAGTTTTTAAGACTAAATTAATAAAATGTATAAATAAATACACTAAAATTTAATAGAATGTGATTTAAAATAAGTAAAATAAAATTATATATTGACATATCTACTCTATCTTAATGAAATATAATTTGAACCGGACCAAACCAAACCAAACCGAATTAATTTGGTTTGATTTAGTTTGGTTTGGGAGATAGTTTGATTTAGTTTAGTTTAAGAAAAAATACTCAAAAACAAATTAAACCAAACCATAAACACCCCTAACCGTCGCTATTAAATTTATTAGGGACGATGTTTTAAAATTGTTACCATTAATTCATGCTCAATAATATGTTTTTTGTAGTGTTATTTGAGTATGCTGATTTTTATGGTGTCTTAGTTTTGCAAAAATAAAATATGTTAGTATTACGAATAAAATTTCTAAATGTGTTACTTTAAACAAAATCTTACGTGAGAAGAGATTAGACTAGATGTAAATATGTTAAATTAGATTTCATTAGGATTAGGTTTGGAATTAGAAAATTTTATCTTCAACCCCTCAGAATTTTATAATTTTGTAAAAGTTTTTCGGGCTATTGTAGCAACTCCGTTTTTTAAGTATGCTAATGTTGTATTAGAGTATACATAAATAGAAAATACCAGAGTTTCACATAAATTCATATCGGAATGGATCAGCTCAATTTCTTGGAGGAGAAAACTGCCATCACCAATTTGCTGGGAGTCACAATTCCTCCTCTTTCACTTAGTAACGGCACAATTATTAAGTTACTAAGAGACGCGATATAATTCTAAATGGTACATATAGTTATTAAACTTTTATTTCTTATTATTAACTTCTCCAATGTTGTTAACCCTTTAATAAATTATAGTAACCGACCACACATACAGCAAATAAGTAAAGTAAATATTAAATGTAAATTAAATAATATTATTAATGTATAAAAATTATATAAAACATAAAAAACACTTTTATTTACTTAATATTTACATGTCATAACATTTTATAATCATGAAGTTTAAAATTTTAAACAACATCAAAAATAATTTATAAAAAGACAAATAATAAAACATTTTTTAAAAAATTATTTCAAAAATATCAAATAAGATCTTTAATTTTTTTATGTAAAATTAAATTCACGTAAATTATTTTCATCAATTTGGTTCCTGAGTGAGAGCTGAGGAGTCATGGTTCACGGAGGTTGGCGACTGCAAGAGCTGGGACTTCGGTGATCCGTTCTCAGCCTTCTCGCGATTCCGTCCAGCGGCATTTGCCGTAGCCGACATCCGTGACACCGGCTGAAGACTCCGTCGGGAGACCGTGGGTTCGAACCCGCGCCGCGCTATGCGACCGTTGCACCTTCCTCTTCCAAAAGAAGCCAGCTCGCGCTTCCAGTCAACTTCCTGCCATGAACGTCCGATTGCCCATGGTGTCGTCAGGGCGTTGCGGAGCTTCAGTTCAGCGGTCACTTCCGTCGTTGACGACCCATCCTACGCCCGTTGCTGTCCATGGTACCTCGGACGTCTACTCTCTGTACTACACGCTCCTTGATATGATCTCTCCCGATGCTCGTCACCTGCGCGAACTCCACGCTCGCCTTCTCCGCACCGCGTTGTACTCTGACGTACTGTTGAGCTCCAAGCTCGTCCTCGCCTACTCTCGTCACGGGCGGCTCCTCTCCTATGCCTATCCCGTCTTCTTCCACATTGTCACGCCCCGGATTTAATCATGCACAGCGGAAACATAATCCGATGACGTAATTGGGGAAATAACTCCAAAAATTATATCGATTTGGAACAAATGAGACTAATATCACAATTCCATGATTCTTTTTAAAATATCATGCTAATAATACAATCTAATAAAATATATACCAATCTATGACATAAAGATCATCTAATTGTCTTCTCAAGCATTGCTCCACCACGCTTCTGCTGCACTAAATTTGATTACCTGAAAATTGATAAGAGGATTGGAATGAGTACGACGACTCAGTAGACACCCCATCATCCGCCAAATCGGATAGTTAGAAGGCCCTAGATGTTAATTAAATAGGTACCCAGACCTACACCAATTATATGTAAATATAGGCTAGTCAATACATTAGATATATGACTTAATCCATGTGTTTTACACCACCCACCAAAGCCTATAATCACACCGACCAGCACTTATATGCACCATAACATGACGTAAAAAGATGGTATGGACATATGCATAGACACCTACTATATGCTCCATATGATGATATCACTATAAATGAGACAAACCATGCATACACCGTGCAACACAATATGATAATTGACAAAATAAAATACATCACTAGACCACCTATATAATACCATGAAAAAATGCACCTATCCTCTAATAAGAACCACACATTTTTCTTATTAGCAAGGAATGCGTCGTCTTGCCACCTCAACCAGCTACCACCAGATCTATCATATATAGCGATCATATAGCTAAACGAAATCCCATAGTGCACCTAGGCAGTGGTGGCACAGGGACAAACCGCGGTATCCGGGATCGAAGGATGCACCGGACTGTTCTAATCTCCGCTGCCCTCGGGTCACGACTAACTAGTCTGGTGTAGCTGTTTTCATCATAATTTCAATGCATCATGCATCCACCTCAATCATGCCATGCCATGATCACACTTAAAAGATAAATGACATACACCATACCATGCTATGACAAATATACCATCAATGCAAATACCATGACCAACCACACCTAAACAATATGTTAATGATGCTAGAACCATAAAATGACAAGAATAAAACAATGACTAACATGATAGTACATCACATACTCAACCCAACATGATATGACCATAAGGAAATCAGACCCTATCACCTGGTTAAAAGGACTTAACATAGCCAAAATCGTATTTAATAATGCTAGCTAAAACATTAATTAATCTTGTTAACCTATCACCACACCTATGCAATGGGGTTAACTCAAAAAGGTAACAAAGATTAGCTTAATAACATGCTAAATTGAAAAAGGAATATGACCAACTAAAATCTACCAATCAACATGTTGTAAACAACATAAATATCACCCTAACACGATCCTTACGTACAAAAGAGAACATCACTACTAATCATGCTAATAAACCATAACACGCAACGTTAACCCGACTAATCAACTCATTAAAAATTTACTACAAATCATGGAGGATTAAATAGAAATTTTAATGATAATAGACACGTCAAGGATGCCTACCGGAACGGCACGGAAAAAGTCAAGGATCGGCGAACGGAAGCGATACCAGGCGTCGACGACGAGGTGCACAATCCGAAACAACCCAATAGGTTATCTCACACCACCAAGATGCTGGAAAAGAGATCCGAGTATAGAAAACATGACACCAGATCAGGGGGAAATCAGAGGAAAATTTGAGTGAAAAAAATATTCATAATAATAGGATAGAGAGAGTAAGTAGGAGAGAGAGAGGACTGCTCACGCAGATAGGGGTGCCGGGGCACATGGCGGCGCAAGGCAGAACGGTGCACGGCGCTGGCAAGCAAGGACAGCGCGTGACGCTGCGCGGAGCCATGGGGGGGGGACGTCGGCAGGATGGGGACGGCCGCAGGAAGGCGGGCGGCGGCGATTAGCGGCGGGGGCGGCGACCGGGTGAGGAGGAGGCGAGGACGGCGCGTTGGAAGAGAGGGGTCGGGGGTCGCAGGGGTGCTTCCGAACACGCCGCTGGCAGTTACGAGAGAGAGAGAGAGGGACTGCGTGGATGTCGGACAAGAGAGAGAGCCAGAGAGGGATATTGTGCGAGAAAGGTGGAGGAATGGATGCCAGATGGCATCATGCGCCAAGAGAAATAGAATGTACGGGGGAGATTTTTCTCTGGCAACCGTTGAGAGAGAGAGAGAGAGAGAGAGATTAAAGGGGGATGGACGGGCTGGAGGATAATAATAGGAAGGGATTTTTATTTAAAAAGAAAAAAATGTAACGTAAGAGAGAGAGAGCGCTTGAGGATAAGGATAAAGAATAAGATGATAATTTTTTTTTTCACCAAGCAAAATACTAATCAATATATATATATATATGCACTTACACCGAGACAAGATTTCTCCTTTCAATATTTTAGGATATTACACACATGCCCTCGCGCAATGGCTACTCCTGGAGCATCATCAATGGCTCTGTTTGGCCAAATGCGGGAGTCGGGCTTTCCCATCGACGGTTTCACGGCCCCCATCGTGCTAAGGTCCTGCGGGGCGGCGGGGGCTGCTAAAATGGGCACGACCAACCATGGCCTTTGCGTGAAGCTAGGACTGGGGAAGAATTTGTACGTTGGTTCAGCGCTGGTGTTTTTTTATGCGGCGCTGGGACGGGTTTCTGAGGCGCGGTGCCTGTTCGATGGAATGCCCAACAAAGACTCTGTTATCTGGACCAGCATGGTATCGGGGTATGCGCAGCGTGGGGAACCGGTTGCGGCGCTGGAGTTGTTTAAGGCGATGGTTCGCGAGCGTGTAAGGCTTGATGGGGTGGCGATGGTCAGCCAGTTTCTGGCTTGTAGTCAGCTTGGGTGGCTCCGGCAAGGAAAGGGCGTGCATGGTTTCAACACCAGAAGGTGCTTTATTTTGGGATTGAGCTTGGGCAACGCTGTTGTGGACATGTACGTTAAGTGCGGGGCACTTCACTGTGCCGAACGGGTCTTCGGACAAATGCCATTCAGGGATGTGATTTCATGGAGTTCCTTGATCCTGGGGCATGCGTTAAATGGGCACGCTGATGAGGCCATAATGCTCTTTGAGAGCATGAGCAGTTATGGAATTTGTCCCAACTCCATCACTTTTCTGGGTGTCCTATCTGCGTGCGCGCATGCTGGAATTCTGGAGAAAGCGTGGGCTTTCTGGGGCATGATGAGAGAGCACAGCGTGTGTCCAGAGCTTAAGCATTACGCGTGCATGGTCGACGTGCTGGGGAGGGCAGGGCAGCTGGTGTGGGCCGAGAGATTCATAGAAGAGATGCCCATGGAGCCTGATGAGGCTGTATGGGGAGCCCTGTTGGAAGCTTGCCGCATTCATGGTGAGATTAGCTTGGCAAAACGGGCTGCAAGGCAGCTGATGAGGCTGCAGCCGAACAAGAGTGGTTACTATGCCCTTCTGGCCAATGTTTACTCAGATGCAGGAAAACACGAAGAGGCAGAAAGCGTGAGAGATCTGATGAAGCAGATGAATGTGGGGAAGTCACCCGGTCACAGTTCGGTTGAATCAGGTGGACATGATCGTTCTCCAGTTTCACATGAGTAAGAATGTTGATGCATGCTTCAAGTAGGGACCGTGCGATTACTGATTACATGGAAAGAGCAATATACAAAACATCTGTTGTTTTTTGTTGGGAGATTAGGAAGTGTGGATGTGGCTTTCTAAAATGCAATTCTCAGCCTTCAAGTTAAGAGAAGCCCTTTCCAAGGAAACATTCCCACATGAAGAGTTGGATCGGTACGAGTTTATTCTATACACCAGGATTGCAAGCCACATTTTGTCCACCCTTGCTGAGCATGACAAACCATGCATTTTGACCGAGAACATGTCTGTTGTTTTAATTCCATAATTCATTGTTCAATATGATCTTATTATGAATATGAATGAAATGATAGAACAAAAGCACTTCATTTGCCAACAAATTCTGGAGGAAATACAAGTATCAAAAGAATCTTTACGACAACCTTCTTTGCATCAACCATTAAACTGTTAAAGGAGGAGAAGGATACAGGGAAAGCTGTCAAATAAAGGTTATTGTTTGAGCCACATTATGTCCACCCTTTCTGAGCATGACAGAAACCATCTTGACTGAGAATATGTCTGTTGTTTCAATTCCAGATTCATTGTTCTAAACAATCTTATTAAGAATCTGAATAAATGATAGAACAGTGGCACTTCATTTACCCACAAATTATTGAGGAAATACAAATCAAAATAATCTTTGTAAGAACCTTAATCATCAAACTGTCAGGAGCAGATGAAAAAACCCTGGGAAAGCTGTCAAGTAAAGGTATTTTGTTTGAGTCACATTATGTCCACCCTTTTGAGTATTGTTTCAATTCCAGAATTCATTGTTCAAGTTGATTGTATTAAAAATATGGATAAAACGATAGAACATAAGCACGTCTTTTGCCAACAAAATCTAGAAGAATACAAATATCAAAAAGAATCTTTGTTAGAAACTTCTGTACATCAACCTTCAAACTGTTAGGCCTTGGGAGAAGAAGAAAAAACCATGGGAAAGCTGTCAAATAAAGGTATTATTTTTGTCACATTATGTCCACCCATTCTGAGCATGACAGAAACCATATTGACTAGGAATATGGCTATTGTTTTGTTTCAATTCCAGAATTTATTATTCAAGATGATCTTATTAAGTATGTCAATAAAATGATAGAATCGAGGCACTTCATGTGCCAACAAATTCTGGAGGAAATACAAATACTTTGTAAGAACCTTCTGTACATCGACTATCAAACCATCTGGAGGAGAAGACACCCTGGGAAATATGTCAAATAAAGGCATTTTGTTTTTGGCACATACGTCCACCCTTGCTGAGCATGACAGAAACCATTTTGTTGTTTCAATTCCAGAATCCATTGTTCAAGATGCTCTTATAAGAATCTGAATAAAATAATAGAACAGAAGCACTTTGTTTGCCAACAAATTCTGGTGGAGTTACAAATATCAAAGAGAATCTTTGTAAGAACCTTCCGTATATCAACCTTCAAACTGGTAGGAGGAGAAGAATAAGCCCTGGGAGAGCTGTCAAATAAAGGTATTTTATTAATCTATGTAGCTAATGAGAATTTAATGGACGTATAATTTTTTGTTAAAACTTGAGGAACTCTTAAGAGCAGATGTGTGTGCTCCCTGTTGTCCACAAGTGGGGTAGCTAGCTTATTGAAAATTATTTAAGCATTAATCCAGATGTACGCGGAGAACCTGGAAAAGAGTAAAGAGGAACCTATTTTTTTGTTAGAGGTGCTACCAATTGAACTAAAATGTTCAATCGTGATTACTCAAGATTATTCTCCTATTTTGCTTACGTGGTTGATATTTCCTAGTCAATATCAATCTTTGTTTTATTGCTCCTTTCGTCACAATTTGTGTCCACTACAAAGTACTTGAAACTCTACTTTCTTTCTTGGTACACGAGTTCTATCTAATGAGAGATCCATTAAACTATGCTTATATTGCTTTTGCTACATGCACTAATGCATGACATAAATATTGCCCCCATGACATAGTCTGCTTGCTTCACCTAATATATACGATGGCTGTAAATTCCATTAAAAGTGGCATTTTTTTTTCTTCAAGTGTGGTAATGGAAGGGATTTTTTTCAATGCATTCTGCCATGGAAAGAAAATATTCACAGATAACAGTCTGATTAGTTTCTTGAGATTTAATCGCATTTTGTTCTCTTCCATATGCAGACAGGGTCAGTAATTGTCTCTAGCATGTATGGTGGAATATTGTACCTGAATAGCATGAAACAACTACCTCTTAATGATCCAGAATCAGTAAATAATTGCAACTTGCAGCTATAGGTCGAGTTGAAAGCACTCACCTCTCACGTCTGCTAGATTTCATTTGTTTACTATCAAACAAGTCCTTGCAAAGACGTGCTTTTCTCAGCAACTTTGTGAAGTTCACTTCACATTACAGAGATGGCAATGAACTACTGATTAATCCTGTTTTTTCTTTTCAAAGCAGTGATATTTCTATTATGTTGGTTCGCTTGGATTTATCCCACTATTTTATGTGTGATATATACATGTTGGACTTGACAAACACAATGTTAGGTTTAGAAGATGGATCATAATTTATTGACCTAATTTCTATTGGGTCCTAGTCAAGCATGGATTGGCTCTCCTCTCTATATAAAGCACATACAGAGTTATGACTTCTCATATGATAACACCATACTGACTCAATAGAAAAAAAATCAGACAATTGCTTGCAAGATTCTAGTGACGTTTATCAAGTCTATCTTTCTCAACTTCGTCTTCTATAATGATAGAGTTTGGATTGTCGTCGGGTATTCTATTCTCAACATGTGATATCAAAGTCCATGTTTAGATCTATGGGCATTTGATACGTAATCGATCGTATATCAATCCCTCGTTTCATCGAAAACTTATATGCATGGAAATTATTATTTTTTTGTTTCTCTGATTTCAACATGTTTTGAATGCTAAGGATGTATGGTCACATGGAACCAAGGTGATTATTCTTGATTATGTTGGTTTCTCCAAATTTCTCCTCTTTTGCTTAGTTCCGAACTTGCACCATCGTTTGGATGGAAACAAGAAATTCTCAATTCTATCTAGTACCATTCAAGTCAGGCAGACGTTGGATGCCATGTCATTCTAGGTTATCAAGGCATCCCAACTATAGAGGAGAGCCAGGCAGTGCCGTGATAGTCGGCTCGTGGTTGTCGACTAGGCAGTGCCTTGACCATGCCTTATTCTCAACCGGGAACAGGACACCGCGAGGGACCTTCCTCAGTCATGGGGAGAGTGAACAGAGCAACCTTGTGAACTGGTAACCTGTAGCAGATCAGTGACATACGGCAAGGGCCCATGGGGGCAACTTCATGCAGTTGGATGGTAGAAGCAGCACCCAACGGCGCTGCCATATCCAACGGAGGAGATCCAGAGGACAGAAAAAAGGCATTGACGGTCTTCTCCTCGCTAGACAACAGCGTCAGTGCCATCTCCAGCCGGCAAGGAGGGCTTGGCGGCCACCGGCCTCGCTCTGCCACCGACCGCCCCTTGTGGGTGGGGCTACCGGGGCTTTCTTTGAAGGGAGAACTATGGGGGTGGAGGAGGGAAGAAAAGAACGAGAATTACAATTTTTGCTATGATATCCAACGAGGATAGTTGGATCCAAAATTTGTTCGGCTTGTGGATTTTAGGGCCCTATTTGGTATGGGGATAAGGAGGGATAAATTAGGTTTATTCTTAATTCTCTGTTTGGTAGTTAAATAAATTTTAATTTATCTTGGGTTTATTTGATCTAGTTTATCTCTGAAAATGAGGTTAAAGTCACAGTTAACCCATCCTCTCATTTTGGTAGGATAAGGCAGACATTCAGGGATACGATCTCGCGCGGCAGTGGGACTCTCACAGTAGCTGTGGGTCTCGCACGCCGTCTCATCTCTCTCTCTCTCCCCTCTCTTCTCTCTTTGTAGCAGAGATAGAAGAGAGGTGCCTCCTCCTGCAAAGCGCCCCCATCTCCTCCTCTTTCTCCAGGGCGATCTGAGAGGGCTCCAAATCTGTAGTAGAAGAGGAAATCTGCAGAGTTATGCAAGCAGATCAGACGGTGCTAAGTTTGAGGCCTGGTGGTGGTGGCAATGGCAACCGAAGCAGGCTCCTCGCTCCACTTCGACTCCTCCACCTTTGGTGCCGCTTCTTCGCTTGTCTCCTACACCGCTTCTGATCTCCATGCATGCTCTTCGGCCCCATGGCCATGGCGAAGGCTCTGGATTCAAGGTCAACTAGATGCTTTGGATCTAAGCTGTCCTTCTATCCTTATTGTGTTCTTTCTTTACCTTTATGTTCCCTCAATTTTTTTTTTTGCTTCTATGTTGCCAAATGGTCATTCGAGTTGTTCCTTCTTTTTCTTGCTTGGGGTTGCTTTTTTGTATTTCTGTAATCACCTTTCTTCTTGACTTGTTCATGTGCTCTTCTTGTTTCGTTACACATTGGTGTATATTCTAATCGGTTTATTTGATTCATTGCTCACTTTTGATGGATCCGTTGATCGGACTTTGTTGATGAACTCGGATGTCCAAATTAATTTTCCCTTCCATCTGTTTTGGCCCTTGCCAAGTTTGATATTTTCAAATTTAATAAAATAAATTTCAGTCATCAAATTGGTTTTTTAGGATCGTTAAATATGCACGCAGGCCCAAATCTTCATTAGAAAGTAGAGAAGAGTTGGTTAAGTCTTGTAATTTAATGGTGAGTCATTATCTCCTTAATCGATTCTTGTTATATTTACATGTACTGGTGTCTACATCTTTGTAATTTTCTTCTAGTGCCTTGAAGCGGTCAAAGTTGGATTATCAACTCGTTCTTTCATAATGTTGTAATTTCCAAACTATGTCAACTGGCTATTTTTCTTTGCTGTAACTTTTTTCTGATTCTATATGAAAGGGTTTTATGGCTTGCTTGCTCCAGGTGTGTACACAGCAATGTGTTTGATTTCTTTATGGTGCAGTTGTACTGCAAAATATAGTTAGCACTCGTAACATGTTATTTTTCTGTTGCTTTTTTTTTCTCTAGATGCAATGGATTTAGTTTAAATTATCTTATTTTGTCCGTGTCAAATGATCCTGCAAGCCATAAATTACCATCCAATCCACATTTCTGGAAAAATTCAGTTTATCATATTATCACTAGAGCAGTGGTGAAATAGATGGTCTTATGGTTCAATTTGGTTCCTTTTGAGCTTGATGTCAGTTGTTATCGCCCTTCCATGACTAAGCGATACCATGTAGGACGTTGCACTTCATATGTAACTAATTTTTTGGACTGATTGTCTCTACCATGTGCTGCTTATTTATTATCATAAGAGGCAACCTCTAACAATTGTGTTACTTCACAGCTCTGGATGAGGCTTTGACAGCAGAGGTCTAGCAACTTAACATCAATTCTTAGAGGGTTCAAGGACGGTTCAAGCACTGAAAATTGTCAGTGAATCTTTCTCAAAATTCTTACTACCAATATTTTTCTTTGCATCAACAATTTGTTGTTATCTTACTTGTCTATACACAAGTTGTCTTCTCTACATTCTCTAACGACCATGCAGGGTGTATATTTATCACATGTATTTTGTACCGAATATTCTGCACCGGTCATAAAAAGCTATAGTCTTGAACTAATTGTGCATCCTGTGTGCTGGAAGAATCATATAGTACAAGGTAGTAAAACAATGATTTGATGCTTCATCAACATCTTAGGAAGTTTCTAAAATTGCTATAACTTTATTTAGGGATGACAAAAAAGTGGTTGTTTCTCATAATGTTCTTTCTGAACTCATAAAGTGGATGACAAGGTTTGATTGTCTTGTCATTGATCCAGGCCTCTGTAGGGATCAATTTCTTCTGGTTGATTGATAAATTGTTATTGTAATATATATCTTGCTCTTTTACTATTGCATGGGTAGAAGAGGATGAATGGTTCTCTTGTAAATAGGTAAATAGGACAAAACTTAACATATTTATCAAAAATTTTATATTTTTGCCAATGAGTTTATGATCATAATCATTTATGAAGAATCTCATTGTTTTGCTGCCATTTTATAATCTCAAATTGTATTCTGCATCTTTTGTTCAGGTCATTGGAGGAGGTGATTATGTTGTCTTCAATGAGAAGGTGGGCATTGCTTTAGGCCCAGTACAGATTTCTCAATATACACCTTATTTGTTACTATTTTTTTTTTTACTTTTTGTCTCCAAATGTGAAGTGTAAAGGTATTCTGAATTTTTGATCTCTTGTACTGTAATAGTGAGACTGGTTATGATAGTGATTGTCACTTATCAAGGGTAAATTGTAATAAGAGGATTTCATTTTGAATAAAATGACATTTTATGAAGTACTTGTTTTATGAGAAGTTTCTTTATCTAATCTCAACTTTAATTTATCTATGTTATTCAATTTCAGTAAAAATTTATATAAAAATATTTTTTAACAAAATAATACTTTTCACTCTAACACGCTCCAAACACATTTTATATAAACTAGTATAAATAAGACAATGTGAAGGAACAAAGATAAAATTATAAGGTTATCCTCAAATTTATTTTTAACATACCAAATATAGGATTGGTTATCCTTAAAATTTATCTTAAGTTAAACCAAACATAGTGGGTAGGAGTGTCAATGGGCCGGGCTCGGGCTGGCCCGGCCCAGGCCCACTTCAGCCCAGTTGATAAGTGAAGAAAAAACAGGTGTGTGGATCATCTTTTAACACTGCCCAAACTCCAAAAGATTAATTATATAGATTATAGATTATTAACAACCTAGATTCTTGTAAAATAAGGATTAATTCAGAATTTCTACCAAACACACCCTTAATGAGACTGTGATAGGCAGCTAAAAGAACAGTAAAAAATAATTTGCCCCCAACAAGGCTGGGTTAGATAAAATATATTCGTTGACCTCTCATTCACCTATGAATCGGCCAGGTAAAGCATAATAAAAACAATTTTGCAATACCCACGGTCGGAGGGACAAGGGAAATAAAATTTAACAAGACACTGCCTCTATTTCAGTTTACCAGAAGGAAAACTATTGTACCTCTAATACATTGAAAATTCAATATCTAAGTTCTAGTTTACATGTCATTTCTGATATAACACAAGCATAGCATAAATCAAACATTGCTTTCGTTCTTGACCTTTTGACTGACCATCCGAGAGTTAGCTTAGTCTACATGTATAGCTTGGTGATCAGTATGCTACTAGTGGTTCAATCATGTTTCTTTCTAGTGTATAAGTTTATCCTGATGATACTTACGGGAGTATCACCTGAGCCTTTTCATTTCCACTGCTCTTTTAACCAAAAGAAAAAAATCGTTACACCTCTAATATATTCAGCATTCAGCATCTGAGTTGTTCTAGTTTGCATGACATTTCTACTATAATACAAGCATTGTTTCTTCTGTGTTGATAAAATTTGCAGTCTTAGAGGAGTCGCTGCCAGCTTGATGGAGGACACCATATTGTTAAACCTTTCTCTGTTCCACTTTTCTTCGCCCAATGTATAGATGACTATCAGAGCGATCGATCAGGCAGTGTGCTATTGCCAATGGCAGAATGATGGTCTATTTTATAATCAATAGGGAATTTTAAGCTTCAGTTTTGTATTACGATTTTTTTCTTCCATGTGATCAGATTGCAGTGTCTATGTTGCATATCTTTCATCTCTGGGATTCTGGTTCGAGAAGAAGGGGTCGAATAAGGTCTCTCGTGTAGAGGGACTGTGTTGTTTCAGTTAGTCATGGATGGGGCTTTCTCGCCCATGTTTGTCTCGGTTACTTTCACAGATGAATGAAATAGTTGAGGCCATGAACGATTCCTTCTCTTCCAAATCGTCTTCCCCGAGATAGAACAGGGTATGAGACTAGCTGGAGCAAAGGAACAGAGAAACTAGTTTGTTATATATATATATATATATAACAAGGCTATTTACCAAGGCCAGATGAAACCTCTTCCAGCCCTTCAAAGATGATATTATATTCTTTTAGTCATTTATGAACCCATCATTACCCAAGAAAATCAAGACTGTCGCGAGAAATTAATACATTACAAGATTTACATTTTGTGCACAATAAAAACAAACTGTTAACAAGAAAGAATCAAGTAAAAACATTATAAATACATATAACCAATGTCTTTAATAATACGGGGTTACAAGGACGGGCGTTACGGGCAAAAGCCCAACCTCGAATTCTTTTGACTAAGCCTAGGCTAGAACCTCATGGGACATGGCTTAACTTAGAGCAGACCTGCCTTGTCCCTTAAAAAATCTAAAACAAAAAATGTGACAGAATGTGATTACTTACTTTCATGAAGATTGTGCTTCACAGTGACTCCTAAAATTGCTGAAAGAACTACAAGGAAAGAGCCACAATATCTCTTTAGAGTCAGTCTGGGAAAAGAATAGCCAACCTTAAAAGAATTAAAACAATGGTGATTGAAAAAGAAAAAGAAAGAGTCAAAATGTACCTGAAAATCATGAGATTATAAATAGATATTCATTCAAAACTCCTACTCAATTACTTGAAGACAATGTGAGCTCTAGAAGAAAGAAAATAAGTTAATTGGTGTAAAAAATAAAAAAATAATACGAAGAAGTTAATATACCTGCCATGCTATCTTTTAACCAATCTTGTGCACAAATTAAAGTCTTTACCGTCTCTGGGCACAAAGAACTTCTATATTGATCAATAATTCTTCCACTTATGCTAAATGCGGATTCTGAAGCAACTGTAGAAGCTGGAATTCCCAAGATATCTCGTGCCATTTTTGAAAGTATAGGATACTTGATCATATTATCTTTCCACCAAGCTAAAATGGTAAAACCTTTTTGACTTCGAGAAACAACGCTCTCCTCTAGATACCGATCCAATTCAGATTTTGAGTCTTGTAATAAAATTTGTGAATGAAGAAATTGGTCAAACCCACTCAAAATATCAATTTCCTCATTTTCTCTTAATGATGGATCCTCATTTTCTTGCATTTGAAAATTGCATTCATTCGTACTTGTGGAAGCAAATTGTTGTGAATATGTATCAAAAAGATCATGATGCCTTGTTTAATACGAATTATATTCAAAGAAGCCTCGGAGCCAAAAAGATCCATTAATGCATAAGTAACAAACATCAACTTGTATCTAGGGTCAAGCACCGTTGCAATAGCAAATAATAATGTAGAATCTTCTATTTCTGACCAATATTTGGCAAATTTATCTTGCATCTTGGCAATCATATCATGAACAAAGTCATGTGAATTTTGCATTTCTTGTCTCAACAATTTCTTGACATTACAAATTTCTATCAAAGCTATGTTTGAAGTAGGTTCATCGGTCATTGAAAATGCATTTGTAGCATTATAAAAGACTTTTAAGAACTTACACATAAACTCTGCCTTTGACCATTCTTCAAGCGTGGGAGCACAATTAAAACTCGTGTCCCATGTCTCCAATGCCATAAAAGCTTTTTTGTAGGAAAGTGCAGCATCCAACATCATGTAAGTCGAGTTCTATCGGGTGGGAGTGTCATATGGAAAACCTTTCTTCCCAAGTAATCCAACTTGTTGCACAATTTCATTAAACTTTTGTTTTCGTGCTTGTGATGATTTAACATATTTCACAGACTCACGAACAACATTAATTGAAGAACGGGCTTCATTTAAACCATCTTGCACAATTAAGTTCAAAATATATGCACAACATCTCACATGAAAATATTTTCCATTCAGAACAAGAGATTGTTTCTCTACAAGATTTCTTCTTACCGATCGACAAAGTACATCATTACTAGATGCATTATCCAAAGTAAGACCAAATATTTTTCTATCAATTCCCCAATCCATAAGAGATTTTAAAAGAACTTTTGCAAGTGAAGAGCCGGTGTGTGGTGATTCAACCATCAAAAATTCAATAACTCGCTTATGTAATTTCCACTCAAGATCAACAAAATGAACCGTGATACTCATATATCCCAATGTTTGATTTGATGTTCATAAATACTGAAGTAAAACTTAACCTTCCACATTCATTAATCAATATTTTTCTCAATTTTTCTCTCTCATTCTCGTATATCTTCTCACAATCAACCTTAATTGTGTTTCGAGACACACTTTGTCAAATTACGGATTCGGACTTCTAGCAAAATTTTTAAATGCCACACGCTCTACAAATGTGAAAGGTAGTTCTAACATAATAACCATTTTTGCTAATTCAAGTCGTGAAAATGCTTGATCAAATTTGAAGTTCAAAATTTGACTAGTCCGTGGGCTCTTACTTTGCGAAGGACGTTTAGAACACTGAGTAGTATGCCGTGACAAATGACTTGTCCCCACAGATTTTGAACATGTAAAAGTGACATTGCAATAGTTACATATTGCTCTTTTACTCCCATCTTCTAAAACTGTCTCACTAAAATGCAACCAAACTTTTGAAATTCGTTTTCGTGGGCGTGATGAGGAGGAATGTGTCTCGGGTTCAGTGGTTGACAGATTTATGCTAGATTCAACATTCAAACTCTCATTTAATTCCATCTGAAATATAAAAAAACTTAATAAATATGATGAACCACAGATGGGTTAGTGATAGGGCATGGCTAAATTATAAATTCTAGAATCTAAGTTTATGAAGTCATAACACTCATAGCCTCTGGCCTTGGCCACTTTCAAAAAATAAAATAAAATAAAGCCATAAGACCAATGATTCATCTTCTAAACTAATGATTCATCTAAGCCAAACTTAATGATTCATCTTCTAAACTAATTCTGGTCCTTGCTGCTGCAGACAAAAAAAAGCATTTGGAAATTTGGAACTCAAAGACAATAAAACACCAAAAGCATCAATACTCATAAGAGGCATAAACGTACTCATGATGTGTTCTTAGAGAGATGTGAACAAAGCACTTTCTCAAACAAATATAGCACAGATAGGGTATTGTGAGAAGATAAAGCTCATTAGAAGCTCATGTGTTGTCATGAGAACTTAAACCAGATAAAATTTCAATTTAGTTTTCAGCATATTCAGAAAGCATTTATTAGGCAAATAAACCATTCAGTTCCAGATGTTGTTTCCCATGTCCGACTTCCATAATGCTCAACTGCATCATTCTAGACAGAGGGCAAAGTCATTTTCCATGTTAGACATTCAAGATCTTTTCTTTGAGTTTCTACTTTCGCAGCCCAACTCCTTAGGATGTCTTTTTTTTAATTAACTTCTAACAGAAAATTTTCCTTTGTGAATTTTTACACGGGGTACAATTTATGCCCAACATCCATCAAAGAGCTATAATGTTGCATACAAACACAACAGGCAATGATGTCATCACATTAGGTAGCGTCGTCATTATAATGCACTAGATGAAGAATTGACACGGACGAGAGGCGAGGATTTCTATGTAGGGCCCAACTGCCCCTCCATCATCTCCTGGCAGCGATCCCATAGGAGTTGGCCCCAGATCGTTCATGAACTGGCCAATTCAGGCAGATCCAACTGAGCTTAGCCCGATCATGCTCCCTCAGCAAGGAAAGCGGAATCAGAATCGGAGACCAAGCCGGCTAGTACCAATTTCCTTTGGTGGCCGTTTTAGAGAGAATCACTAGAATCAAGTTGGAATCTGCCAATTTGAGAAGGATTGATCCCATCCATGTCTGATTTGGGCAGAAATCAGGGGGAGGGGGGCATCGGAGTGTTATAAGTCCGATCCCAAGAACCTTGTTTGGGCGCATATATCAAAGAACTATCTTGAGGAAGGATGAAAGAAGCCCCAAGGCTCTACTGAAGGCATGTACCGCCACCACGCTCCACGCTGGAGAAAACAGATCACGGAAAAGGCGAGGCTGGTGGCGTCGGGGTTGTGGACGCAGGGGACTGAAGCACCTTCAAATCCCACCTTCAGCTCCACTTTCGGGGGAAGTAAAAGGGGGAAATGTGCAACCTACCGGTGGGATCGACTGACAGAGAAGTGGATGCGTGCAGGCTGGCGGATGCGCGCAGGCTGGAGGAAACGAAGGGAGCAATTAGCAGATCAATTCGAAGCCACTGGGAGGAGCTTCGAAACCCAACCAGGGGACGCAGCAAGCCCTTGCAGCAGCGCTCGATCGGCTCTCCTCCCCGCCGTCTGCCGTCCGCCCCTCCGATTGCATATGCGACCTAGGGTAATCGACGACGGACCAGACGAGAAATCGATGACGGGCCAGACGGGCCAGACGGGATGAACACTACCAAGCCCGCCGCTCGGTGAAAGGTAAAGACGATTTCTCCCCTTGGCCCAAATAAAGTTTTGATCGGGCCTAAGACCAACTCATGGCGGGCTTTTTTGACGGGCCGTCGGGCCAGGCCGGCTCACTTGACAGCACGATAGTGGGGATAGAATTAGTCATAAGGAATGACTTATCCCTATTCTCGAAAATTTTATCCCGATACCAAACGAGGCCCTAAGGAATTTGGATACGTATTCTATTTGTCGGATGTATGCGTGGATCCAGTTTCTGGTTTGGGTTTGGATCTTCAGAATCTCATTTCTTAAGTTAAAATAGATTCAGATTTAAGTGGATATTGGATCTAACTAGATCCAAATCTATTCGAAATATGGATCCGATTCCATATATATTAAGATATCATTGAAACCTATTTATTAATTTTCTATTTTTTAAGTTCCTTATTTTATATTTAAGTAAATATATTTATATTTTATTTGGTTAAAATATTATGTTGTATCCATTCCGTTAGCAGATGTTGAGTCCATTAAGCATCTTGTAAAGTTGTGATCCATCAAGTAATCTTTAGAGGGTTATGTGGATATAATTCTATTCGTGTGAAGTTATTATTTGATGTTATTATGCCATTTAATAGTAATTTTTTGCATTTTAGATAGTGGGGTGTAACACCAAAGTGACATTAATCATGAGAAATAATAAAATATATTACTTTTTAGCTTAATCAACAATGAAAAAAAAATCTATAATATTATCTTACATGTTTTAAAGTGTTTAATGGCACATTAATGTTGAGCCTTATTTACATAGATTCATTTATAGTTATGCGTTAAAATTATTTTAAATATTTAACTTAATTAATTAGTGTCTTAATTAATTATGTAAAATGAGATTTTACATAATATAAATTATGACATTAATTTATGACTTTATGTAGTATTGGGAATGCATAAATGTTTTAGATAGTCTAGTTGCGCTTGATTCATATAAATTTTTTATATGTTGTTTTGATGTTAATTATTTCATGAAAATTTGACATACTTGAAATTGAAATTGTCAAAATTGTAGTATTTAATTTTATGTTGATATATAATATATCTTATATAATTATCACATATGCACTCTATATTCATGTGATGAATGTTAATATGTGTTTGGAGGTGATCATAGACTTAAATGTGCTTGATTGTAATTACTTATTTAATTGTGTTCGTTATGTTATTAAAAGGGGCCTACATGTGCCTTATCTCTTTATACAATTTAATTGTACATTCTACCTCCCTCCATTAATGTACTCCCCCCTTGGTAAAAACTAAGATTTCTTATTAAGTTATGTACATTTGTGGGTATTTGTACCCTTAAGCCATTTATAATGACAAGAAGCTATCCGTGGAAGATTGAATAGTGGGACCACTTAGAGAGGCACCCTTCTAAAGTGGGAGCAAGCTAACTCAAGCTTACGAAGAAAGGATTTGCACCTATTGGGATGCCGTAGGTGCATGCTTAAGGTTAAGTCCATGATCACCTGTTTTCATGCATATTTGATATGTGGACGTGTGCTACAGG
The DNA here is from genome assembly GCA_036172225.1 of Cryptocoryne crispatula var. balansae. NCBI lineage: Eukaryota > Viridiplantae > Streptophyta > Magnoliopsida > Alismatales > Araceae > Cryptocoryne > Cryptocoryne crispatula. Next base: position 282,784 of record JAYDZW010000023.1, read on the forward strand.
TTATACCTTATATATGATATTCTAAAGGTATTATATATCATTAGCACATATTATTGATGAGACTAATATAAAATCCCTCTTCATTTTAAATTGGGTTGATAAATGTAAGATATTAAGAATAAATCATATAGTCTTCTGTTGTTATTGATGAGCCAATCTTAAATTGGATAGGATTGTTGTGTTTCTCACAAGACTCATTCAGCAAATGATTGGTGATCATGGCCAAGACATCTGCTGAACTTTGGGGTAGATCATTGGCATGGCCTTATTGTGTTTTCTACAAGGGCTATGTTAAAAGTCCATTCTCATAATGTAACAAGTGAATTGACCTAACTAGAGTATATAGCTGATTGTGTTTCCCATGAGGTTATAACTCTAGATGCTAAATGACTAAGAGTTGTCTGGGTTGCAATTGGTAAAAGTTACCTAGCTGTATGGGACAATTTGTTGTGTTTCTCACAAGGTCATCACCATAAAGTTAATAAGGTCTTAGTCCCCACTAGGATTTAATCATGGTGTCCCGTCTTTACATAATGAGGGTCATGCAAATTCACCAAAAATTAGTGGAAGAATAAATTAGGATGAAAGACCATATCTTAATTTTAATGAATGTCTGCAATGTTACATTAATAAATTATATCTCAATTGTATAATGTTATGATAAACCACCAATAGTAAGGCATACTAGATGTCAAGTAACTTAATAGCTCACGCTTCTTAGACCGAGTTTAGAATCAAGAGAATTGTTCTCATGGTTAACCAATCAACTATCGTGCTTGAGAAGTAGGTGTCTCATAAACTATCTAATGATATGAGAGAAGATAAGATCTTATCTCATAATATAGTATAAAAAAGATGCATTGTTTGTTTTATACTAGATGTTAGTCTTTATGAGATAAAAATTGTGAAGGTAATATTGATAGATGTATATGAGATCTATCATGGCTCATAGTGATGAGCTAATTAAAGATATGATAGAACAACAATACATCTTAAATATGTCTTGTTGGTGAGACTAATAGAAAGAAGTAAGATCATTAAATAGAAATAGAAGGAGATAGTTAAAAGTCAAAGAAGGGGGTGAAGATAATAAAAGCCTAGATAAGACAATATTATTTTATTATCGTGATGATGATAAGTGAAAGAGAAAGTATAAAGTGTATTGCACATAATGCAAAGGTGGAGCTTAAGAAGCTTCATACATCTAAGATTTATTTATAGTATTTGATACTATATGTGTATATCATAGTATTAGATACTAGATATGCATCAATAGTATGAGATACCGAATATGCATCTAATATCTACAAGGAGTTGTAGATGTTGACAAGTAAACGAGATACCGGATATACATCTAATACTACATATGAAATGGTGCAAAAGTTATATCATTACTAGTGGGAGTTACATATCTTTAATAGCCTTCTAGAGATGTTTTAATTATCAAGATTGCTATTATATTCTTTTAAAGGAACATCATATTATTTCCTGCTTGAATAAATAATGATTTATTCTGAGCCATGAAAATGATAGATGTTCTAAGACTTTAAATGGCAAAGTGTTTGCTAGTGAGAACTTAATAATTTATTTAAACAAATTAGATATGTAAGCTCTAATGATATATGTGAATACTCTTCTTAAGAGGAAATGAGTTGATTTGATCAATCTACTATTTAGCTTAATGTAGACATGCAAAATGGGCTAACGAGTTGTTAGAACTCATACATATTGGTATATGTTAGCCCATGTCTATCAAGGCTAAAAAAGAATAGTTTTACTTTATTATTTCAAAGATGATGTCTATAGGAATGGATATATGTACTTTTTGAAGTATAACTCTGAGACCATTGAGAAATTATTTAAGATTAAGAATGAAGTAGACATACTAATGAAAAGAGTATTAGAACTCTTTGATAAGATTAAGGAGATCGATACTTAGGTACATACTTCACATATAATTAAAGAATAATAGAATCTAATTTTAATAGACATCTCTTTACATATTTTTGCTCAAGTGAGTAGCTAACATTAGAAGCTGTATTGTGTAGGATATAATATGGATAATGGCAACTTTCACAAAATTTCTTTGTCTATTACTTGATATAAACACTTTAACTTAATTGGTACCTCTTAAGTCTATTCCAATTATTCCATATAGGATATGGAAACGGGTTAATGTGTAACCTTAAGTAAGTTAAGGTTTCGGAATGTCCAACCTAGTGAAGTAATATACTCTTAACTAGTTGGAATACAAGACTATGAAGTGTTGGTTTGTGGGGATATCATAAAGAAACTTATAGATATTAAATATACCACCCTTAGGGAGAAGATTGTATGTTGCTCAGCTCACCATATTTCTAGAGGAAGAGTTCTTCCTTAAAAAAGATAGTGAGAGCAAGGTATATATGAAAGATGTTCCAGTCTCACAACCCGAGAGCACTTCAATTAAGGTACTAGTTAATAATTACATAAGTACAAATCATAGATCTTTTTTTATGTCCATTCAACCTAAAAGATATGTGGGTTGATAGAAGAAATAAGACATATAATAGAAATGATATTGATCCTAACATCTATACAGAAACAATATGAGATATTAATTCTAAAATGAGAAGAGAATAAAATGTAAAATAAATTCTATCTATTCTAATCAAGTTTAGAACTTGATAGATCTAACTGAGAATATAGTATCCATAAGGCATAAATAGATCACTAAAGAATATATTAAAGTGAATTAGAAGGTAGAGACTTTCAAGGCAAGGATGTTTGAAAAAAATATCATTTAAGTTAAGTAGTTGACTCTGATGAGACGAATTTACCTATGCCATGGATAGTCCATTTAGATTATGATTGTTACATACTATGACTATAAAATGTTGATTGGATGTTAAGATAGTGTTTCTCTAAGGTATTTTGAGAAAAAATATATGATACAACTTAAGAGAATTAAATCTCAATAACATCTAAATAAAGTATGCATAAGGTTTATTTATGAACTGAAATAAAACTTCACATAGATGGTACAAAAGGTTTAATGAAATTAAATCTTACGACCTCGTTAAGAATAAAGAGGAGTCTTCTGTATTCAAGAAGATAAGTGGGAATGCTATTACTTTCTTGACATTTTTATATAAATGGCATACTACTCATTAATAATGAAGTAGGTATGTTATCAGTGAGCCTAGTTATCAAATTTTTTCTCTAAACATAATTTGGGTTTCAAGATTTACAGAGATAGATCTAAAAGGTTGCTTGGCCTTACCCAGTTAAGGTACACAGTTGCCATAGTCAAAGGGTTTGGCATGGTAAACTCCAAAATAGGTTTCTTACCTATGTAGTGTATAGTTGATCTCTTTAAAGAGATGTCTTTACAGACTTCTTGAAAGATAAAGAGAGCACACGAGTAGAGTCATTATGCTTTTGACATAAGGTCTATCATATATGTGATGCTATGTACATGACTTGATTAATGCTCTAAGTGTTATGAGCATTCATCAGGAAGATCCAGGTGCGAGTCACTAGATAGTTTAGAAATATATAATTTAGTACTTGAGAAGTATTAAGAATGTATCTCTATAATGGAGGATAAGACTTGAAGCCTTGTAATTTTACGGACACAAGCTTTTAATCAAGTAAGTTTGATAATAAGTCAAACTAATGGTGGTGTAGTGAGCTGGAAGAGTTCCATTAGATAGAACACTGTACATTCTACAACTAATGTAAAAAATATTTTACAATGGTTGCACACTACTTAAGAAGTAGTTTAGATGAAGATGTTCATTTAAGATATGGCGTTGTCTCATTTTTCTATAAAGGTGTACATTTTTTTTTGAGAAAACAAAGAGGTAGAGCAGATGTCTCATTAAAAGTTTAAAACTTTCGTGACAATATCATAAAATTAGAGAGATTGCAACTTATAGAGATATAATTAAAGATGGAGCATTTATCGTTAATAACATTGCAGATCCACTAACTAAAGTAATGACTTAAGGAGTATTTGAGCTTCACCTTGAGTTGATAGAGATTAGCCAGATGGGTGATTGGCTTTAATATAAGTGAGAGATTGATATAATTATATATATTACAAGCCAATCATATATGATATGATTTGACATTTATAGAAATATCACATTCAATTAATTATAAAAATCTTTTTCATTGTTTCTTATTAGATGCGTACATCGTAATGAAGTTCTCGGTCACATACAATGATAATTAAATCATGATAATGAGATTGATTATTTAAAGATATGTGATCTAAGTATTCTTAATTATAGAATGTTTGAGATGAGACATCAAGGATCCAGATAAACTAATGTATGTGATGTCTTCTCATGTGATGAGAATGATCAATCTCATTGGTCATTAGTGTGGAGACACTGAGATATACATACTGGTGCTCATTAGCCGAATGAGATCACTGAACTGACCAAACTAGAAATCTTGAATCGTATCTTACCAACTGTTAATAAGGATTTTCTATCATTATGGTGGCATGGTTGAACCTTTGACTCGAGTCACCAAAGATACTTTGTTGGGCGGAACTTGTGTTTTGAGCATTGACTTAAATTAGCCGAATGAGATCACCGTTTAGATGGTCCAGTATAGCGATGGATTAGGTACAAAGAAAACCCAATGGAGGTAATTGAGCAGACAACAGGGGATTGTCCACTCTCGAATCGAGAGTGAATGTCCTACGAGATAGTACTCTAAATCCCTGATTAGGGTAGAGAGGATAATTGGAAAAGAAACTTTCCAATTAAATTAATTCCAAGTAAAGGATCTTATAGAGTCAGTATACTAAGGAGTTGACAGTCAATACCATATTTTTTTCTAACCGGGACATTAAATGGATGAGGGTTTATTATATCCATGCAATAACTGGTGATGAAAAGATTCAATGGAGATAAGGTTTTTCCTATAGCCATTTGAGATCATGAGATGTGATTTATACTCTTCATAATCGATAGGCCGATTAATTTGCTATTAGATAGCATATTTAATTTAATTAAATAAAATTATTCTATTTTATTTAAATCTTAACCAAATAGGCTATTGGGTATAGTAAGTCACACACATAAGGACTTATCTATAAGTACATCGGTAAGAGTGTAATTTATAAAGATTTTGGGTATTTGTGAAAAATTTTAAATTCTTTATAAATACTAATAGTTTCAGTCAAACCCTATCAAGTCAAGGACGAAAACCACATCCTCGGTCTCCTCCCAACCTCCTTTCTTTGGAAGGTGTCCATGGGTGATGGAGCTCGGTTCATGAAATGTTCTCAAGGTTGGCACAAAAAGTGAACCTGCTGGTGGATAAAGTTCATATGGATATCGTTAAAGACCAGACATTTAAATAGTTGGAAGAGCTTTAGAAGGTCTTTTTCTTCCTCTCCAAGGGATTAGATGAATCCCTATTAGATATATTCAAATACATTTTGATCAGTTTTTGGTTTTCTTCGTTCGGTTCTAGTTGAGACTAGTTCAACATGAACCCATAAGAATCGTCACTTCTTTTGCACTGAAATTTTTAGGACGATTCCTTACACGGTGTAGCTCGGTCTTTTATTTCAATTAATGTACTTATACACATACATACTTATGCCATGCCATGACAGTAATTATGCAATTATGACCATTAACATAAACATATGTACAACTAATACTTTGTTAGATAACCATGCTCAAAATGAACTAAAATGAGATGATATCTACATAAAAATATCTAAACATGATTAGACATGAATGTAATTAGGTGCTAGAAAAATTAACCACAATAACATCTAATTTTATTAACCTATCACCACAAACTTAACAAGGTGAAGTTAATTTATTCATGCTAATGTGTAACTAGTTGACAAGTTAAAAGGAATAATATTACACAATTAACTAAATATGATCTCATATACATAAACAAAGACATAAACACATACTACCACATGATACCACGTACATGTATCAAACTAATCTATGTTAACTAACAAACAAGATAAAAGTATAACTATACACACTATTTAATTAAAATGTTAAATTCTATGAATCATGTAAGATTTCAACGTATGAATTTAATGATATTTAATAGATACATTAAGGATGTCTTTCACAAAACGCGGTGGGTATTTTTTTATTTTTTTACTGGATATTATAGTAATTACATACTTTAACCGAAGAAGGTAACTTCTGAGTAGTAAAAGGTAGTTAAGAAGTGGAAAGAAGAGGGAGGCAGAGTCAAGAAGAGGGAGGCAGAGTCGACTAAGGGTGGGGGAAAAGAAAAACTAAAAACACGGTAACAATTTTTTTTACTGGATATTATAGTAATTACATACTTTCACCAACGAAGGTAACTTTTGAGTTGTAAAAGGGAGTTAAGAGGTGGAAAGAAGAGAAAAAGAAGAAAGAAAAATTAATCTTGAAGCTTTGGTGAATGTTGCAACCGTGATATTTTACGTTTTATTTGGTAACATTATTAAGTATCTCTATCATTATTAATTTTAAAATTGATATTGATAAGAATTATTAAGAGATGTTTGGTTAATTGTATTAATTTTATAGTGTAAATAAAATATATTATATAATATAAGTGTCAACTTGTATTATTTTTGATATTGATACTTCAATATTTAAAAATATTAATATCAATATTAATATAGTATCAAAAATAAAACTCAGATATCCAGAGGAATAGTAATGAGAGCATGTACGAGTGGGGAAAGAAAAAAATGGAAGAGAAAAGATAGGAGTAACCCACCTATCTGACGACCAGAGGAGATAGCCAGGTTGGCATCTCTTCCGCCGGCTTCCAGATACGTGAGGCGGCACCATTGCGAGGAGAGAAGACTATTGTTCTCTAGTTTGAGAAAGGGTGAGGGAGGGAGGAAAAATGGGACGGATAAATTTATAAATTTGACTGGGGTTAAGTTAAGTTAAATAGAGTCAAATTCCATTTAAAGAGTTAACAAAAAGATTAATTCTCAAATAGCTGAAGATTTCAAAGAGTTAAAAAAGTTTATTGAGAGTTTCCAAATTCCCGTGAAATTGCCATTGATTGTAGAGACGCAATTTATAAAAAGAAAACTCCCGAGAGAAATATGACTATTTACCACGGACAGAGCCTATATTAGAGGATTGAGTTGTTCCCTCGCAAAAGCACTCTCTTCCAGGATTAAGCTGCCATTACTTATCAACAGAAACTGGTGCCATTATTCAGGTATCCGGGAGGAATCTCTCACAAAATATTATTGTTTCCCGGGCAATCCCTTGCGAGACCAAGCATCTTGCATAGCGCAGTTAACACAACCTTCAGCGATGGCAGAGCCTTGCCTTCGCGAAATTCCCTGATTATAACTTTACCCAAGAGAGATTGAACTTCTAAGGGAAATGGTGCTGGGTCAGCGTACAAAACTACCGGACAAGTTAATGTAGACGACGTTTTTCGCTTGATGATGGTGTTGATTAGGCATCTTTATTCTCGTCTGAATTCTTCTCGTTGTTGCCATAAGTTGTTTCCTTGATCGAACTGGAACCTCTTTCGTCCTCAGTCCCTCCTCATTTTATGTTGAAAGTTGGCTACCTCTCGTTAACTTCAGAAACGGTACGAAGCAATGATGGAACAGCATCATCTTAGGGGTCAAACAAATCAGTGTAAAAATATTACAGCAATAATGTGCTTATTGATTGAAAAACAATTATAATCACCTAAACAGAGTAATGGAAGCAACCAGCAAAATGTGGAGATTACTCTAGTCTCAGGGCTCAGATATAAGCACTCAAGCAGAAGACTATAAGCAGCCGACAAGATACGGAGGCTGCCTTACCCTCGGTGTGTCCACATAAAATTACTTGAACAAAAGATTGAAGCTGCCAATGGCCAGGCTGAAGCGTTATTTGCATATTTTGTAGTTGGCTTCCACCGTAATGGCTCTGGCCGAGGTAGAGTCCTAAGTAGCAATATGCTGTTGTAGGTCATCATAAACAAAATCTTCTGACCAGCTACCCTAATGAAGTAAATGATGCAATAGCATCCATTTCCTCCTTCAGAAGCAGAGCATTTATGAAAACGTCCAAGATCTCTCCCCCCATTACTTCATTAATGCCATGATGAGTAATACCAACCCGATGGTCGGTGACGTGACCCTGGGGAAAATTGTATGTGCGGATCCGCTCAGACCTGTCACCAGATCCAATCTGCAAGACACTCGGCAGTTTGTTGGAACTTGAAAGTGTGCTTTAAGTGCTAACAATGAAAGCGGTACAAGTTCACTACCTGCTCTGCACGAAGTTTTGATCGGATAGCATGTAGTCTAGACCTCTCTATTTCATATAATTTTGCAGAGGACCTTCAACGCTTTGGCCTTGTTCTGCAAAAGAATTAAAGAATGAACATTAGGACAGATGGATTTCAACAAAAGAAAATCAAACTCTAGAAGATTCTGACTTATACTCAAGTACACACTTTTGCAGAAAAAATAAGGATACAAATTAGATTGCAGGTTTAGATACTGAGGTATATGACACGATGAGCTTGAAAATTTTGAATGTCTAGATTTATGTTGTTAGTGAACAATGACATCTGTCATTACAACTTAAGTAGTGACAATGTGTTTAACTAAAACCTACTCTAGTTCTTGGTTGTTACTTCCACATGGATCTGTAGAGGGACTTTTTGCAGGCTCCTGTGCAAATCTTCAAGCATTATGGCCAGTATAATTTTTATTTTCACCTTTTATATTGATGATCACTAAAAAGCATTCTTCGTTAAGAGGATACCATTGCGAAGCAAGAACACAGCTCAAATCATACCTACTCACCGATCTACAAGAAAACCTTTGAGGACATATACGCTATCCACTTCTTGATATGCTAAAAAGGCACTATCATATTAGGAACCGAGCACTTCTTACAACATATTGTTTGAATGACCAAAGAAAAATTTTGAAATGCTGCAAACCACCAATTGGTAATACTATAATTTTATGTCAGACTGCTGAGTTAACAGTAAACTACAGATTGGAGAGCATAACAAATCTGAAGGGTAGAGTCAGGTGAATCATGCCTTGGATTGAAATATTGAATTAGACAAGGAAGAATAAGTCGGGGTCGTGACCGGGTCAGTCCGGCCCTGCCCTGAACCAGTCCCACCAGGTTGCAACTTATGTTTTATTTTTTAATTTTTTGAAAAATTCAAAAAACGTCTAAAAAATAAGTAACATGATTTGAAAAAAAAATTTCATCCATTTTATTCCAATCTTACACTATCTACATTTTTAAATAATTTATGTACCCTACTATGTCATTCGAGTTGAGTATATAGTATGATACAAATGGACATGATGATCATACTTGTCACTCTCTTAGACAATCATCTTAACATTAGATCCCCAAGAACTACTATAGTTGTCATAGGCTCATAGCTATAAGTGGATTGGATAGAAGTGTTTGATGAATCAACATAATTCATTCCATCAAGGTAGGTGGGATTGGGGGTCGGGACTAGGTCGGTTGGGCCTAAAAGAGACCCAAGTCGGTTGGGGTCGTGACCCGGGTCGGCTTGGGGTCGAAATAAAAAAATAATAAAAATTAATTTAAAAACAACCACCGAGTTGGGATCGTAGGGTCAGGACTGAGTCGGTCGACCAAAAGATTGACCAGATCGGCCAACCCAATCTGACCTAGCGGCGACCGGTCGAACCATGCATTCCATAATACTGTTGGTCATATGTAGTGAACCAAGAATCTTGAGATGAATCAAAGGCATAACTAGAAGCATCGTGGTATTGACCTCTATCCCGCCAGGTGTGTTCAACTCCTCTATCTTGTGGCCTTGTATCATGATCCATGTCTTGGGCCTTATGAGTATATTGATCTTCGCTGGTGAAACGTTCAGCCGTTATAGGAGCTCTCTCCACATATGAGAACTTTTGTTTACTTGAAGCGGTGCCTCCCTCACGTCCCGCTCTATCGTCGTCGCTACTCTTTAAAGAACGATCCTCCAAAATCTATTACTAGAGTCATCTGTTCGGCTCAGACGTATCTTCTTGCTCCTCATCAATTGTATCACCATCTGCAATGTCAAGGGGACTAGTCAAAACTTATTTGCATTTTCTTCTACTTTGTGTACCTCGATTAAATCCTTCTCTGGTCCTCTGTCGCTTTACTAGAGAGGGAAGAATCTAGAATTATTCAACGAGAGGGACATCGTCGAGCACTCATTCAGCTCATTGTCATCAGTCTGTCGGGTTGAACTCCGGTTCGCCCATTCTTTCTCAATCGTTAACTCAAACTTTCAATGAATTCTTCTTATAAAATTTTTGATACAAGTTGATGTCCTTATCTTGAAGTGTTGATTCTTCGATTTGTCGTCCCAAAATTTTTGATATCCACTTTTGTTCTTTCATCTAGTTTTACTTTATTTTCTCCAAATTCTTCAGCTTTAGTCTCATATTGTAGTGACAATACACAAGGTTCTCAAGTCTTCACAATGTCAATCTGTTCTTCTGCTTCGTGTAGATCAAGCTAAATGTTGACTAATTTCTCTGATAACCCGAAACCGAAGTGGTTTAACTTAGGACCTTTATGGCCACATTCGCCGAGTCTTCATTGCCTAGTACTTTACTATAGTCCATCCACCAATCTGTTATATAAAATCAAGGTGTTAAAAAGACTTTAAAAAATACTCAAGAATATTTGAAATTGTGATAAGTTGTAAGAATCAATTCGTAAAACTCAAAAATAATAAATTTTTTTTTAAAAAAGACACCACAAAAGATAAAATGCACACATCTGAAAACCACAGATTTCCAAAAACAAAAAGAGAGAGAGAAAGTCAGCTGAAACTCTAAAAATCCAAAAGAAATCAGAAAGTTCTGTAAAGTTTGTAAACCCAAAAAAATATAGAAATAAAAATGCTGCAGAATGTCCGAGATCTCAAATCAAAGGTCAAAAAATCTTGGATGTTCAAAATTCAAAATATCAAACTTAAATCTCAAATCCGAAGAACTGAACCTGAAAATTGAATCAAGAGGTGCTTAAATCTGAAAAAGCCACAGAGCTGCATTAAAAAAAGTCCAGTGAGGTCAGAAACCTTAAATGTCTGAATTTCAGAATATAAACAAACAAGTAAACACAGAAAGAGAGCACAAGATAAAGGTAAGATTTAAAAAAAAGAATCATCTAATCCCATGTTTGTAAACCGAAACTAAAATCAGAAACATCAAACCTCCATGGAGTCCCAAAATCATAAGGTTCTCAGATCCAAAATAAAAAAATTTGAATTTCTCATAGATCAAATTCACAAAGCCCATATCGAAAGACAATATGTCAATTCAAAGGAAAACAAGTTAAAATGAACTAAAGAAGATGGAAGTCGAATCTAAAAAAATTCATCCAAACATAAAAATCTGAAATCTGAAATCCATTAAAAGTTCAAACCCAAAATCTGGAATCTGAAAAAAAAAATTGTCCAAATATGAAATTGGAAGCAAAAAAAAATCCGAAGCTAAAACCTCCATACAACGAGCCCAAATCAATGCAATCCAAGTTTTAACAAAGTTCAAAATCTTAAAATGAAGCTTGAAATCCCAAAACTTTAATTTCTGAATGTGAAAATTACTCAAATGGAAAACCCACAAAACACATCAAATCTGAAAGACAATAATTTAAAATAAGATTAATCAAAACACATCAAGTTCGTAAGGTATCAAGCTAAAATGTGAAGCAGCCAAACTTAGAACAAACTCCCAAAGTTAAAAGGCATCATGTCTTAACAAAACAAATAACAAAACCAAACATAACATGTCTCAACTAAAATCCAAAAATCAACCCAAATCAAACTCAAAAAACACAAAAATCAATAAAATTCAAAACAAGTCTTCAATCTAAAAGACATCAAGTCTTAATAAAGAAATAACCAGTCTCAAACAAACCAAACCCCTCAAATAAACCTTGAACAACTCAAACTAAATTCAAACAAGGATCACGGGATTGGGATCTGGATTGGTGACCACCAATCTGATCTAGATCGGATCGGGTTGGTCCGGATCAGCTGATCCTCTAGACGAAAGGGCGATCCTGTATCGGTCCAGATCGGTCAATTTTTTTATTTTTCTTTAAATCATAAAATTCTTTAAAAAATCAGGAAAAAAACATAGGAATAAATAAAAAATTAAAAAATTAAAAATAATATGAATGACATTCTACCAAACAAGGTCATACAAAGTAAGTTATTTCGAGAAACCATAATGTAACTACAACTGTCATGTAAGAGAAAGAAGATAGTTAAAATAGAATTTTATAAATTTTAAGTATATAACATATATTTATGACTATGAATCTTATATGCATGTAATAGTATAAGTGATAGTAAAAAATATTAATATATTTAGATTATCATAAATGGAGCACAGAGTAGTCGCGGATCGAGGTCCCCCCCCAAAATATACCTGTTTAGGGGAGGATCTGCCGCCTCCCATAGTTGGATCGCTGGAGGGACCCAGGGGGAGCCCTAGAGGTTGAAGGGGAGGGGAAGGTGAGAATCGAGGGTGGGAAGGGAAGGGAGAATATGGGGACAATCGGACCAGAAAATAGTACGAAATCAGGTCCAGAATCGATCCAATTCCAGACATTTCTGGGTTCCGGGGGATCGACCGATTCCCAATTCGATCCTACTAGACTGGTCGAGGATCAACTAATCTGGCAAGAAGTCTGGGCCGGATTGGTAGTTCCAGTCTGAATCGGATCGGTGGGGTCCAATCTAATCCAAGAATCGGCCGATCACGATCCGGATCAGCCAATTCTTAATCCATGATTTCAAAGGCAACAAATTTTCACCAAGAATCATGGATTACAAAATCGGTGGAATCGGATTGGAATTAGCTGATTCCTGAATTGGATCAGTCAATTTCAATCCTATTATGGGCAGAAGGACTGATTCCTGGAGGAATCAGTTAGAATCGGTTGAATTGGTCAGGATCAATCTGATTCAACCGATTTAGACCTAAAATCAGTTGATCCGATTTGATCAATTCCGTCAGGACAACTTAAGACCCGACGGCATATCGATATCGGGCCTAACGCAAACCCGGTATCGATCTGCTTCTGGCCAAATAACACTCCGACGAACTGATTCCGACGAGTAGCTTCTAAGGCTATCAAGTGACTGGCGATTCCGACGATCCTCCAGCAATTCCAACGGTGTAGCGGTCGATTCCGACAGCGGCAGCAGTGATTTAGGCAATTCTAACAATTCCTGATCGATTCCAGTGACGATTCCGATGATGCCCAAGAGATTCTGACAATCCAGCTTGCGATTCCGGTGATCCTTCTTGAATTCTAGCGATCCACTTGGCGATTCCGGCGATTTAGCTGCCATTCCTTCCTCGACGATCCATCTTTTCATCTTTTTTGTAAGGTTTCTTTGCTTGGATTCCCCTACCTTCATTTGTACATTTTTCGACGACTTTGCAAAGAGTTTAAACATACCGAACAGCCCTTCCCGAACACCCCCCTAAACTAATTTTATTTATCTCTAACAACCATGTTTAATTGTTTACATACGTTATAGGTACAAGCAATGGCCGACTATGGCAAAGATGATGTACCAGCAGCAAGACGCGATATCGGTTGGGATCATGGACATATGGTAGTGTGAGAAAAAAGAGAGTTCAATATAAGTGATGTGGTAAGGAGATGAACGGAGGTGCTTTTTGGTTAAAACAACACATTGCCGGACTGGGTGGCAATGTTAAGAAAAGTGACAAGGTGTTTAAAGAAATGAGTGAAAAGATGAGAGGCTACCTCACAGGAAGAGCCTTACAACGTGATATTAGAATTGAACAACGAAAGCAATTGCATGATGAGCTCCTTGAGAGGAGGAAGGGAGAAGTGCCAACTCACAAAAGGAAATGGAAAGGTAAGACGAGTCAAAGTGGAGCCGGAGATTAAGGACTTATCCATAGATTCCGAACTAAGGAAAGCTAGGCAAGCAAGCATGTGGAGGAAGAGAGGAGGGAGGGGAGCAAGAGGGTCTGGAGTTGACCTTGTTTTTGGCCGATCAATATCGGCCCAACCTAAAGGGTTTCAGTGTAGGAGTAAAAGAGAAGCCATTTTGTCGGTGTGGGAGTATGAGTCATACACTGACAGATGAGTATTTATTTAGAAAGTAGAGTGTCTCACAGAGAAATATTAAATAGGCAATGAAAGAGATGAAACCAACAAGAACAACCGTAAAGAGAGCAGTAAGACACATTATGAAGTGGTTTTACATGCAAGTATAAATCTCAATATGTATGTATGTATGTTTCGTTTCTTTAACATTGTTTATGGCTAATGAAGTTTTTTACCTCAATGTAGGGATTCCAACACATACAACTACTAGCCCATACTTGCATAATATGATTGATGATGTTGCTGAAACTGGACCAGAAATGCAAGTCCCTACTAGTAGGCATATCTATGTCGGTGGGTTAAATGAGGATGTACAAAAGTTTAAAGGCATGGATAGAAGGTTTCAAATTGGTCTGGAAAGAGAAGGGCTACACAATTATGTGTGATGGGTGGACAGGCATCACTAAGAGGAGCATGATCAACTTCTTCGTGTATTATTAAGAGGGTATCACTTTTTTGAAGTCGGTTGATACTTCGGGTCAAATCAAGAATGTCAACTATATTTTTTCATTGATGAATGCCGTAGTGGAAGAGATTAGAAAAGACAATGTTGTTCAGTTCGTGACAGACAATAAACCCTCCTACAAGGCGGCAAGGAGAAAGTTGATGGAGAAGAGACAGCATCTCTTTTGGGTAACATGCGCAATGTACTCTATTGATCCCATGTTAAAAAATATAGGCAGAGAGGTTACAGTTTCTACACTTATAAGGTAGGCGCAGGTTATTACTTCTTTCATTTATTCGCATCTTCATCTGTTACACATCATGAGGAGAATACTATAGGGCACGATCTTATGAGGCTTAACCCTACTAGGTTTGCCACGAACTTTATTGCATTGGAGAGTTTGCATCAGCACAGGCATGCATTGGTCAGGTTCACTCAGTTCGATGAGTATTATCAGTATATGGTGACCACCTACATAACAAGGAAGATCAGTTGGAGATTCTTATCAAGGTTGAATGGCAGATCACAAATAAAAGATTTTGTGAGAGGATTTTTTATTACTTAAAAATTATTGAGCCATTGGTAATTGTCTTGAAGTTGTTTGGCTCGGATGACAGGAACCAGATGGACATTCTCCATAATGCAATGGACCGTGCAAAATTAAAAAACAAAGAGAAGAATCCCAACAAGTACAAGAAATGGTAGAAGATCATTGGTGACAGATGAGATAAGACATTGCATCATGATATACATGTTGCAAATCAGTGAATAGCTTTGTACTTATTTACTTTCTATTTAGTCAATCTTTAATTTGTTGACAATGAAATATACTTGAATGATTGCAGGATATTTTTTGAACCCTCACATCTAATATAGAGGACAGGTGTCTAACAACAATGAGGTGTACTCTCTCGGTCATTCAACGTTTGTGCCGATCTTAGTAGGATATAAGAGAAGCCGGGTTAGAAATAAGTGAAAGATGTATTAATAATTGGGAATGAAGAAATAATTGGGAACACTAATCATTTTGTATTTATCGATATTCAGATGCAACACTATAAGATGAGTGTTAGAGTATACTCAGATGTTGATCTGAAATATTTTTGTGACAAAGTTTCTCCTAATAGGTTTATTTAAATCATGTTTTTATTACCTTCTTTCAAAACTCCATTAACTACATAGAAAAGGATGATTGTTCACTATTTTTTTTGCAGTTGAGTGGTGGGTCCAGATCAATGTTGGGAGTGGATGGAATCCACTAGCAGCTATTGCTATCAAGATATTGAGCCAGATCACTAGTTCCTCCTATTGTGAGAGAAACTAGAGTACATTCAACTTGATATACATAAAGAAGAGGAACATGCTGACATTTGATAAACTGGAGAAGCTTATATTTTGCCATTATAACATGAGATTGCGCATCAATAATGTAAAAGATCAACAAAAGATCTCAGAGAAGAGATTTGCACAATTTGTAGGTGGACCATATGAGAAAAAACAGAGAGCACAGGAGCCACCTGAAGAGGTTGACATAGACCAAATTTTTCAGGAAGAGCACTCACTTGCTGCTTAGATAGAGGAGAGGACAGCCAAGGATCATCCAGTTGAGTTTGATCACGAGGACCATGCATCATGGATTGCAGAATCGGCCGATCCGGATCGGGATCGGCCGATTCTTGGATCGGATCGGTACCCACCGATCCAATTCCAGCCCGAACTACCGATCCAGCCGGGACTCCCGGCTGGATCGGTCTGAATCGACCGGATCGGTCGATCTTGGACCGATCCAGGTGGATCGATCCGGGAATCGGTCGATCCGGACCGATTCCCTAGAACCCGAAAGGGTCCAGAATCGGATCGATTCAGGACCCGATTCCGGACCATTTTCTAGTCCGATCCCCGATAAGGGGAGATCGGACCGATTCCCCCTTTCCACCCCTCATTCTCACTTCCCCCTCCCCTTCATTGTCTGTGGATCCCCCAGACCCCTCCCCCAACAATCCACCTTAAACATTGGCGATCCCCCCCAAACGGGTAAATTTAGGGGGTCCGATCCCTTCGATCCGCGACTACTGCGTCCCGGCGATGATAGTGTAAACATATTAATATATTTCACTATCACTTATACTATCACATATATAGAAGATTCATAATCATAAATATATATTATATACTTAAATTTACATAAAGATCTATTTTAACTCTCTTCTCTCTCTCTTTTATATAATAATTTATAGTTATATGATAGTTTCTTGAAAGAAACTTACGTTGTATGACATTATTTGATAGAATGTCGTCCACATTATTTTTTATTTTTTGAAAAATTTTATTTATTTTTATGATTTTTTCTGATTTTTTGAGTATTTTTATGATTTAAAAAAATTAAAAAAATTTGTCCGATCCGGACCGATCCAGGACGCCCTTTCTTCCGGAGGATCGGCCGATCCGGACCGATCCGATCCCGATCCGGATCGGATCGGTGGTCATCGATCCCGATCCCGATCCCGATCCCGCGATCCTTGCCATGCATGGGTAGAAGGAGAATTTGATGATGTTGAAGCTGAGGATGTTCCACCTACTCCTCAGCCAACCCTATCTTCTACCCTAGCACCCCTATAGTCGCCTCCAACCTTAGCCTCAGCTACAACCCCACCCGCAGCTACGCAGCCCATTCCCAGTTCAGGGAGGACAAAAACAAAAGTGACATAAAAAATGAGACACTTTACACGGTTAAAAAAATCTATGGGTTGTAGGTCATCGTATGACATTGTAAAAGAAACAAAGAGAAGGAAATTGAATATCAAGTGACGTCCTGTGAGTTCAGATGACAGCACACAGGCACCCTTCTCAGGTAATGAAGATGAGAAGTGCGTACCAACCACCCATCTAAGAGGAGGAGGAGATGCACGTGAAGAAGATGCATGTGCAACAGGTTGAGACTCATCTACTTCATAGCAGCCCTACTTCTTTGATGAGTAGCCACCACATCATTATACAGAGCCAAATTTTCCAGTATATGATGAGCTTCAACAGTTGTGGATTCCACCTATGCAGCCCACTTATGTGCTACAGTTCGATGTCTATGACTTCAGTGAGATAGCCGACATGTTCTTTTCATATGGATATACACATGCATTAACAAGAAAACAAAGGACAAACCAGGATCGGAGAAAGAGGATGAAGGCTAATATTATAGATATTCGTGAACATGAGATGTATAATTATTATAATGTTATCATATTACATTTTTTTATTATATTATAATGTTTTATTTGTTTATCATGTCATCATGTTACAATTATTATCATCTTATCATGTATGGATAACACTTTATTTCTTTTTAAAGCACATTAAATGTTACATTTAATTTTTTTAAAAAAAATTAGTGAATTTCCTATTTTTCTGACATTTTTATGATTCTTTTAATTTTTTCGAAGAATAAAAAAACTTGGTCAGTTTTGGCCGATCTAATTCGATTTGAATCGGATCGATACTGACCGATTCTGATTTTGATTCCGATTCCAAAATCCTTACCAAGAATAAAACACAACCTCAAAAAATACAAACCCCAAATCAACTTAAACCAAATGCACAAAGTAAATGCAACTGAACCCAAAAACACTAAGTGTTTGCATCCTATCAATTTTATGAGGTCATTGCTCTCATATGCTTATTTAGTGAATGTATGTCTTCTATTCACAAATTGTTGTAACGGTTAATCAAGGATGATCAAATAGTTGTTTAATGTAATTAACATCGGAACTTCGCAAGTCCAATAAAAAGATGTCGAAATAACAATTTTTCAAAGGACTCAACAACCTCAATACACATTTGTACATATTATTGAATTAGATAATACTCCTATAGAATATCACATATTTTCCAAATTGTTAAAGCTAAATAAAAACCAAAAATATTTTTCCCGAATGGTAACAGGAGATATATTTTTTAGATTACTTGAATAGACAACAATGAAGATGCACCATGGAACCATGGGAGGAGACATAATGAAATGATGCAAATGATTAGGAAGATCAAGTAGATGTTACTTAAGAGAAATCGAAGTTTGGTTTAAAATTTTAAAGATTTTGTATTTTTTTGGTTGGATTAGTTCTTTGTTGACCACCTGTCATGTTAAAAGTAATTTTGTTAGTTGCTTCATGTTAGTTGCACTTTGTGTCAAGAAGCATTGCTGAAGTTACGAATACATTTTGTCTTCTTGTTAAATTATGATAATATGTATTGCTTATTGCATATATTGAGTAATATTTTATAAATATTTTAAAGAGGAAGTAAAAAAAAAGACCAGTTGGTAAGAAACTTTTACTATATATTGTCCTTAGAATTTTATACTATATATAATACGTTCTTCCAGCAAATTTATTGGTTCATAAAAGAGAAGATCTTACCGTATGCCAATTTTATTAGATGTTGCAACTTTTTTTGAATTGTCATATATTTCTTTATGAGATTCTTATTGCTTAGGCAGTACCTAAGCGGATGCCTCATTGCCTAGACAGTCAAGGACCCCTTGGACATCTTGGACGATCTTGCCACCGTAAGGGTTATGCTCAACGCTAACCATCTTTCTTATCACGTCTGTTTATGTCAACATAGTGCTACAATATACCTTTTGCTTCCAAAAGGAAAACATATAGAAAATAAATGTTCCTCAAGGCTTCTAGACACAAATACTGAAATATATCATGTGAAGTATGAACAAAACAGAAATCATAGCTTATTGATGATTTAGAGAAGCTGACAAACTTTTGCTATCTGTTATGTCTCAAGGATTAAGCACATTAAGAAAAATAACTCTTTACCATATGTTGGGACCTTTCATCTTGTATAGATACAGTCAATCCTGACGGTACATGTGTTATCCTCAGCACTATTTGTGGTGTTTGCATGTTGACCACCTGAGCCACCTGATCTGTAAGTATCAATTCGTAAATCCTCATTGCGCAGCTGAACATCTACCTGCAAGTGCCTCGGACAAAAAGAATGAAACAGTCATAACTTGATTAAAAGAGATGATGCTCTTACATGGCTTGAAAACCAAAGCAAGCTAAAAATTTTCACCAAAAAGTCAAGAAACCTGCTCTAACCAGGAATCAAATTGTCACGAAACAAAATAAAAGGAACACTTCACTTAACCCACAGGTGAAAGGACATGAACAGCTCCAAGGCTACTTGAAAGCTGATCACACTAGGGCTAAGCAACAACGTTGTAGCTTTAGGTGTTGTCATTTTTTTTTGCCAAGATATTTCACGACCACATATTTTCTCTCAAATAGATACATAGATGATGTAACCTCAAAATTCAAAAATTTAAGATTTTATTTTCAGAAATTCATTTTCCATTTGAATTTTGATTTGAATCAGACCTTAACATTGACTTCTTAGGAAAAATAAGTGATATTCCATAAAAGTACTAACTATGGTCCATGATATATATAAAATTATAATTTGAGATTGTTAGGTTCTTTGAAAATTGATTTTGACCTCTCCCCGTCGGATGGTGCGAAGATCCGATGTTAATTACATCGAGATCACTCGAATACCCTTGATTATCCGTCATAGCAACTCATGGAATAGAAAACATGCATCCAAAAAATAAACATTCACACATACAGAGGAGAAACAGAAGCCCCATGAACTTGATGGAATGCAAGCACTTAATTGCTTTGAATTTTGTTTGATTTGGTTTGAATTAAATTGATTTGAATTTTGTTGAATTTGATTGAAATTAATTTGAATCTTGCCTTGTCTCTGATTTGGGAAGGTTTGATTTGTATTTGAGTTGATTTGATTTAGTTTGAATTTGTCTTATGCCATTTTGATTTAATTTTACTTAAGATTAATGAGTTTGGTTTGGAAATTTTAATTTACTTTGATGTTTATCAAGTTGGAGATCGTCTTTTGGTTTAAAATTTGTTATCTTCTGATTTGTTTTAATTTCAAGTTTGAAATGTTCAGATTTCTTTAAATCTTACAGATTGCCAATTTGGGGGAAGTAATGTGATTTCCAGATTTGTTCGGAGCATGGATTTTATGATTTCCCTTTTTTTTAAATCTGGTTGCTTATTTCATTAAGGGTTGTTTTCAGGCTCATGTTTGATTTGAGTTGAGATTGGTTTGAAATTGATTTGGTTTATTTCATTTGACTTAAATTCTGCTTACTGATTTGATTGAGCTTGAAGTTTGGCTGAATTTGAGTTATTTAAGCTTCATTTTCATTTGAAAATTTGGTTTTCACTTGCAGATTCGGTTGAATTGTGGTTTATCATTCAATCTTATCGGAGTTGAGTAGGATCTGTTTTAATTAATGGATTGTGTTTGGAAAATTTTAGTTTAAACAGGTTGGGGTTTTACAGTTTTCAGTTTTAGTTTGGACATTTGAGTTCTGATTTCAGAAATTTCACATTTTTATTTGTTATCTTGGTTTGTTGATCCTCTAAGAACATTCTTCAGATTTTCATCTTTGAATATGAAGTTTAGATTTCAAATCTTTGAAGTTCAGATTTTAACTCTTTAGATTTCAGATTTTGGAGTTCATGTTTCAGATTTCAAACCTCCAGATGTCAGATTTACACACGTTTCAGATTTTTACTATTTCAGATTTTTTCAGATTTTGTTTTATATCAATTTTTGTTGTCTTGCTTTCCAAAAAAATCTCGTGGTTGTCCTCTCCTTGCAGCATAAGTCTGTGCACCGAATCATGACCAGAAACTTGGTCCCTTGAATCCTTGATAAATTTGTTAATTCATGGGCGGCATATACCCGGTCTTGATAGACTTATGGGCATCCCCCACTGTTTTGATGATTTCATTAGCATACGACCGGCATGACAACATATTGATTATGCTCTAGCCTTGCATAGCTCAATGAACATAGTAAGATATTAGGGTCCTTTATAGACCTTTCTATATCTACCTTAAGGACGTAGGGGCGGATGGTTAGTCGACCTCCCAAACTAGTCTCGATTTATTGGATTAAAGATGTATTTTTTTATTTAATTTTCACTATGTTGTTCGTTTTAATTTGATTTTTTTTGTTGAAGGCCCTGTTTGGGCTCTGTTCAGGCGAAAGGGAAGTCCAGTTCACTGTTTGGACCGGCTTCACTGTTCATTCGGACCGGCGGTCCACCTCCTGCGAGGGCTGGCCGGCTTCGCCCGGTCGACCTCTTTCTTCTTCTTTTTTTTTCACCTCATTCTTTGGTGGGCCCCCACAGTGTTTTCCACCGTGGACATAAGTTGGGGGGACATTATTTCCCCCCGACACTGTTCACCCTCGACGGCTCATTCCTTCGGCCATCACTTGGACGCGGCGGAGACGAAAATCCGACAGCGGCGGAACCCGATCGAGGGCCTCAGTGGCTCACGATGGCAACTCCAGCCGATCTCAACAAGGAGAGGGTACCTCCGATGCAATCGGGGTGCTTAGAGAATGAGGAACGGGGACGCCGGCTCCGCTTGAAGAAGACCAGGGCACTCACGGTGCCAGAGGCGGAAGACGTCAAGCTCCAACAGGTTTAACAGGGAATCCCCACAAATCCGCATGGCTATTTCGGCTCCGTGGCCATCGGGCCAAGCTTACGGTGGCGACTTGAGAAGCAGACAGAGCCGTCAATGGCGGCTAGAGATGTAGGTGAACCCGACGGTGATGGCCAGTGGAGCCGTCGATGGTAGCGAGAGATGTAGGTGAGCCCGACGTCGATGGCAAGAGAGGTAGGTAGACCCGACGGCCTCTCCCACTGCTCCTCGACCCTCTCCCTCCATTCCTTTTTTTTCTGTCCTCCCCCCTAAAAAAACCCTTTTGTGCCGATGGCTCTAGCCACCCCCATATAGGCTCCCGACTTCCCTTACGACGTCGGGAGTCCTTCGGAAAGGGGAAATCCTACGCCGAGACAAGCTCGGAGGGGTTCGAGATACTTGGGATATCAATCACGGAATACCCAATAAAACTCCATTGCGCAATCCTCGGTTGCCTGTTATGGTACCATTGGCCTCCTTCCCTTATCCAGCAGATAGATATGGCAAGTTGAGGCAGTGTCGTGGGTCTCCTTAACTCTTTTCAATGGATTGGATTGGTTCCGATAGGGATTCTCACCCTCTTTTGAGATCAAACGAGATGTTACCCATCTTACAGACGTGTGAAGGATCTCCAAGACATACTCCAACCAGCTTGGCTTTGGGCACGTGCATAAGGCTTGTCAGCACCGATTGGACCTCTTAATGGGCTTCCCATGATGGTGCATACTTGGCCCCCCTTTTTTTGTCACAACACATATGATCCATAATTGGATTTAAAATTGGGCTTACGGTTGAATAAAAATGAGCCAATGCCCAATTTAGCAGTTGACCACCATGTCCTTATCTCACTTAAATGACATCAATCCCATTCCTTGTAGAATTAAGGAGGGACATACAAATATGACTTTGATTCATATTTATGTTGAACCATCTTTGTATGTCAAGAGAGCATATCACTTCGAATTATAAAACTCTACTTTTTTTTCTTGTCCAATTCTATATGAAAAATTAGGTACCAACAATAGATTAAGTCATTATGATATTATTACCATTTATTAAAAGTAAGAATCCAAAAGGAAGGAGTATCAGACATTGAGTGTATCGTTCTGTTCCCAACCAATACATATTGCCAAATACAACCAATATGGACTGATATATATCATTTCTGGATCAGCCCATTTTACAATTCAATTTGTTTTAAACAGTAAAAAAAAGAAAAAGTAAGAAGCTTTCTTAATTTTAATCAAAATTACACTTAAACTTGGAAGCCTTGAAAGGGACACAAATCATCCGATCCAGAATCAAAATTACATATGGACGCTTTGAAATGGGCCTGGACTGGCCGAGCGGTGCCATAATAGGCTGGATCGGCTGATCTCACCTGCTACATGCCATTGTGGCTGATCTTGTGATGGACTGGGCCAAAATCTATCGGAGTGACTGGTACCAGCAGATCCAATAAGATACAGCCTTGCCCAAAACTTTAAGATACAAAAAGTGGATGAAGCCATCAATTTTATTATTCTAAAGGAATATGTTTCGTGCAAATTGAAAGATGGAAAATATATGTCCATGCGTGTTACAATAATCTCCCACATCAACCTCAACTTATAGATTATATGTTACATAGACAATCAATTTCAACATGCCAAAATGGTATCAGTCCATGGCTAAAGTTCAGACCCTGTACTCATGACATGGTCTTCCACTTTGTCCAGGTTTCACAACCCAATCACGGTTTTCCATCTGACGAGATACAGAATCATCATCTTGACAGGCCGCCAAGATCTGGGTGGAGACAAAATCCGGGCCAGAGAGGATGTGCAGCAGTGAATGGTGCAGGTGGGGATGGCGGCACCTAGGGGTGCAAACGGACTTTGATATTCCAATCTATTTCCGATAAAAATTAATGGATTCGGAACATATTTTTAGTATCCTATAATCTATCGGAATTGGAATTTGAAACAATTAATTACATATCTATTTATCCAATTTTAATAAAAAATAAAAATAAAGAGTAAAACATATTCTATCAAATTTTTATTAAAAATAACAAATAAATCTCATTCTACTGATAATTTTTGATATATTATAGATTCAAAAAGTGTTAGATTTCTGATTCCGATAAGATGATAACAGAATTGGAATTGGAGCGAAACTGAAATGTCATGATTCCAATTTAATTGGATTCAAAATTGGAATCACTTAACCTTTATTAGAATCGAAATCAGAAATAGGTAATATTGCTACCGAATCTAACCCATTTACAACCCTGGTGGCACCATAGGGTGCCATCTTATCCTCCCTACCTAGGGGAGAAAACAGGTTGCACAGGTTTGGAACGGTCCAGATTCCAAACTCACATGGCCCATTTAGATGGGATAATGCTGTAAGAGAGGGATACTAACGAAATGGGCCATGTCATATTCAATGGTCAGGATACCCCACCTGATAAGATCATGGATTGCAAAATTGGCTGATCCGGTTCGGGATCAGTCAATTTTTGGATCAGATCGGCCGTTGTCGATCCGATTCCGGGAGGAATAACCTATCTTACCTAGAGTTCTGGTTGGATAGGTGAGAATCGGTGGGATCATTGATGGATCGGCCAATTCTCTAGAACCGATCCGGGAATCGGTCAATCCACGCCGATTCCCCGGAACACCAATTACTTCTGGAATCGGGTCTCCCCCCATCCTCCTTCCTAAAGGCACAACCCTATCTAGGGCTCCCCTCAGGCATCTCTTCCAACAATCCACCTATTTCCAATCCGATCCACCCCTCCCTCTATTCTCACCCCCGAAGGGGGGATTCCCCTTCAGAGGTGAGGTTGCCTATTAAATTATTTATATTGTTGTGTGATACTATTTAATTTTGTATTCAATATGTGTAAATAAAATGTCTAATGAGAAGCAAGCTCTTGTTAGACAGATGGACGTTGGATGACAACATGAGTACATGATGGATGTGACCAAGAAGAGGGTAAGATACAAATGGTGTCAAAATGATATGAATAGAGGTGTTTACCACCTTACGCAACATATAGCCGGTGTGAGTGAAAATGTGAAGAAGTGCGACAAGGTGCCAACTGAGTTGAGAGAAGAAATAAGAGATTATATAACCGGGAGAGCATCGCAGAGAAATATTATAATTGAGCATAGAGTGGAATTGCATTATGAGTTGCTAGGGCAATGAGACACTAATCTCATATCTGTAATGGGTAAGAAGATAAAATCATAAGCGTGTATGCATGTTGATTCATCTTCTTCAAATGAAGAAGAGAAACCAGAGATTAAGAAAGCCATACATAATCGTACGGCTCGTACGCGGAGAGGATGAGGAAAGAAAGGGGAGCAGGAGGTTCAGGTGCCACTGCCCGACGATCAGATGTGAAAGACATTCGCCCTACACAGATGCTTGGCCGAGATAGTGAGTTCTATTGGTCGTAGTAGGTTCAGCCAACGGACACTGCCATGTATGGGGAAAGTTATAGGGGCAGAGGTTTATCAGGCATGCATCTAAGAGAGTGAGGGCTACCATATGAGTTGCAAAAAAAGTATTCAAGTCAAGTATTCAAACACATCTGCAAATAGTTTCTACATGTAGGTATATGAATGTAGAGTTTTTTCAAGTGTACTTCTTTTATGTTTTTCGAATAAACATTAATAATGGAGTGATCAAATCTTTCTTCATATAGATCTTCTAGCACATATAGCGACTAGTCTATATTTCCAAACAACGGTAGATGCCATTGTTGAGACTGAACCAAGGTTCAAAGTCCTCACCTCCAAATACATTTACAACAAGGGATTGGATGTAGAAGTCAATGAGTTGACCTCATAAATAGATGGATTCAAATTTATTTAAAAGAAAAGAGGTTGCACTGTGATGTGCAATGGTTGGATGGGAATCAGAAGGGAGCACCTTATTAACTTCTTGTGTTTTGTTTTAAAGGCACCATCTTTTTGAAGTCGATCAATGCATTGGGCCAAGTGAAGAATGCAGATTACTTATTTGGTCTAATGAATAGTGTGTACAGAAGATTGGAAAGAAGAACATTGTGCAGTTTGTCAATGACAATGAGGTTTCATACAAGGCTACAGACAAGAAATTGATGGAGGTGAGAAGATGTTTGTTTTAGGTGCCATGTGTTGCACACTCAATTAACTTGATGTTGAAAAACATTGAGAAAGAAGCAAGTGTGAGGTCCTTGGTGAGTCAAGGACAACTTATTACATCTTTCATTTATGATCACCTTAAGTTACTCTACATTATGAGAGAACACACTACTGGTCATGATCTGGTTTGACCCGGTCCAACCGAATTTGCTACATAATTCATTTCTTTGGAGAGCCTCTATAGATATAGAAATGATCTGAAGAGATTTATAGTCTCTACAACTTATCAAGACTATATAGATATCGTGCGAGCCATAATTGACCAATATGAGACTTTATTGAAGATAGTCTTATTGAGAACAACAGTTGGTGACAAAATGTGCAATACTACTTGTCAATCATAGGACCCCTTGTACAAGTGTTGAGATTGTTTGACTCAAACGACAAAAACCAAATGAGGTATTTGTCTGATGTCATAGACAAGACTAAGATGAAGATCAAATAAAAGCATCAAACGGGCAACAAAAAATAGTGCAATATTATAAACACCAAATGAGATAGGACACCTCACTATGATATTCACACTACATGCATAATTTTAAGTCTTAAGTATCATTTTATTTATTGTCGCAATAATATGTTAGTGACTTAATAGTTGGATTGAGATTTTTTCTGACAGGATATTTATTCAACCCAAGGATGCAATATGGTGGCCAACTATGCAATGATGCAGAAATCTTGTCAGGCACATTGTCAATGATTAAACGTTTAGCTAAGACTCGCACGAGATAGAACAAAGGTTGAGATTGAAATAAGCACTTGTTACTTATTTATTATTGGATACCGTCGCATTGAAGATGAGCAATAAACTTAACAACATTTCATTATGTATTTCGGATGACATCATACAAGTATAGAATTGGAGTGTATAGAGATCCGCATTTTATCTATTCATATGACAAAGTTTCTCTTGGTAGGGTACTTGCACATATCTTATATGTTTAACATTTTTAACTAGAAGTTTACCACTCTTACTAATTCCGTGATATTTGTCTTTTTACAACTAAATGGTGGATCTAAGTGAACAATAGGAGTGGATGGAATCCACTTGGTAGCCATTGTAGTTAGGGTACTGAGCCATAGTACCAACTCTTCCCAATGTGCAAGAAATTGGAACACATTCAACCTCGTACACAAAGAGAAAGAATAGGTTGAAGACGAAAAGATTGGATAAATTAGTTTTATGTCATTACAACATGAGGTTGAGATCAAAAACATCAAGGAGAGGCACAAAATATCTGAGGAGAGATTTGCCCAATTTATAGGTGATTTGTATCAAGAAAGAGCTGCAGTTGAAGTCAATCAGGACTTGTCACAGGGAGATGTGGACTTGGGATATCCCTTCCAAGAATAACATTCACTTGATGCATGGTTGGATGAGAAGGACTTTGAGGGAGAGCTAGAATTCGACCCGAATAATAGATCTTGGGCCGAAGGTGAGTTTGACAACATCATTGATGAGCATGAGCACATGGAAGAAGGACAAGAAACTTAGATTCCTTGAGTAGCTCCAGTTCCACAACCAGCTCTAGTTCTACAATGTACGGCTCCGGTCGCGGCTACAGCCACTCGGCTTATATCCTAGATGCAAGGTCTGGACTAAAAAAGTGGTGCCTTTGCCGGCTTGAAGGCATTTAAGAGAGCAAGACAATGCAATACCTGTATGGGTACAAAATAAGGAGAAACGGTGAAGAGGAAAAAGATGAGTACAAGACGAAGACAGTTGATTCGAGTTGTTCCTAATGATAGTACCCAGGCACATTCCTCTCCTCAAATGATGATGCTGAGGAAGAATTTATTTCACCTACTCAACAAGGTGTGGGAGGAGGTGGAAGTGGAGGTGAAATTGGAGGTGGCCAACATAGCGGTTCTAGTAGTACACGTACGAGTGGAGCAAATGCGTAAGATTTGAATAAGAGACAACATTCTAGTGAGAGGAGTTAAAAATGAAATGAAATGGGCTTCTTTGATAAGTATGCTGCAATACAATATCTAAAACCTGCTTCATATTACAAGTCTTGTTATCCATCGTCACCTCCAATGGTTGGAGTAGATAGCGGATATGATTTTAACTAGATGATCAACTCACTATTTTCATATGGATATGGCTCGATCATAAGTCAACAAAGTCAGTGGACCATCCAAAAGAACAAAAATGAGTAGGACAAAGACTATGAGAGGCAGTTTCGTTCATAGTGATAAGAAGGTATATTTTCAGTTATGTTTGGGTTGTACTTTTATCATCTTTTCTGTTATCACTTAATTTTGATTTCTACTTGTACAATCTCCTTTATTTAATAGAATAAATGTTAAATTACTATTTGTAGAAGAATTAGAATAGCCGCTAATATCATAATGTATAAGAGACTTCATTTGTATGATATCACTCTTTTCTAACATCATAACAATTTTTTAAAAACTTTTCATTTTTATGTTTTTTTTGAATTTTTATGATTCTTATGAATTTTTGTATTAAAAAAAACAATCTAGAACGATTTCGAATCAATTTCTATTCCAAAGGATCGGATCGACCCCGACTGATCCAAGCCAATCCAGATCGGATCGTACCCACCAATCCCGACTCCAATTCCAATTCTTCTATCATTGGATAGAATGGGAAGACACCACAGAGGTGCACCTCTATGCCTCTGGCAGCCTCCTCCACCCTCCAATGTCTACCTCACCCTGATCTCATAAGATCTTATCCCTCCGACCTCTCCAAGATGAGGTCAAGAAGTGAGACAATCTTCATTGAACCCAATTATTCAATATTGATCAGAATTGACTATGGTACAACTAATTATGTCCAAATAAAAAAAAAACAAAGAATCTTCCAGAATTGGAATAGACCATGTGATCCACCCAAAAGGCAAGGGTTACATGTGTTCATCTTCTTTCTCCACTGAGTACACCATGGCGTTTGATAGCAACCCCCCTTTTTTACACTTTTCTTTTCAAAGTGGCAATAGCCATAGTTTATTAATTACGTTGAAATAAAATGTTTACAGCATAAAAATAAAAGAAAAACTAGAGAGATGAAACCATTACCACCAAGTTGGTAATGGTCAATACCAAAACTATAAGTGCTTCCATTTGAGAAACGTGTCCCCATAGGCAGTCCAAACTGTATAAGATCCGGAGGAAACCATTCTTGAAGGATTCTCATATTGATCTTTAAAAAGTCTCATATTATGTGAATTTTAAATAGAGAAAGGATCGAGGATTGGGGTTGGGTTGGCCTGGTCTAGGCAGATTTGAATAGGATCTGATAAAAAATTATGTTAAAAATTCTAAAAAAACTTTAAAATAAAAAAATATATTAAAAAAATCAGTATAAATAAAAAAAATTCAAACATTATATTTATATTTATACTCTATAGTTTACATTTTAAAAATTAATTTCGTGTATTGATAAATAAATATACTTAAGTATGTATTATCAGATTAAAGTTATTTTGTTTTCAATATTTTTAAGTCTCTAACATTAATATCATAAACAATAATAGTTAAATTATATTTTTTACAAAGTTTCTATAAAAGCACATATATAAAATGTTAACATAATAAAAAATTAAAAAAAAGACACTCAGTAGCCCGATGCCCGCTGTATCCAGATTAGCCACAATGGCTGATCTAGCCATGATAAGCCCATGCCCACAACAGCTTGGATGATTTGACGCAAGCAGATCGATCAGTTAAAAATCCAATTGGATTGGGTTGAACAAGCATTCTATGAAATAGATAGATCATAGTATTGTCGAGAGTTTCAAATTTCACAATCTCAAATCTTCTCCCCAATTGCTTCCTCTGCTCCAAGTAATGATCAAGGATACCACATCATCATGTTTGTCCCAAGTTACAGTCCAGCTTTTGAAAAGGTTGCACCAAAAAAATTGATAATGCCACAATTAGAAATAGATGGTTGATATCCTATATAAAGAAGCCATAGAAAACATACAAAGATGACTGAATAAAAAATAATCTCTAAATCAAAGACTTAGTAGGGAGCCTTCCCCTACAGATCTTCTACAAGGAAGCCTGAATTTTAAATGGTAGCCCATATTTCCATACTGCTATACACCAACAAACCTCTATTGCTCCCATATTAAGCCCACCACTGGCCGACTTGACTGAAGGTTATCTTTGTGCTAGGCAGCCATACTTGTCTTCCTACGACTCATAAACATTTTTATTTTCAAGTAAGCTCACATGCTTATAGTAATCTGCTATCTCTTCTTTGTGTCCTCTTTTAAACTGGACTAACCAAATGCATTTCCACCCAGTAGGAGATGATGGTCGCTCCTTTGTATTAACTATTTTGCTTAGATAAGGTAACTCATTTCCCAAAGTCATGCCCCACCTAACTATCTTTCTAGAACAAGGTCTACCTCCCATTTCTAATGATTACTGATATAGATGATCTAGGAAAATCCCACTTTCGCAGAATACCATTCGATTTAGCAAAGAGTCTCCCAAGTTGACAAAAGTCAATTATTCATCTATTGTTGTTGGCCAACCCATATTTTAAACATACAATTCTTAGTTTCTTACCCACACGGTGACCCTATTTTGGTTTAATCAGTTAATCTTTAGATCCACGTTACAAAAAGTGCATTGGGAGTACAAGACGTACTCCAAAATCACCAGAGCACCAAATCACCACAATTTGCTTTCCCCACGTTGTAAACAAATATTTAAACAAAATGAAATCCCTATACTTTTTTACAAAATATAACTCTTCAAAATGATAACTATAAAATTTTGCTTTGACACCCTTAGGAAATGTTCATAAATAAAGAAAGACACAAAGAAAACTATAAACTAATAAAATATTCTAAAGTAGATGTCAATGTCATGTAGTGACGCATCTTCTTGTATTGACCATCTGTATGTGTCGTCCAATACTGAACACATCATATCTCTTGACTACAGTGATAATGAATGGCCAAAATGCTTTTTCATGTAATTATGGTTATACAACATTAAACAATTTAGCTAGCAAAATAACAGATAAACAAAATGTCAAGCATAAACCCTCTCGTAGAAAATAACATGTTTAAACATCTGCAACAATAGTAGCAAATCACATGCAGACAACACATACCTCATTAGCTTGAGGAAGTATTGCAACAGAGACCGCACTTGTGTGCACACGTCCTGATTTCTCTGTTATAGGAACACGCTACAAAAGAAAAATGGGTCACTTTTCAGCTCCAACCCTTGACTTCTTTGAGAATATCACTGAAAACATTCTGGCCCTACACATTAAAATATCTTAGTATACCTGTACTCTATGTACACCACTCTCAAATTTAAGTAAACCATAGGCACCCGTTCCAGAGATAGCAGCAATAGCTTCCTATTAACAAGACACCAATTTTGTCAAATCAAGATTTTCATCTATCTGGAGGAAATGGGCTTATATCAATTTCTAAAGAAAATAGAGGATAAACATAATCATGCAGAACCATAGCACAAAAAGAAAAGGAAATACCATGACATTAAGAATAATAGACACAACAGGTAAAAAATTCTAAATATGTAAGATATTTGTGCCCTGACCACAATCAATGTCAGGTTGCATGCATTTTTCTGAGGTAGACAACAGATACATAGGCAAAGAATACAGACATGTACAAAAGGCTTACCGTATCTACAAAGAATATAGAAAAAAAAAAGTCCCGAGACAAGGAAATGCAAAAAGATATAGCCCCTTTTGCTTGTACAATGCTGCTACAACATCAGATCCTCCCAGTTTTTTTCCCCATGATAACACTATATTTTGCAGACGACCTTAAGCTCACAGTTCTATTAAAAGACAAGAATATTACGAAGGGGCATCTAGATTCCAATCCACCAAGATAGTAGAAAGAGAGCCCTGTAACAGAGGAAGAAAAAACTCACTGATAAGGAATTCCTCTACTTGAGAGGTATCAGATTGAGACTGTAAATGGAAGGGAATCTCCCTAAAAAAGAAAGAATGCAGTCCCCAACCAATGGTGTAACATCCTTTCCTCTCAGGCCTTTCTCTTTTCCTCAGCCACAGGTTCATTTTAGTTGGTGGCTTCAACAATGATGATGTCCAGCTCAGGGATTGCATTGCTGGACACCCTAATAATGACGATGCTAACTTGGTCCTTCACTGCCTAGCATATTCAGCACCTGCCAA
The DNA here is from genome assembly GCA_036172225.1 of Cryptocoryne crispatula var. balansae. NCBI lineage: Eukaryota > Viridiplantae > Streptophyta > Magnoliopsida > Alismatales > Araceae > Cryptocoryne > Cryptocoryne crispatula. Next base: position 315,273 of record JAYDZW010000023.1, read on the forward strand.
TAGTTTCCAGCCTCTAGTGCCCCGTACCTGGACCAACTCTTGCCGTCCATGGTTCAACGAGGATGGCCAAGAAGCCGTCAGTGAAGAAAGCTGTAAAATCTGGCCTGAGGATGTTAGAGGTCTTGATGTTGCCGTGAATGAGTCTCCACTTGGTGGGTGTGGGCAAGCCCCTTGTACAACATCCTCCGCTATCTTCAGGCATAGAGTCCAGTGGCAGAGGAGAGGAGGCTGTCGTTGGCCTGGTAGTCATAGACAAGCAGCCATGCACCGATGGCAGGCAACCAAGTTCGCTGTGGGAGTACCAGATGCAGCAGAGATGGGAAGAATTGTAATATTTAGTATTTTTTAAATATTATAATAATAGATTAGTAAATATCAATAGTAAGTCAAATAAAAAGTATTTTATTTGATTTGAATTAAACATAATATTTTCTTATCCCGAACTCTCTTTCATGCGTAACGCATGAATCTCTTTCTTCCTTATCTCTCTCTCTCTCTTGCGCAAACCCCCATGTGTTCTCGATTCTTCTGGGGCCATTTACCATCCTTAACACCGATGGCCCTTCCACGTCTCTAAAACAACCGCCCTCCATGCTCTCTCCCTCTCTCTAACTGCCTGAAGATTCCTCTCGATCCCCATAACCTCCCCTGCCGTGTCTTCTTCCCACCAGCACCCCTTGTTTACACTATGCAGTTCTCCCTCTCCCTCTCTTCCCTTGCCATCAGTACATGAGCCACCCCTGTTGCCTCTTCCTGCCCTTGACCTTGCACTTGCAGCCGAGCCACATGGATCTATCCCCACTCTCTCTGTTCTGCATGGCACCACAACGCTTCTCCGCCTGCACCCGCACCTCCTTCCCTCTCCACAGAAAACCACCTGTTCATCCCATACAGATGCCGCCGACCAGTCCACCAGTGTGGCAGCATCGTTCAACGGCACTCAAGCCCAGTCGCTGGTACCCCCAGCAACATCTTCGCCAGCAGCACATGCATGCCCAACCTACCCACCCGATTTCTCTCAATCCAGCAATGCCACCTGCCTCTCCATTGATACCCCTCACCAGTGTCGCCGCGCTGATGGCACTGACCCACCTCTGCCCGGTCGCAGTCACCATCCTAGCACTCCTCTGCATGCTGCTGCCTCTAGCCACCTTCTCACTCTCTGTTTCACATCCGGCCCATGCATGCGACGCACCATCGCCAGTGTCAGCCATGCTCCTCTCTTCCCTCACTGTCGCCTCTCTCTCTCTCTCTCTCTCTCTCTCTCTCTCTCTCTCTCTCTTTCTGCTGGTCCGCAGGCCTCCCTCTTCTCTCTCTTTAGCAGAAGCTACAGTACGCTACCTTTTCTCTCTCTCGCTGCACATCCTGCATGGTGAAGAATACCATTCTCTCTTACTTTCCCTGAGACCATGAGAAGCCCGCCCAGATCCATGTGCACATCTTGCCCTGGTCAAGGTCTAACAGGTCATCCACCCAATAACCATCATATCGTCCAGCCGTTACCCGATCCAATCACTGCAGTTCATCATCGTCGTCTAATAGTCCTAATTAACAGCAACATTCGACCCGCAGCTGGATATCAATCGTACCAGTTTGTTTCCAGCTGATCAACTTCCATCCGTGTAAGCAATCTTGAGTTTGGAACCGAACCGTCGAACCAGTAGGCTCTTCCTACTTTCTTTCATTTGTGCCACTTTAGATATAATTTTGATGTGTGTATGCATATGTTAGATCTCTAAAACAATTATTCTATATGACATAGTATGTGTTAGATACGTTCTATGAGATAACTTGATGATAAGTCAACAACGAAAAAGAGAAACCCAGTTTTGGTAATATGATGCATGCGTGTTAAAAATATGTAAAGATAGACATGTTAAATGTATTAGTTAGAAAATGCCATTTGTAAATAGATTATGTATCCGGATTCTCCAATTATATCAATCATGTTAGATGAAATTATATCTTGAGAATATGCCAATTCCATAGTGTATGTTTAGGGCTCATTGCATATTGTTCATGTCTTGTTATTAGTTAAAGTTAGATTATGTATTTAGATTTGTTTGTCATGCATATGCCTAGAGTTAATTGTCTAGATATTTATGCTTGTGTCCGTCATCAAGATTATGACATGTATGATATGTAGGTTTTACAAGTTTGTCTACTTATTTGACTCCATAAACATGAAAGAATTGCATGAAATTAACTTGATGATCATAGATATCAAGGATTAGGGTTAATAGAATTCATGACAAGTTATTTTTCTAAATTACTTTGATAACTTTATAGAAAATGGTTTTATCTAGATCCCATGTTCATTTGTCATGCATATAGATCATGTTAATTCATCCAATATGGTATAGATCATGTTAATTTATTTAGTGTGGTCCAGTTCATGTTAAATTGCCTTGTACGGTTCAGAATTCAAATTATGTTAATTTTGTCATGTAAGATGTGGATCAAGTCTAGATCATGTTAATTGAACTAGTGTTGACATAAGTCATTCTTAGATCTCATCAATTATGTAAGAACATGCATATAATTCATGCAAGATAGATATTTATGTCATGAGTCATGAGACGAAATGCATGAAATAATAAATCGTGAAAACTTTTTCAAGCTACATGTTATGTGCTATGAAAACTTCATCAGACTAATATAGTCATGGCCCATGGATAGCAAGAAACTTAGAACTAATCGGAGCATTCGTCAATCCTAGATACCTCAATTTTCTCTAAATGAATTACTACCTAGGTGCACTTTGGGACTAATTAGCTATATAATTACATTCTATCATGGTTCGTTATCTCGCGAGAATCTCGCGAATTCTCGGTCTCGTGGGCATGGCGAGAAACGAGACAGCCAAAACTGGATAGCCGGTCCCACGGGCATACAGGGGCACAAGTGTGGCCTCCCGTCCCCAATAGACGAGGTAGGGTAAAGAGGGGTAGGTAGGCGGGCACAAAGGGGCAAAGCGAAGGATGATTACCTCCTTGCCAGTCAGCCACGCTATCGATGGCAATGCACGCGGCAAACGGAAGCCATCGGCTGGTTAGCCATGCAAGTTCACGCAGGGTGTTTAAAACCCCTCGCCAGACCACCCCGATGGAAGACAGAGGATACGACGATCTCTCCGGCTCTCACGACAGCTTCTGAGTGCGGCAGCAACCTCTGGCTCTCACGGCGGCGACGACCTCCGGCTTTGGCTCTCACGGCGGCGGCAACCTCCGGCTTCGGCTCTGGCTCCGGCTCCGGCTCCAACTCTGGCTCTAGTGGCAAGGCGCTCCGCAGTAGCGTCGACAGCTTCACGAGATCCCGATTTGGGTGCTCGAAGACTCCGCGCGATCGGGTGAACAGGAAGTCTATGGTTTCCGAAGGCATTTATTGTACGGATGCCTCCAGAGGATGTTAAAAGCATCCAACCTTGTTTATCAAAAAAAAGTCTAACAATACTGATTATTCTAGTATATTATTTAAACTTTAAATATATTACAATATTAAGTATTACACTATTTTTATTTTTTTATAATTTGTATACTGTTATTTAATTAGATAAATAAATAAATATAAAAAGATTACACAATGTTATAACATAATATAAATTAATAGATATTAATATAATTGTTAAATTTTTTAGTTTGTAGTCAAAAGTAATAAAATTAATTACAATAACATTATATAAAATTTTGTATGTGATAAAAATTGTTAAATATTAATCTGTTTTTTAGTTTTGTTGTAGTCTATCAATATAATAAAATTATATAAATTTTATATATAATACAAAGTATTAAATATTAATATATTTTTTAAGTTTTTTAAACTTGTAGTTTAAATATGATAAGATTAATTATAATAACAATTTATTGTACTTTGTAGTTTAAATATAATAAGATTAATTATAAATTTATAATAATACTATATACATTTTATACATACTAAAAATTATTAAATATTCATATATCTTTAGGTATGTTTGTAGTATAAATGTAATAAAATTTGTTATAATAACAATGTATGATTATATAAAATTTATTAAATATTAATCTATTTTTTGGTCTTATTGCAATTTGTACTTTGTTGTACAAATATAATAATATTATATAAAGTTAATATGTAATAGAAACTACAAAGTATTAAATATTAATATATGTTTTAGGTTTTTTTAAGTTGATAGTTTAAATATGAAAAGATTAATTATAATAACAATTTATCATAATTTGCAGTTAAAACATAATACAATTAGTTATAAATTTACAATAACATTATATAAAATTTATATGTAATACAAATTATTAAATATTCATATATTTGTTGGCCTATTTGTAGTATAAATATAATAACATTATTATTTTTTGTAGTTTAAATACTATAAGATAAAATATAGTAAGATATTATGTAGTTTAAACATAAAAAAATTTAAATATTATGTGAATATTTAAATTAGTTTGTTGCTAGTTTTTTAGTTTAAATATTATAAGATAAAATATAGTAAGATATTATGTAGTTTAAACATAAAGAAAAATTTTAAATATTATGTGAATGTTTAACTTAGTTTGTTGCTAGTTTTGTAGTTTAAGTATAATAAGATTATATAAAGTTTATATGTAATAAAAAATTTAAAAATACTAATATATTTTTCAGATTTATTATAGTTTGTATAAATATAATTAGATTACATAAATGGTAAATATAACACAAATTATTTAATATCATTCTATATTTTGGTTTCATTGTAATTTACAGATTAAATATAATATTGTTAATTACGATAAGTTATATAACATTTAAATATTTTACTTAGTTTATTGCTAGTTTTTTAGTTTAAGTATAATTAAATTATATAATGTTTATATGTAATAAAATGTTATAAAATATTAATCTATTTTTTAGATTTATTATAATTTGTATAAATATAATAAGATTATATAAGGTGTAAATATAACACAAATTATATAATATCATTCTGTACTTTGGTTCTATTGTAGTTTGCTTTAAATTGAATAATAGTAATTATAATAAGTTATATAACATTTAAATATAATATAAATTATAAAATATTAATCTGTTTTTTTATATTTTGTAGTTTAAGGTATAAAATTTATTAACGCTTCATTATTTTTTAAATTCAAAGTAAATAATATTTTTTAAAATTCTACTTTATTTTCAGCTTTAATACTTTATATTTGAAAATATAAAGTTTAAGTTATAAATATATGGGTACACATTGCAGAATATATATTATAAATATAAACTAATATTGCCATAATATATATTATAATAATAAACTAATATCACCATTATATGGGTGCACGTTACAAAATATATATATTATAACTTTTAAAGGTCAATCACATTCTTTAAGAAATAATTCCCCTTTCTTATTTTTTCTAATTTTATATTTTTACTGCATAAAATATCGTCGAAGTTCTATTTGTCAATCACATTCTTTTATGTACTCCCATCTTTATAACATATTATGTTATGTTTGTCATTTTATACATATTATATATATATGCATTTTGATCCGAGAATCCGAGATCCGATCTCCCGAGATTTTCCCGAGATTTCTCCGAGATCTCTTCTCTTTCACCCCCCAAGACGAAGCCGAGATTCGAGACGGCAAACCTTGCATTCTATACATGGTAAATCTGGTACAAATACTCGTACATGTATGAAGAGAATACATCAAATATCTTGAAATTATGTGAATATGCTAAAAAAAATGAAATCAACTACTTGTATGACATTTAGCAAGAAATTTGTCCTGGTACATGTGAGAACTCGTATATTTTGGAAAAGAGAATTTGTGGCATGTTAAAAATTAGAGTCATTAGTATGCATTCCATTTAAGTTAGTCAAGCATGTTAATATTAGGATCAATGAGTGATCATATTATATTAGCTAGAAAAAAATAAATATATTAGAAAAAAACGAGTAGTAACAATTGTAGACAAATTGAAGAAAACTCTGATTAGAAAAGTAAAAAATATCGAAATAGTAGAAATAAGAAAAAGGATGGTAGATCAAAGTAACATTGGAGGGTAATTTAATGTGATTTTAATAATTTAAATATCTATGAAAAAGTAACTATACTCGACATGAATCTATATGATCAACCATAAATAATTTGGAACTAAGACTTGAGTTGAGTTGGAAAAGTTTCATGCTGGAAGTAGTTGTTTGTTGTTTTGGGTAATTATCTCCACCCAAAACTAAGGTGATCTATACTCAAACCCATAGCTGTTACATGTCAGAGTGACTGTTGACTGCTCTGGATATGTTTGTCCATCAAAAGGTGTAGAGCTAGGTCTAGTCAAGGTCCCCATACTTGTTGCAATCAGAAGCAAATTGAAGTTATGTACACGTAAAAGAATAGCTGAGCGCAAGGGATGAGTTGGCAACAGCAGGGAGGATGATCAGCAGGCAGTCACGGGACAGGCAAAATGGGTGCAAGTTGCAAGATGAAACTGAGAACAAGAAGTCCAAGACCTGAGGGATAGGGAGTTTGATTAAGGTTTATCAAGGTGATGATTGTTGCCTCCAAAGGTCATGATGCATTAGGAGGGTGAAAACAACAATTGCCCAGGAAAAAGGGTGCACAAAAGCAGATTGTGATCTCTAACAGATAAATCCTTTAACTTCAAATGGCAGATTGACTATGATTCCTTTCACAATGGCTGATGATGGGAAAAATGAACAGGGATTTTAGAGCAGTCCACGCTAACTAGAACGTGATACCAACCAAAATCGGCAGCTTTTCATCAACCCCCACTCCGCAAGGCCGGGAGGTCTTTTTCCCTTACCCAGAATGAAAAAATCCAGCCAAGATCATGGCGTCCAAAACATAACAGTTCAGATTCTTATCTAATTAATGAAAGTTGGAGATACATCAGAGTGTACATTTCCCACCATAACCACAACTCAACTTGAACTTTAATCCCAAATTATTCGAGGTCGGCTATATGGATTCTCTTCTCCACACATTGGTTTTGAGTTACTTATTTAGAGATATTTAAATCATCAAAATCATAGTGTTTCTCTCCACCAAGTTAACGCAGGTCTACCACATTTTTTATTTGTATTATTTTGATATTTTTTATTTTTCAACTGAAGTTTCCTTAAGTTTATGTTTAACATATTCAAACTATCTTAATCTTTCTTCTTTTAATTTATCCACAATTGTCGCTACTCCTACATTTTCTCTAATATATTCATTTTTTATTATTTATAATCTAATATGACCATTCTTTCATCAACATTCTCATTTTAGCAACACTTAGTTAAGGCATGTTTTGTTGTCCAACATTCACTATCATATAACATTGTATGTTTTATAGTTATACAATATTTTTTAACTTTAGCAGAATCTTATGATCTCATATACCCTTGTAGCTATTCTCCACTTCATCCACCCTGTTTTAATCATATAGTTAACATCCTCATCACATTTTCTTTTTGAATAATTGATCTAACATTCTTGAATTGAGTACTTTGAGATAATCTTATTGCCATCCAACCTAATTCCCTCATCTTCTTTCATTTGATTTTCATTAAAGTTAAAATGAATATATTTTGTCATGGTTATATTTATCTTGAAACTCCAAGTTTCGAAAGTGTTTCTCCACACTTAAAAACTTTTTATTCACTCATTATGTCTTATCTATCAATACCATATCACCAGCAAACATCATACACCATAATATATCATCTTGTATAGTCTTTTGTTAATTCATCTATAACTAATGCAAAAGGATCAGAACTTACTGTAAACCTTAATGCAAGTCAATTGAAATAAAAAATTCTATTTGTTTCTCTACCAATTTTGCATACGCAAGTGTTTGTTTCTTCGTACATATCTGTATCACTTGTATATATCTAACATGCACCATATTTCGCTCCAACACCCACAACAAAATATCTATTGGAATTCTATCATAAGTTTTTTTCCAAGTCAATAAACACCATACGCGAATCTTTCTTCATATCTCGATATTTTCCATCAAATTTCTAATAAAAAATAACTTCAATTGTATATCAATCATGTATAAATCCAAATAATTACTTGAAATATTTGTACAACTTATTAAAAATATTTGTACAACTTATTAATCATTACTTAATAACTCATTATCGTAATTTAATGGTATTACCCCCATGAACTTGATCCCTTTTTAATTTACACAATCTTCTGTACCTTATTTTTTTTCTTAAAAATGAGTATGAAGATGCTCTTCCAAACATTAATTCGGCATTTTCTTAAAGATTAAAATTCTGTTAAAAAGTTGCATTAACTATTCCACTTCTAATTCTTCTAAACATTTTCATTCTTCAAAAGGAATTCTATATGGGCCACATGCCTTGTTTTCATTTTCTTCTTATGAAAATTCAACTCTCCTAATATGATTCATATTAAAATTTGTTATATTGTCTCTATCTTCTAGCTTTCTAGCAAAATTGTCATTAAAAAGAATATCAAAATAACTTTTCATCCTTCTATAATGTTATCATCTTTGATTAAAATATTTGTTTTATCCTTAATGTATCAGACTTTGTTAAGATCTAGAAACTTTTCCTTTCTTTTTTTTTGGACACAGATAAAACACACATAATATTACAAACATAAAATTTTACATAGTCCCAACCACAATACAAAAAACTAACCCGGAGCTTCTTCCAACACACAGTTTAACACATCATCCGGCAAAGCAGATGGAGAAACAGACCACTGTTGAGCTCGCTTCATCCTCAACGCCCAGCGCGCAAGCAGATGAGCAGCCCGATTGGTAGCCCTAGGACTAAAAACAACAGAAGAAGGGGAAGAGGCAAAACGAGCACGACAGCGATTGATGAACCCGGAAGCTTTCCAAATGTCTGTACCTTCATCCTTGATAGCATTCACCACCGTTAAAGCATCGCTCACCACAATAGAAGGCCAGAAGTTGAAATGCTCCCATAAACAGGCTTCGAAGACTGCCTCAGCTTCCAGAATCTGCGGGTCCGTAAACAACGATAAACCAGTCTTCCAGGTAAGTACTCGTCCTTGTGAATCCCTCACTATAATACCAACAACGCCTATATGATCATCAGTCGCTGCATCAACATTCAATTTAACCTGAGAGGGGACTGGCAGAGACCATCTAATAGGACTATTAGTCATAGGTCCAGTATATTGGGAGAGAAAAAAACGTGCATCTCTTAACGCAATATGAATTATCCATTTCGGTTTTTTATCCTGCATTCTAAATTGAGTTTCACATCTCTGTTTCCATATATTCCACATAATTGAGATACCCAAAACACCAAGAAACAAAACAGCACTGTCCTTACCAAGGATCCAATGAAAAAAAACCTGTATAATTTGAGAAGAATCTTTTGAAAACCATTGGTCATTGAAACCCAAAGGCGAGCCAAACCATACTGCTCGACTACGTGTGCAGGTGAATAGGATATGCTCCATCGATTCTTCTTCAATATTACAAGTACTACAAATACTAGAAATGTTAGAACATCTTCTAGCAATCGCCACATTTGTTGGCAACGTATGAACTAGGATCTTCCACAGAAAAAATATGATATTAGCAGAGAAGATTTTATTCAATTTGGGATGCCATAACTTCTTCCAAATAGAAATATCTGAACTGCCTGGAGGATAGATTCATTGAGAGAAGAAGGTATAACCCGATTTAGTATTATAAACACCATTTTGTGATAATTTCCAGACTAAATTATCCTGACTGTCATCACTAAAAATAGGAGTCCTTAGGATCCTGGCCACAGATAAAGGATCAAAGAATGCATTCAGGATCTCATGACACCAACTCCCATCAACTATCAATTCCCGCACATACTCAGGCAGAGTTTCACAGGACGGTAATAAGCTTGGAGGACCCTGCCCATCTACTATCCACTGATGCTGCCATATACTTATCGTATTCCCATCCTTGATTTTCCACAAGCAACCTCTAATAAGATCCTTCCTCATAATGAGAATATTTTTCCAAACTTGGGAACAAGTAAATCTAGGTTGAATTTCCCAAAAATTTTCATTCTTTAAATATTTACTCTTAAGAATCCTCACCCACAACTTACTTGTATCCCGAAGAAAGGACCAAGCTAGCTTTAGTAAAAGTGCATTATTGATAGACTGTAGATCTCTGATGCCCAACCCACCTCTAGATTCTGGCAATTTTAAGAATTCCCATTTTTTAAAATGAATCTTTCTCCTAATGTCTTCATTCTGGCCCCACCAAAAATTGCTTTCCATAGCTTCAATTTCATGCGCTACTGCCTTCGGAAGGCGTTTTAAAGACATTATGTGCACAGGTAGTTGATTCATAGTGGATTTAATAAGCACTGTTCTACCTGCCGTAGATAGAAATTTGCTTTTCCAGCCCGCTAGTCTTTGCCTAAATCTATCAAGTAGCCATTGGTAGTGATTAATTCTATTGTCCGAAATACCTAGAGGAATCCCCAAATACTTCTCATAAGGAGAAGCAACACTGAACCTAGTAATATCACAAATCTTACTCACCACCTCGGTTGAGACATTTTTGCTAAAGAATATACTTGACTTCTGAGCATTTATGGTTTGACCCGACAGATATTGATATGCATTGAGTATGTCTATGACAATCTGGCCTTCTTCCACAGTATCTAACCCACAAATAATTACATCATCAGCAAACATCTGGTGTGTGATCCGTGGACCTCCTCTACTTAAAGTGATCCCCTTAAAATTTCCCTGATCCACTGCTATTTTGATAAGACTAGACAAGGCTTCAGCACACAGTATATACAAATAAGGGGATAAAGGACATCGTTGTCTAATACCCCTAGAGGGATATAATACTTCTGACCTTCGACCATTTAGATTAATAGTATAGGTAGTTGTAGAAACACATCTCATAATTAAATCAATAAACCTATCCGAGAAAGCAAATTGACGCAACATAAACCTTATAAACAGCCAATTTAACATGTCACAGGCTTTAGAAATATCTAATTTGATCATAAAATGACCCACTTTGCCCATCTTAAACTGAAAGGAATTAATAATTTCATGCACAATGATAATATTATCCAAACCAAGCCTACCCGGAATAAAGGCCACCTGATTCTCAGCAATAAGACCTGCTAATAGAGGTTTAATCCTTGTAGCCAAAATCTTTGTAAAAATCTTGAACATGACATTACATAGACTAATTGGGCGATAATGCTCCGGACTGCTAGGATGCTGAAGTTTAGGAATCAAGGATATAATCGTATGGTTTAAACCTGATGGAATATTAAGAGAAGAGAACATAGAACTGACCAAATGCTCGATATCCCTGTTTATGTCCTCCCACATGAATTGTAGAAAACTTGGTGGAATTCCATCAGGTCTTGGAGCTTTATCCGGTAGCATTGAGAATACAGCATCCTTGATCTCCATAGAACTGAGTATAGTCAATAATGAGGTTCTGTGCTCCTCCGTTAATTTTGTAACCGGTAAAAGATCAAACCAATGAAATGCTGGTGACTTATCCAAAGTGTAGATGGTAGAGAAAAACTGATAATATACCTGATGAATATCCTCCCAAGATGTGGACCAGCCTCCATCCGGTTTGAAAACACCTGCAATTCTATTGAAACGTCTCCTATTAATAACCTTCATATGAAAATACCTTGTATTTTTTTCCCCAAGAGTATGCCAAAAAGATTTTGCCCTTTGCTTCCAATATGCATCATTCATAGATTCCAATAAATCCAACTTGTTTAATAGAGAAAACCGATAGTCAATATGAGCATGTCCAGTGGGAGTATCTTGAAGATTATTAATCTCAGCTCTGATATTTTGTAATTGCTGATCCAGATTTCCAAAAACTTTCCTTTTCCAAAACAACAGCTTCTGCCTGACCATTTTCAGCTTTTGATCATAATGAGTAAACAAATTTGGACTCATATTCCAAGCATTATTGGCAAATAATTTGAAAGACACATGTTGATACCATGCTGATTCTACTCGAAACCAGCCTTTGTAACCACCAAGAACTGGTTTTGTGATGAGCAATAAGGGCGTATGATCACTATGATAAGTTGGAAGTAGGCAGACCTTAGCATCTGGGAACATTGTAAACCAATCCATTGAGGCCAAACATCTATCAAGCTTTTCACGAACATGAAAAGAAAACCTTCTTCTATTAGACCATGTAAGAGGAGGACCTTCCACTCTCACATCTACAAGCCCGTTAAGTTGTATAAATTTCTCAAAATGTAGAAGATGAGACTGAATCGGATCAGCGCCTCCCCATTTTTCATGTGCAAATCTTATGCAATTCCAATCTCCCATCAAACACACAGGAAAACTTTGTCCTTGAAAAAATTGTGACATTTGACTCCACATATATATCCGGGCTCTATGTTTAACAGGAGCATAGGTAGTAATTAAAAGAAATTTCTGCCCATGAACCAGATCATGAACCAGACTGGCTATCCAAGATGAAGATTGAAATAAAATCTCAAGATGTACTGTATCCATCCACCACAACCACATACCGCCTGATCTACCTAATGCTGGTAGAATGACATACTGGGTTATATTCCTTTTTTGAGAAACTTTTCCTTTCTCATTCTTACTAATCTATAAAAAAACTTTTGCCTTCTTTAGTTCCAATTTTCTCATACATCTATTGGAAAGCCTTATCCATCTCTCAATAGGCTAATAATCTTTTTTTCTTCCCTTTTTGCTATCTTTTTTTTTCTTAAGTCTCGTTATTATCACACTTACGCAATCTTTGATACCAATTTCTCTTATTCTTTATCTTTTTTTTGCACTTCTTTATTCTATCACCAAGTCTCCTTTTTAGGTTAACACTCCAAATACTTTTTTCAGCAATCTTTGTAATCTTTGTAGTCATACTCATCCACAACATTAGATTTTACCTTGACTATCAATCATCTAACTTATAAAATTCATTCTTAAATATTTGTTGTATCATTCCTTTTAATTTTAACCATTTTATTTTAAGAGAAATCTCTATTTTAAATACTTTTGTTTGTCTTTCTATCTTAACATCTAAAACCCCTAACCTATTGTTGGCACCTAAAATGTTTATAAAAAAGATGAAAATGGGGTCAACTTGGCTAAAATTTGATTGAAATTAAAGATTGTCCAGGTCAACAAATGGTATATAAATTGTCGGTTGTATTCTTAGCACTACGCGGGCTCAATTTGAATGGGAATTCTTTGAAATCTTGGCTCACCAATGTTGTCCAGATTATATACATATATTGAGCTACTATTTCCCATGAGAAGGAATCAGTCATGTGCCTGACTCAAAAGAAATACGTATCATATTCGTAGTCCATACATGTTGCAATAAGTGGATTTGGCCCATATGGATGGCCCTTGGGCCTTAGCCCATCAAGTACTTGCTGTGGCCAGCAACCTTCTCCCACAGGTAAGTTTTGAAGAAGGCAGTATGGACTTCGCTTTGGCAACCTTGCCACATCAGGAAGAGAAAACCGGGAAGCCTATCCTCGTCATCTCTGAGGATAAAAAATGGCTGGAGCTTATCCTGGAAGGTCCCGATAGCAGAGGAGCCACCCAGGGGTCGGTTAGGCAAGATAAGAGCCCTGATGCCCGCAAGATAGCTAGGAGGATCAGCTGGGGAAGGATACAAACCCTGCCGCCCTCAGAAATAGGTAAGGATTGTGGGGGGAGCCAGATCAACCGAGAAGCTTCCCCCGAAGACAAGCACCAAAGAAACCTTCCTGGATTGCACAGGCAATCATGGTAGGCCGTGAGATCCTTATGACAGGGCCAGCACAAGCAAAAGATGACAACCCTCATTTGGACACTCAGGACCGTTGGAGATCCCGTAGGATAACATCACAAGCCCCTATATAGCAGGAGAGAGTCATCGAGCAATAGGGGTAACCGCTCTCCTAAGAGCTTACTCCTCTGAGATTCCTTTCAATGGTTGGAGAAAAGTTTTAAGCAAACAACACCTTAGCCTTCCTCCGATGGCTACAAAATATCGCGGAGGCCAAATCTCCACGAGACTTCCGGAATCAACATTCGAAGCCATCAAGGCCCCTCCCCGATAAAAGCAAGCTCCCTGCAGCCTATAAGAAGGCCCTCATGTGCATCTTCAAGGGATTCTAGTGAGGAGAGGGAGGTTGAGAGAAAGGATAGAGAGGAGGGGAGCCGCCATCAAGGTCATCTTCCTCTGTTGTCGCTGTCAATGAAGCCCGCTGCTGCCGCCATCATGTTGATGCGGCCTCCTTATGCTATTGACAACATCTTCCATTCCCGCTGCATATTCTGTCGTCGAAGCTGCCACATCCCTCTACCATCACCATCGACGCCTTCGAGGACAACATCAACATCCCCTGTTTTCGCGGAACCCTTTGTTCACCGCATCCGCAACTAGAGCTACTTCCCCTTCTCGTCACGGTCATCAAAACCCTCGCGTCCCTTGTTTCCCCTATCGGCCGCTATCGCCAACTCTTGTGCCTACCACTAACATCAACGCTAGCCACTTCGACCATCAACGTTGTCTCCTCCGTCTGGCCACTCTAAAGCCGTCTACAACTCCAGCCAGCACTGCCAAAGCTGACGGAGCAACCAAGAGCCTTCACAGGCTCCTTTGTTGTCGATGAAACCGTTGGTGGGTCTCGAGACCCCCACAGGCTCTCTCACCGCAGCCGGACTTAGCTCTCTCCACCGCGGTTGTCGGCCCCTCCAACCTCCATCCGTGCCATCCGCACCACCAGCTCCCACTACTAATATCATTGAAGCCGGACACATTCCTTCTGTGGAAGCCATCGAGGCTGGTCACTTGGTCTGTTGTCAATGACGGGACCATCTCCTTCTCCAGTTGCTATCATTGAAGAGCATTGTAGTTGTCCTCGACATCGTCTGCTCCCACTGTCGTGGCTATTGTCGTCTATTGCTGTGGAGACAGAAAGGACCCGTAAGGGAGGCAAGGACCTGTTCGTCGAGAAGAGAAGGGGGTTGGTTGAAGGTGGGGCCCACCTTATTCAAAGTCTTTAAAAAAAAAAGAGAAGCCTCATTTGGACACAGCCAGATGAGGGTCGACAGAGCCTTGGGCATTAGAAGACCATCAATAGGCCCAATGGGTCTAAATAGTGTTTGAAACAAGTCAAATGACAATAAAAATTTAAAATAAACAATCAAGCTGTTGAGGATGAGACTAGGGTGCAGGGACCCACTCTATTCTCCAACTGAACTTAAATAAAACTTCATGAATCAATTCAACAATTGAGACTAGTTGGGGGGTCAGCCTTGCGCCCATCCCTACGTCTTGACTTAACTTAAAAGAAATATAACATATGGATTAGTTGGTGGGTCAGCTTTGTGCCTGCCCCTACATCCTTAAGGTGGACATACAAAGGTCAAATAAAGACCCCAATATCTTATCACGCCTCGATAAGGAGTAATATACCTATTAAGTCATAAGAAGACTGTGTGTGTTTAACATGCCGATATACCGAACCACGAGTTAATGAGGTACATAAAGCCATGGGACGGGTCCCCACATGCCTATCAAAGATTGGATGCACTAGATCTTAAATCATAGAAAAGTTCCGACATACCTATCAAAGGCCGGGTGTATGCTATCTTAAATCAATGGGACAAGCTCCATAATGCCTATCAAAGGCCAAGTGGATTTAATCCTAATTTATTCAAGTTCTAAAAATTATGGCTTCCATGCCATCCATCTCTATGCATATGTATTTTGACTCAAGCAATGAGAACTTCATGTTCGTGCATATTTGATGGCGTGAGCAGCATGAACAGCCGTATGAACAAGGAAAAATGCAAACCAAAAACAATACAGAAGAAAAGCTCAAAATTCATAAGCCCTCCCAAAATCCAAGATCTGGAAATTTGAAAGCATAAAACATTTGATCCTAAAGTCCAAAATTCAATCTTCTGAAACTAATAAAAATCTGAAATTTAAAACCCCCCACAGTCAAACGCTTCTGATTTTAAATCTGAAAGAAAATTAAGAACTGAAATCCGAAGCAAAGTCTGGAAAACGTGAAATCTGAAATGTCCCAAAATTCAAACTGAAATTTCCTGATAAACCTAAGATATGGAGTTTTTGCATAAAAAGCTTCAGAGATCTTAGCATTGTCAAAATTCAAAATGCCAAAGGGCTGGTCAAAACCGGTCCCAAATAATTTTCGAATAATTAAAACATAAAAGAATGAAATTTTCAAATCAAAATTCAACTAATGGACAAATAAACTAAATAAATCCCACTGAATCAGAAAATGAACAATAAAACAGGAAATGCCCTGAACAGGCTAAAATTGACCGAAAATCAAAAAATAATTGAAGTAAATAAAAACAAATCAAAAGAACCCAAGAGACAAAAATACACCCATCTCCATAACTTAAAATCGATAAAAAATCATCAGAAAACAACTAAAAAATTTCTAATATTCCAAATTGCAGAAATCTGACAATCAAATCCAAATCATGAAATCCTGAACGGGCCAAAATCTAAAAAGTTCAATATCCAAATCTAAAAAAAAAAACAGAGGTTGCCAAGATCAGAGAATGTTCAGCGACCAATCTGGAAAATTTGAAAAAAAAAAATAAAACCTTCATATCTGAAAAAATTTCTAAATTCAATAAAAGAATCTCAAAATCCTTTCAAATCTGAAATTGTCAAATACAATATTCAAAAATCACAAAAATTTCAGAATCTAAAGTCTCAAACTGAAAATATCAAATCTACAAAAAACTATCAAATGCCAAATGGGAAACCTGAAACAGAATTCCAAGGCCATCAAAACTGAAATTTAAAATGTCCACATCTAAAATAAAAAGATTCAAATCTGAAACTCAATCCCAAAAGATCTTAAATATAAAGTGAAATCAAAACATTTCAAACAGATCTAAATCCCAAAATCTTCAAATTTAAAATTCAAACTAAAACCATCAAAATCTCAAATTTTATCCGCAATTTCAAAAAAGCAAAAGAAAAATCAGGTCAAAAAAAAGTAATCCAAAACCTGAAATTTTAAACCCAAAATCTGAAAGTTTCAAAATTTGGAACTTCACTAATTTGCCAGCTCAAAAATATTAAACTAAGATAAAATAAAACACCCAGAGTTTATAAAAAAATGCAGTCAAACCAAAACCAAAATATAATAATATCAAAACAAATTCTCAAAGCAAAGACACCAAGTCTTAATCCTAAAACAAATTAAACTCTCGAACAACCTCAAATAATAAAAGAAAATCAATCAAAATCAAAGTAAATTCAAAATATTAGGTGTGTGCATTCTATCAAGTTCATAGGGCCGTTGCTCCAATGTATGTTTATTTTGTAGATGTATGTTACTATGTTTTCTATTTGTGAATTGCTACAACAGATAATCAAGGGTATTTGGGTCATTGCTCAATGTAATTAACATCAGTACTTCGTAAGTCCAATAGAAAAAGGTCAAAATAAAACATTTTCAACGAATCCAAAATATCAACACATATTTTATACATATCATTGAATTAGTTATACCGGTATGAAATACGATCTATTTTCTTAGTTGTTCAGAGCTAATTCAAAACAAAATTCTGTTTTCCAAAAAAAGAAAAAATTCAATTTTGAGGTTTCACACCTATGTTGAGTTGTCACAGTTTCATTAGGAATAACTTTACAATCCTTGTGAAGAGCACGAATAGTTTCCTGTAAGAATGAAATCAACTTGGCTTTATTCTGCTCACTTTCAAATGTTATTAAGTGAGATTCTCTTTTAATAAAATGAGCAGCAGCTATTAAGATCGTCAACCATAATAAAATCTAGGATAATTTTCTCTTTTCATTTAAATTATCATATCTGAAATCGTCATGAACTTTCTCAAATCCATGGCATACATTTTCAACATATCCATTGAGATCTCTTCAAATAAATAGATTCTCTTCACTTTGTATACTTTATTACTTTACATAAGATCATCCATATCTCCCAAAACTTCTCTTTAATCTCACTTTTTAATCCAATTTGTGGAGCATATGCACTAACTGCATTAATTACCTCTTTTTCTATAATCATTTTTACTATAATAATCCTATCTCCTAGTCTTTTCACTGCCACCATTGTACTCTTCAATGTTTTATCAACAATGATACATACCTTATATCCTTTCCTGTATACCATAATTTATAACCTGTATTACCTACTTATTTACATTTCTCCCTGATGTAACCGAATTTTATCAAAAAAAGTTTTGGAAATTCATTTTCCTTTTGAATTTGAATTAGGTTTGACCTTAGCATTGACTTTGTAAGAAAATAGATGGTATTCCATAAAAGTACTAACTAGGGTCAAAAGTATATGTTGAGGTTGTTAGGTTCTTTGAAAATTAATTTTGACATCTCCCCGTCGGATGGTGCGAAGATCCGACGTTAATTACATCGAGATTTCTCGAATACCCTTGATTATCGTCATAGCAATCCATTGAAGTAGAAGACATG
Source organism: Cryptocoryne crispatula var. balansae (assembly GCA_036172225.1). Taxonomy (NCBI): domain Eukaryota; kingdom Viridiplantae; phylum Streptophyta; class Magnoliopsida; order Alismatales; family Araceae; genus Cryptocoryne; species Cryptocoryne crispatula. The sequence continues at coordinate 333,767 of JAYDZW010000023.1, forward strand.
CATCCACAAAATAAACATTCACACATAGGAAAAAACAACCCCATGAATTTGATGGAAGACAAGCACTTAATTTGTTTTGAGTTTGGTTTGAATTGCATTTTTTATTTAAGTTGAATTGAATTGATTTGAATTTTGGTTTGATTAATTTGACTTTGGTTTGATTTAGAATGTTTTGATTTGTATTTGAGTTGATTTGATTTAGTTTGAATTTGAGTTTTGTTTAGATTGGTTGAAATTTAGATTTGGTGTGTGAGTTTTAATTTGATTTGAATTAATTTGAGTTGATTAATTGGTTTAAGTTTGTTTGGAATGAAGTTGAGTTTTGCCTTGCTTGGTTAGTTAAATTTGTTTTATTATTAAGTTTGTCTTGAATTTGATTGGTTGAGTTTAATTACTTTTGGCTTGGATTGAAGTTAGATCTGTTTATTTGAATTTAGTTTGTCGATTGCTTTTGGTTTGAATTTGAGACAGTTGTTTATTGATTTGAGTTTTGAATGGTCCATTTGTTTTATGAGTTTTAATTAGACTTCTGGGAGTTTTAAATTTGACAGTTTCTGGATTTGTGTGAAATGATTTGAGTTGGTTTTGAATTTTGTCTTAATTAATTTGTATTTATTTTATTGAGTCTGACTTTGATTTAATTTATGTTTGAATTGATTTGATTGAGTTTGAATTTGTTTGGATTTGTTTTAAATCGGGTGGATTTTGTTTGGGCATGTGTTCAGTGAATTGTTTAATTTAATTTGAGTTGAATTTTATTTTATTAGAATTCACTTGAATTTAGTTAATTGAATTTGACAGATTGTTTTGAACTTGGAATTTCTTTTTAACAGTTCTGTTATCAATTTTGGTTCATGTTCTATTTTTATGGAGTTTTTGTCTTGCTAGAATTTGGGTTGCAGATTTTAGGTGACCATTGTGAGTTAGATTAAATTACAGATTCTTGAACTGTGTTAATTTTTATGGGTTTGGTTGAATTCTGTTTGATTGGAATTAGCTTAAGTTTAAGAGTTTGATTGAATGTTTTCCAATTTCGATTTTTTTTTACAGTTTCATATTTGCTTGAATTTGGATTACTTAGAGAAATTTGATTAGAGTTGAGTTTGATTTGAGTTCAATTTTGATTGGTTTAGATTACAGTTAATCCTGCAGATTTTGTATTTCATGAATTGCTTGGAACTGACTCAAAGGTGACCAGATTTGAGCGAATTGGGCCTAGCTACAGAATTTTGATTGAGTTCAGAACTGGGTGAAATTTGATGTTCAATTGGTTGGAAATGACATGGATTTAGTCTGGGACGTTTTGATTTTCTGATTTCTGTTTCTGGGTTCTGTAGATTGGTGGATTTCACATTTTTTGTTTTCAGATCTTAGATTCGAGTTGTGTTTCAGCTTTTTGAGTTCGGCAGGCTTTGGATTTTAAAGAGTTGTGTGCTTTAAGTCCAAATTTCAGATTTTAAAGGTTTCAGATTTTCAGGTTTTTTTACAAGTTGCTGATTTCAAATTTCAAACTTTAATTTCTGCACATCTTGCAAAGCTCAGATTTCAAACTCCAGACTCCAGATTTCTGCATTTTCAGATTTTTTAAACTTCAGATTTTCAAATTTTACAGGCCTCAATTCTTTGTGAAGTTCAGATTAGCAGGTTTTAATTTCTGGTTTCTTGCAGATTCTGCACTCTTCAGATTTTCAACTTTCAGGATTTCAATTGCAGATTTTCTTTGCTCGGATTCCCTGCAGATTTCAGATTCTGCTGCGGATTCTGCACCTCCCATCTTAAATTTCAGATTTTTTAAGGGGTTGAGTTCAGATTCAGATCTTAATCTCTGGGTTTAGAGGTGATTTCAGATTTCAGAAAATTCAGTACCAAGTCTGCTTCGGTTTGTGATTTTACAGATTGACAGATTTCAAATTTAATTCAGGTTCAGAATTTTATGATTTCAGTTTTTTTTTAGTTGAATTACAGATTTTACAGGTTTCAGATTGTGTTTTCAAATTTCTCTTGTCTTGCCTTCCGGGAGTTTCATGTGATTGCTCTCTCCTTGTAGCATCAACATGTGCACCGAATATGAATTTTCATTTGTTTTTCTCAACATGAGACATGATTTACAACTTGACCAGCAATCCGGTCTCTTAAGTTCTTGATGAACTTGTCGATTCATGGGCGGCATGTACCCGGTCTTGACAGACTTATGGGCATCCCCCACTGCTTTGAGATTGAAAATACCCGGCTTTTGACAAGCTTATGGGCAATCGACTTACTGATTTGAGATTGAGCACACCCGGCTTTTGATAAGCTTGTGGGGACTCATCTCATGGTTGGTCTTCCTCATTAGCCTATGGTTTGGGCATATTGGCATGTTGATCATGCACAGCCTCCCCATGGCATAATGGTCAAAAAAACTCCCTCTTGGGGCATGGTAAGACATTGGGGTCTTTTTAAATAGACCTTTGTATGTCCACCTTAAAGGGTCAAGGGGCGTGCTTAAAGCCGGCCCATTGCTTTCCCTCTTTGTTTTGAATTCTTTTAAATTAAGCCAAGACCATGAGGCGAGTTTTTAGCCGGCCGGATGCTCGTCTCGGTTTGTTGATTAATTAAGTGGATTGTTATTTTATTTTTTGTTTATTGTTTGTTTTATTTTATTTTTTGAATTATGGGTCAATAGGCGTGCTTAAAGCCGGCCTATTGCTTTCCCATTTATTTTGATTCTTTTAAGTTATGCCGAGACCATGAGGCGGGTTTTTAGCCGGCCGGATGCTCGCCTCGGTTGGTTTACTTAATTAGCACATTTTTATTTAAGTTTCAACTTGGTTGTGTATTTTAAGAAGATTTAATCTTTGTTGGGCCTGTTCGGGCCCTGCCTCACCAAGGCCTGGTGGGCCTCCGCAGCTGCCTCCCGCGGGAGTTCATTTGGGCCAGCCTTCTTTTTCTTTTTTTTGACGCCTTCTTTTGGGTGGGCCCCACCTGCATTTTGACCTGCGGGTCAAAATTGGACCCTCGCGACTCCACGCGAGTGCGGCTTCTGGCCGTGGCCACGGCTGCAGCCTTTCTTCATTTTTCCTGGCGGGCCCCTTCTTCAATTTTGACCTGCGGGTCAAAATAGGATCACCGCGCCCCTCCTTCTCCCGACATATGCCAGCCTGGACCAAAGTTGGCGAAGAAATGAATCCAGCGGGCTTCTCTTCCTCCCGGCCAGGCGACGGTGCCGCGAATCCTTGCAGGCGGCCGACGCGCAGCTCCGGTCTCCCCCGGCGACGGCGGAAGAGGGTTGAGGATCTGGCGACGATAGCAGCTTCAGAGGAAGGTTCCGGCGGCGATAGCAACTTCCGGAGGGATTTCCGGCGGCGATAGCAGCTTCAGGGGAAGGTTTCGGCGGCTTTGAATGAGGGAGTATTGGCAGCGGCAGCCTCCGCAAATGCTTCCGGTAGCGGCGGCTTCCGCAGGCGTTTCCGGCAGCGGCAGCTCAGTTCTTCCGGCAGCTTCAGGGGGTCCTCGGCGACTGCGGCAACTCCAGGCGGAGGTTCCGCTCTCTCCCTCTTTCTCTCTATCAGGCGGGCTACTCTCTCCAGGGGGGGGGGGTATTCGCGCAATCTTTCTGCCGCCTTCCCTCTCCTCCAACCGGGTTCTTATAGGCCTCCGCCATGTCCTTCTTCCGTCGGAAACCTCCCAAAGTTGGGGTTGCGGCTCCGAGCAGGACTCGGAGCAATCCCGGATTTCATGGGATCGACACCCCCTTCCCTTCTTATCCTCCCATGCCTTCTTACGGCAGTCCCTTGCCATCTCTAGCATTGGCTCCAGGGGAGAATCCTACGAGGAGTTGATTTCCTTCTCTATTCCGACGGATCCTCCTCATTTTATTCCCTCTCTTCTTTTTTTTGTATGGGCCTGTCGCATAAATGGGCTAGCATTGGGTTATGTCCGTGGATGGCTAGCTTCATTGGGCCATCATGGTTGCGACTACCCAGCTCCCCTAGAATTTAGCCCATTAGGTACTTTAATTGCTGACTGTACGAGGGTACCCATCTGGGCCCTTCTGATTGAATTAAAATTGAGGTGGGCTTCAATTATTGTGAAAATTTTGGGTGTCAACACTCCCCTGTCAAGCAATATTAATCTTTCTTCTCTCCATAGTATCAACAGTTCTGTAAGATTTTCAGTAAGGGACCCAATATTCCAAATGTCTATTCTTCATTATTTCAATATTTTCTTCCTTAGATTTCTTTTGATAATAATGTATATTTTTTTGAGTTTTTTCTAAAGTTTTTATCTTGCATGGATTAACTTCTTTACCCATACCTGCCCTTGATGTTGGACGTGTGGGTAAAGAATTTAATCTTTACCCTCCATAACCACATTAAACAAAATTAATTAGAAATTTAAAATAAATCTGACTTCTTTCTATATTGACCAACAATTAACAAGTTCAATAGTTGGTTCCAACTGAGAAACAACACCAAACCTGGTTCCCAAGCTTTACAAAATGCAGAAACTGAATCAAGAATATAAACTATAAAGGTTGTCTAGAAACCTTTAACATATACAATGTAAAATATTTGACATGAATACCATGTGTAGTTACTGTCTTCGACAGACAATAGACTTGTCACATCAGACACATTCATCTTTTTGCTTACTGTAGCATAGTACTGACCTATGTTTGTCTTTCAAATTTAGTATTACCTCCGACAATTTCTTTCCACACATCTTATCAAACAGTAGAAGCAAATTGATACATTGACAAATTGCAGGCAAATCCACTTGGAAGCTATAAAGCATGTTAAAGTTACACAGGCTAAGTCCATATAGCTCTAAGTTGCATGCTACACAATCTGATGCTTATAAAACAAACAATAGAGAACAGATACCTTGTAACCCTTCAAATCAGACACCATTATCTCTACAAGGTCAAACTTCCATCCCTTTTTCTGGGAGAATTTCTCGTACCTGTTGCATTATATAATCCAAATCATATGAAAAAATATGACATGATAAACTTGCATAGTTGCTTAAGCATACATTTTAAATATATCCATAGCAAATAAGGATGCCTCTTCACCTCCTGTTCCTGCCACATCATTCTTGGACTATATTAGAATAAACTACAATGAAAACATTGCATAATGGACTGATGAATTCTTATTACCTGCTCTCACTTCCAAAATACAGTCTTTTTCATCAGCATCATCCTTTGGTAGCAGGGATTTTAGCAGGAGATGTTGCAACCCTTTCTCCTCATCCAATGCTTCAGATATCTCCTCAGTTATCATGTCTCGCATGTCATTATCTTCAAAACTTTCAGCCAGCAATGATTTCAGATCGTCAATTTCCTAATCCAAGCATGGTTCGTCATCTCGCGAGAATCTCGCGAGATTCTCGGTCTCGCGGGCACAGCGAGAAACAAGATGACCGAAATCGTAACTCCCGGTCTCGGCATCTAGCGGGTGTAAGGGGGCACAACGTGCTCCCTCTGTGATGATAATAAGGCGTAGAGAAGGCTATAGGCGGGCAGAAAGGGGCAAAGGATGGCACGCCAATCGGCCACGCCATCCTTCACACCGCACCCGGTAAAAGATAAAGTCTTCCGGTCGGCCACGAAGGCTTAAGATGGGTGCTTAAAACCCCTCGTCAGACCCCCGATGGAAGACATGAGGAAGAGTTGAAGCAACCTACCAAAGCGGCGATCAAGGGTTGCAGCGACGTCTCCGACTCTCACGGCAGGTTCCGAGTGCGGCAGCGGTGACCTCCGGCTGTCACGGCGGCGGAGACCTCCGGCGGACACCTCCAGCGGACCACCCTCTCCCGGCGAGCCACTCCGCCATCGTCGCGTCGCCGTCGCGGAAGACCCTCCGCCATCATCGGCTTGTCGCGTCGTCGTCGCGGAAGGAGCCGCCTTCGCAAATCGGGATTTCACCGTCGCCCGCGGGTCATTGAATAAACAAGGTAAGTAATGTGTTTAACATTAACGTAAACACATTAAATATTAATATATTATCTGGACATAATATGAGTTATATAATTAGGTCCTGATTTATATATGGATATTTGAATGTGTAATATTTGGACATAGTAAAATTATTAAATATTAATATATTTCTTATGTTTCTTAAGTTTACAGTTAAATATAAAGAAGATTAATCATATAACATAGTATGAAGAACATTAATCTATTTTTTGGTTTTATTCAACTTTTTACTATAAATATAACAAGATTAATTATAATAATATTATATAAAGTTTATATGTAACTAAAATATTACATGTATTTTATTCTATTTTATGAATATATTTAATAATACATAATCAAAAAAAGTTAAGTTTAAATTATAAAATTTATTATATTTTTTGCATGCCAACTATGTATTCGGATGCATATTGCTGACTATATATTATAATAATAAACTAATATATTAATAATAAATTAATAATATTAACCTTATTAATACAATATAAACTAATATTTTTAAAAATATAATAAGATGTTATACAGTTTAAATATAATGAAAAATTTTAAATATGATGTAAATATTTAACTACTTCTTTTGATTTTTTTAGTTTAAATATATGAAAATTATATATAATAAGATATTATGCAGGTTTAATATAATCAAATTTATTACATACAATGTAAGTATAAAAAATAAATGTAAAAAATTATATAATATTTGAAGGAATACAAGTTATGAAATATTAATATATTTTATAGGTTTTTTAAAGTTTGTAGTCAATTATAATTAGGTTAATAATAAGAATACGATATAAAGTTTGTATGTGATAAAGATTATTAAATTTTTAAACTCTGTAATTTGTAGTGTAAATATAAAAAATATAAAAATATTATATAGTATTTGAACGTAATACAAATTATGAAATATTAATATATTTCTTAAGTTTTTAAAAGTTTGTGGTAAAACATAATAATTATAATAATATTATATAAAGTTTTATCACATAAAAATTATTGATTATTAATATATTTTTTAGTTTTATTGTACTTTGTAGTTTGAAATATAACAAGATGTTATGCATGTTAAATATATTCAAATTTATTACATATAATGTAAATATTTAACTTACTTCTTTTGACATTTTTTATTTTAAATATATGATGATTATGTATAATAAAATATTATGCAGGTTAAATATAATCAAATTTATTACATTTAATGTAAGTATAAAAAATAAATATATAAAAATTAAATAATTTAGTTTTATTGTACTTTGTAGTTCAAAAATAATAAGATTAATTATAAACGTATTATAAAGTTTATATGCAATAAAAAATATGTGAAGTAATCTGTTTTTTTGGTCTGTTTATAGTATCAATATAATAAGATTAAATAAAAAAAGTTTAAATATAATAGAAAATATAAATTATTAATCTGTTTTTTGGATATTTTGTAGTTTAGATATGATAAGACATTATACAGTTTAAATATAATGAAGTTTATTACATATTATGTAAATATTTATCTTACTTTGTTAGTATTTTTGTAATTTAAATATTATAATAAAAATATAGTAATATATTATGTAGTTTAAATATAATAAAATTTGTTAAATATTATATGAATATTTAACTTACTTTGTTGTTAGTTTTTTAGTTTAAATATAATAAGATTATATACAGTAATATACTATACTATTTATTAAATATAATAAAATGTATTTAATATTACTATATATGCAGAATATATATTATAATAATAAAATAAAATATTAATAATGAAATTAATATTATTAACTTTATTAATACAATATAAATTAATATATTCTTTTGAAATATAATAAGATGTTATATAGTTTAAATATAATGAAATTTATTAAATGTGGTGCAATATGATCAAATAGAACCAATTCAAGGTGAATAATATTTTTATATTATACTTTATTAATATATTTAATACTCTATAATCAAAAGGATAAAGTCTAACCTATAAAATTTAATTTTATACTTTTAAATGTTTACTATGTTGGATGCACATTGCAGAATATATATTATAAAAATAAACTAATATCGTCGGAATATATAATATCGCCCAAATATATATTATAATAATAAACTAATATTGCCAATATATAGGAGCACATTGCATAATATATATTATAAATTATTAATTGTCAATCACATTCTTTTAGAAATAGTTTCCATTTCTTATTATTCTAATTTTATATTTTTACTACATAAAATATCGCCAGAAGTTCTATTTGGTAATTTATATCTTTAATTGCCGAAGGAAGATGTCTGCGAATGACATAGGCTGGCAATATGGAACTCCCGTTGGTAATAAGGGTTCTAAGTGTAACTTTTGTGGAAAAGTTATGCAAGCAGGTGGTGTTACTAGGTTGAAATACCACTTGATTGGTGACAAAGGATCAGACGTAAGTAAATGTGTAAGTTGTCCTCTGAAGTGCGGAAACAATTGAAAGAATTGAAATCTCGAAAAAACATACGAGACTATGAAGAGTAAATTAGCAAAAGAAGTAGTCGTGGATGAACTTCGACAGATGGGTGGTCATTCTGAAGGTTTATCGTCAGATGAAGAAGAAGGATCTGAGGAAAGAAGACAACGGGAAATCGCAAAAGCATCTGCCGAAGCTAGATGGCAAATTGATGAGTCTGAGCGTCAAATAAGACATTCACAAACAATTGGAACTGGAAGTAGTGGTGCTGCAGGAATTGCAGGTGGAACTGGAAGTGGAATGAAAAGAATGAAACGAAGCATAACTGACTTTATGCGTCGTGGTGGACATGGATCAGTAGGCATTGGTAAAGGTTTAGCTGTAGAAGGTAGTTTGTATAAATCAGATGATGCACTACAAAAAAGAATGGAAGAAATGGTAAACAAAGGACCTTTAAGAGAATCGCTTGGAAAGATGGTTTCAAAATTTTTTATATTCAATCATATTCCAGCTCATGTTGCAGGAGATCATCATTTCAAGAATATGATTGGGGAAGAACAAAATCTTGGACGTGCAGTCAAACCTCCCACACCCAAAGACATATTAGGAAAATATTTGGATGAACTAGTTGTAGACATGCAAACAGAAATAAAAAAATTGGAACCACATTGGGATACCCATGGTTGTTCTCTTTTATGTGATGGATGGACAGGACCCACAAGAATGTCCATCATTAACTTTATGGTTTATATAGTGCAGGAAATGTTATATTTTTAGATTCAATTGATGCATCAGGTAAAGAGAAAAATCATGAGTTCATTATACAGTTGATGGAGGACAAGATTAAGGAAGTTGGAAGAAATAGGGTTATACAAATTATAACCGACAATGCCAGCAGTTATAAAAAGGCCGGAACACTTTTGGCATCAAAATATAATCTTTTTTGGTCACCATGTGCTGTGCATTGTATAGATTTGATGTTTGAATATGTGGCAAAGAATGCTATGGTAAAAAAGCTATAGACATGGGTCGAATTGTTACACGTTTCATATATAATCATGATTGGGTTGTGAATCGAGTAAGAAAGGCTTGTGGACGTGATTTAGTTCGACCTGGTGCCACTCGCTTTGCCACAAATTATCTTGCATTGCAAAGTTTGTTGCGTGAAAAAGATAGTTTGAGAGGTTTCTTTCTTTGTTCGGAGTGGTTTAATTCGGAGTTCAGAAACACTCCTATTGGAAAGAACGTTGAACAAATCATATGCAATCCTATGTTTTGGAATTATGCAAGAGATTCGATAAAGATCATGGAACCCATATATAAAGTTTTGAGAGTGATGGACACTGAAAATTATCCGACCATGGGCAGTGTATATCATGCGATCATTGTGATGAAGGACGTGATAAAGACAACTTCACCAAGAAATTACACATGGGTTCATAAGATCATAGATGATAGATGGACGAAATCAATGGATGCACCTATCTACAAGGCTAGTATGTTCTCTTCATTTACCCAAAGTATAATTTTTTATTATAAATGTATAAGACTAACATTTTGAATAATAATATTTGCATGTACAGCATATTTTCTCAATCCAAAGTACCAATATAAATTGCATCTTGGAGACAATCAAGCACTTATTAAAGCACTTCATCAAGTTTACGAGAAGTTGTTTCCAAAATCTAAAGGAAAAGGCCAATTTGGAAATGAGGTAACGCTACGATATTTATAGATTTCATCTTTTAAGTTGATATTAACATTAAATATTTTTATATACTAGATTATAAAGTTTAGAGATGCATTGGCCTCTTTTGGGACAAAAAGTGCTATTGCAAGCAGAGAATCTATGTGGCCGGAGTTAGTAATTATTTAATCAAAAGATAACTTACTTGATTCGAATTACAAATATATGATTATTTGTTTCACTTTCAGGTGAATGGTGGAAAATGTACGGAGATGATTCCCCAACTTTAAGAAAACTTGCAATTAAAGTTTTATCGCAGACTTCATCAACTTCTCCTTGTGAAAGAAACTGGAGCACTTTTTCTTTGATACATACAAAACCTAGAAATAGGTTGTCATATTCAAAGTTGAAGAAACTAGTTTATTGTCATTATAATATGAAGTTAAAGGTAAGGAGAATGGAGGCTGAACAAAAACAAGGAGGTGATCCAGAAGATGACCCACTTGATTATTTTGCACTATTAGGAGAGAATGACATGGATGATCGAGAAAATCCTAATGCCGAGTGGGTTGCAAACAATGATATGGATGAACATGATGGTCACCCATCTGAAGAAATTGTTAGTGCTGCACGTGAAACCGGAATGGATGTAGATGTAACTGTACAACAAATTCTTCAATCATCTTCTGAGTCAACTCATCTTCATAATGACGATCCAACCTCTGATATGGATGCTTCCGATGGACATGGAAGTGATGATGATGGAGATGGAGGGAATGTCCTTCGTGATGGTGGTGTTGATGACGTAGAAAAAAACCAACCATTCCCCACTGATGCTGCTGAGGAAGTTCATCATCAACGTGACAAAACATATAGACGCAAGAAGAAGAGTGTTGGTCCGTCACATCAACAAGGTTTGTCACAACTTGAGGAATATGATCTTTCTCACACATTCAGTTCAATGGATATTTCTGATACGGGATATTATGGATATGGACATTCTCAAGATTCATCATTATATGAATATGGACACAGACATTGATATGGGGAAATGCAACAAGGTTCTTCACGTGCATTTTATAATGAAGGAGATGAATCCTCATATGGATATGGACATACTGCAAGTGAACATGTTCCTTCAAACATACCATATGACCAGAGTTATTATGGTTATGGTCAAAGTCATGGTCCTTATGGCTATGGATACACAACACAAGATGACTCTTCAAACATCTCTGATTCTTATGAACAAAAATTCAGTTTACCACGAGAGAGAGATCATCAGTCTCATATGTCATGAGTTGAATATTGTGATTTTGTTGGTGATTTTGTGGCACATCAATCACAAAGTGACCAACAAAGTGATATATCAGAAGCACATAGATCATCTTTTTGGTATTGAGAGTGTTTTCTTATTGTTCATTCACACAGCTGGTGTGGGAGTGGAGTTTGACATTAAGAGTGTTTTGTGATTGTTCCTTCACACAATTAGTGTGCAAAAATATTGTGTTATTTATTTTCATGTAATGTATGTGAATTCATTGATGTACTCCCATCTTTATAATATATTATATTATAGTTGTTATTTTATACATATTACATATATACATTTTGATCCGAGAACCCGAGATCCGATCTCCCGAGATTTTCCCGAGATCTCTCCGAGATCTCTTCTCTTCCACCCCCCCGAGATGAAGCCGAGGTCCGAGACGGCAAACCTTGAATCCAAGAAAGATAAACAAAGTATACATTGATTCAACAATTTTAGTTTTGCCCGAGAAGGCATAAGAAGTGATAATGGGAACATAAGCATGCAATAGAGAAAACTATATGCAATTAGGAAGAAGAATACAATTTATTGTTGAATGAGTGCAGACTAGTCACAGAAACCGAGGGCTGTGGCTGGCAAACCTCAAATTCCAGCACCACAACACTCTACCCACTCAATCAGTTGATGTCAGATGTCTCAATTCTTCCACCATGTGCTGAAATGTATCTCAAATTTCACAGATATCCCAAATAGACACCTGTGCTCAAACTGGCTGAAATTCCCATTGAATATGGCATGGAACATAGACGACTGCTCAAGATTTGTAAAGAACGGTCCTCATTTGCTTACTAGCATTGATTGCAGAATAGGCCAGATCGGCATCGGCATCGGATTGGTCATCTTGATCTGATTTTCACGTGAAGGACCGATCCAACCTAATATCCTGCCGAAATCAACCAAAATCGGTCAAATCAGGCTGGATCAGGACTGGAATCAGCTGATTCCGGCAATTTGTTGCCAGAATCGGGTCCTCCACCGCCGCCACAGCGATCTTCCCAGCCCTATTGGGTGGGGAAGGAGGCCTTACCAGGTACATCAGGACCTGGTAAGGTCATAAGTCACCGGATCCAGTTATATCAGGTCCCAATGGAACCGAACCTGATATGCCACAATATCGGTTATTTCGGCATATCAGGTCCATCAGGACCAGATATAACCAGATCGGTGACTTAACAAAGGGCCTAGATCAGATAGGAATCTGATCTAGGCCCATATTCTATGATTTTTCCATTTCCAGGGTTCTATAAGAACCGATCCAGACCGATTCCGGACCAGTTCCCCCCCCCCCAAAAAAATAGACCATAATCGGCCATTCCGATCTGATCCAGATCGGATTGATGATCTGGGTACCGATTCCAATCTGGTGATTATTGCTTTCTAGTGTGTGGTTGATCATGCATGCTCATCACCAGACTGTCAGTGGCAGTAGTTTTCTCCATTGTTTGCCTCATTTCCCTCTTTCCTTATGTTCTAGCAATCTGGCCATCTGGCCATCCAAGTGTATTCTTCAAATGTTTTGATGAATTGTGACGAAATTGTCTGGCCACCTTCAAAAAAGCAAAAAATGGCAAGGTTCCATGTGTAGAAGTAGGTGTTCCCTTTCCATTTTCTACTGTCAAATGAAGGCCTGTAAAAAGAGAGGATGTACCCCTAGTTCAGAGAAGGCGAAAGTTCTGACAATTAATGGAACCTTTAGCTGGTTGCTAGAGAAGACTGGAAATAAGAAACCAAATGCCAGTGCCAAACCAATATATAAATTGGTTACAGTTTACTATTTGGGCATGTTACAGTTTACTACTTGACATTGCGCTGATACGTTTACTCTAGCAGACATTTAGCACACGGTAATTTGAAATGAACTTGCAACTCTCATCAGGTTTAGTGTATTCATTCCCCTAGCCTCTCGGCAAAGCTTCACTAAATTGAAGATCCAACAACTATCCCAAGGAATGTCATCTTGCCTCTCAACCTTGCCTCAGAGAGGTTGAAAAGAGGAGATCTCAGCAAGATCTTGGGACACCTGCAGTAGCCCCATTTCTGTGCCTTAGCAGGTCCGGCTGGTAGCCCATGTGTGCCCCTTAAATCAGGCCCGGTTAGCCACTACAGCAGCCCCTTAACCTGCACCTTTACTGCCCCTTGCGCAGCCCTCTCAAAGCCCTCACAGCAGACCCCCTATTCGGCCCCTTACAGCCCCAGTCCCGGTTGAAGTCCCCATGAAACAGCCCCTGTTCAGACCCCAAACAGGCCCCATTCAGTCTCCTAACAGAGTCTCTCATGCAGACCCCACAATAGGTCCCGACCAGTAGCCCAAACAGTCCCAATCAGAACCCTTGTTTCAGCCTCATTTCCATCCCATTCTTATCCCTTGTTTGGACCCCAAACAGGTCCCTGATTGGTCTCCTAACACAGTCTCCCATGCGGACCCCACAACAGGTCCTGATCAATTCCCTAAAACAGTCCCGAACAGCACCCCATTTCAGCCCATTCAGCCCACAACCAACCCCCCAAACAGGTCCTAAAAACCTCCATCTCCACCTCCCATTAGAACTTGGGGCGAGGACAAGCTCCGGGTCTTCCTGGAATCCATCTGATGGGCCAAGTTTCACTTAGGTGGGCCCTCAATTTCCTACCCAAAACAGGTGGAGCAAGGATGAGATCGAGGCATCAATCGGGCCATCCAGGCCCACGAAGCATCAAATGGGCTAACTGGGTCCAAGAAGACTTGAAGACCAGTCAACCGAGCCAAAAAGATAAGAACAAGCCCAATGAGCCATGAACAAAAACTAAACTTTAATTAAATTTGGAACATGAAATAAAAATTAAATTAAGAAGTATCCTCATTTTTTGAGCGCTCCACCTTGGAGGGCTACTCCCGATCCGTTCTGGTATGTCGCATCCAAACGGAGGCTTGGACAGGTTCCCATTGTCGACGTATCATTCCCTCAATATACTAAGTAGAAAGACTTGAACTACTAAGGAGGTAAATCTCATTCGAACGAGGGTGGATTGTGCACGCCATTATGCCGACCCTTCCCTTAAATCTTATGAAGTCCAAGGGAAGGAATGTCACCATGCCTGCCCAGGTTTACCTTCGTATCAATGGCATGCCAACATGCCAACCGATGTTCTCATGCCAACCAATGTACTTCATGTTATGACACAAATGCAATGGAAAGAAAGTTCAAGTAATAAGACCAATGTTTGAGTTTGGGGCATTCGATGCTAACCTGATAGACTCGATGAGATGCGAGCCGAACAAAAAATAAACAATAAAGATATTTAATCAAATCTGAAAATACCTAAACTAAATCATTTAATAATCTGAAATTTCATCTTTTAAATCACTTAAATTCTTGGAATTAAATCCTAAAACAAGTGACAATTAAATAACTTCATGAAAAATAAAATCAACAACGTTCAAAACTATTAAAATACACCAAAATCAATTTCTAAAACAAGAAAACTAATCATTAAACAAACCAAAATTCAAATCAACAAATTGAAACACATTCAAAACATTCTAATCAAACTTAAAACACTTGAACCAAAATTCAAAAAGATTCAAACCGACATAAGAAAGAGATACATAAAATATCTCACCTAAAAAATGTCAACCAAGTGAATTGAATACTAAAATACTTAATTCACCCACTAAATCTCAAAAAAAATAAAATAATTCCAATTAGAATTTAAAAATCAAACCAAATTCAATTCAAATCAAAACAACAACAAAATAAACAACTTGATCATAAAATTCAAGTAAATAAATTAAAATCAACCTCAAACAAACATAAAGCAAAATACTTACATCTCAACGAACCCGTGGGGCTACCGCCCCGTTTGAGCTTATTTGTTTTATGTTGATGTGTACATTCAAGAAACACATTGCTATAGCAGTTAATCAAAGGTCTTTGTGCGGTTGCTCAATGTAATATATTATGAGATATTCGCACCATCCGATAAGGAGAGGTCAAAAACAAAAATATTTTTCACAGAACCCGATAACCTCAGTTCTATATTTTTTTAAAACGCATCATCGGACTATTGAATACATTTAGAGGCCACCACTTATTTTCCTAACTAGTCCAGAAAGAGATACAAGAATCCTTTTTTTAAGACGAGGTTCATCAAAACACTAAGATCCCAATTTTCTGCTGTTTGTAATGTTTCCAGATTCTAATTTTTTTGTTACAGATTTTATGTTCTGTTCTTTTTATATTGTCTTTTGCCATTCTTTTTAGTTTTGGTTATGCAAAGTGAAAATTTTGGGTCATTGGGGTATTTTGGGTTTGTTTTTGGGTCTTTCATTTATTTTGATCTTGTGGCTAAGTTTAGCCAGTTTGGGATATTTACTGTTCTATTGATTTATTGTCTGGTTTATTTTGTTTTCTTTAGTTTATTTACTTATTAAATATTTTGTTCTTTGAAAATTCATATTAAATATTTTCATTATCTGAAAATTATGTTTTGAGTCATTTTGGGTTAAAAAATTTTCTGTTTGACTGTTCGACTGGAATTATTTTATTTTAAAATTTATTTTTTATTTATTTTCTCTCCTTTTTTGTTACATTCTTTCAATGTTATGGGGCTCTTTTGGGAGCTCTCACATCAAAATTGCATATAACATGAAATTTTCGTTTCTTCAAGGTTTTGATACAAATACATGAGTGGGAGGCATGAAAAGCCATAATCCCCACAAGATGGGTTTGGAATTGGATCCTTTAGGCCTTTGACAGGCTTAGGAGATCTTTTCCACATAGAAGGATGTCCCCTACATTAAATTAGCCTCACTGGCTAAGATAGGGCTTGATAGAATTAAAAACATGCACAGCCTTGCGTTAGCCTAATGAGATATAATTCCCTTAGAATTTGGGGTTCAAACTGGGCATAATAGGGACCTATTTTGACAGGGGTTCCCCTAAATATGCTCCAAAATGGAATTTCTCCACAAATGGAGTTTTTATGTGGCATAAGATTTTACCCTTTGTGGAGATGGCCTATGCACATTTGATTGGTGATTTTTATAGCACAGCATAAGGTTTTGCCCTTAAAAGGAGTGACCTTTCCTCGCTTGATGTTGGGTTTGCCCAAAAATAGGGATTGACTATTGCTTGCTTGGTAGAAGTCAAGATAAATTTTAGAACTTTTTGTCCTTATGTTTGGGCCACTTGTGGCTGGTCCTCGGGCCTATATACCTAGCTGTCCAGGGCCTTTTCTAGGCCTGCTGAAGCCTTTGTCTTGAGCCCAGATGGGGCCTATTTTCTTGCTGCACCTTTGGTCCATGGGCTGCCCCTCTGTGTGGTTGTGTGGACTTGTGTAAAGGTATTGGGTAGGCCTTGAAGGAACTGTTTGGGGCTTTTTAAAACTGCGAAGAGCACCTGCTTAGGGGCCTATTTTGGGATGGGTTTAAGGCCAAACAGGGGCTGTATGAAGGTCTGCCTTTAGGGGGTTTCAGACCTGTATATGTCTGTTTTGGGAGATTTGGGACTGTTACAGATATGAACATGGTCTGATTTTCAGGGCATTTTCGGACTTGCCCAGGGAACTGTTGACAGTCCTGTTTCAGTAGGTTTTGGGACCTGCAACAGGGCTTATTTTCAGGCTGTTTGGGGGCAAGTTTATAGCCTGTATGTGGGCTGATTTGAGAGGCTTTTAAATACAAGATTGAGAGTTGTACAGGGCCTGTTTTGAGGTTGGATTTGAGGTCTTTTCTGGACCTGTTATGGGTCTATTTCACAAAAACCCAAGTGGCTGAATATGGGTTCTCAGGGGCTGTAAACAGGACCTATTTATGGGTATTTTGGGTTCTTAATTGTGGCTGTAGAGGGACTGTTTAGGATCAAGTTTAGGGCTATGGAGGGCAGTCCTATGGACTCTTCATTGCCCATTTAAGTGAATAAAAGAAGGTCCAGCCCTTATCCTTTTTAGGCATTGTTTACAGAATCGGTGGAATCGGACCGATTCCGACCGATTCCGGAATCGGATCGGTGGATTCCATGCGGAAGGACCGATTCCGGCATGAATTCCGCGGAATCGGTCCAGAATCGGATCGGAATCGGAATCGGATCAGCCGAATCGGTCGGGATCGGAATCGGAATCGGAATCGGATCGTTTTTTTTCTTTTTTTGCTATTCCAGTCGGATCAGCCAGAATCGGTCCGAATCGGCCGGAATCAGATCGGAATTGGAATCGGATCGTTTTTTTTTGTTTTTTTTTGCTTTTTTTTTCTTACCGATTCTGGATCAATTTTCTTCCATTGGATCGGTCGGAATCGGTCCGATCCGATCCGATCCGGATCGGATCGGTACCCACCGATCCCGATTCCGATTCCAATCCCGCGATCCTTGTTTTTAGGGGTTATTTAGGACTGTTTTAAGGGGCGGTATGAGGGGGTTTTAGGACTGTTTTAAGGGGCGGTATGAGGGGGTTTTAGGACCTCCTTATGGACAGGTCACAGGAATGTTTCATGCCTTATTTGGGGGCTGTTTGGGACTGTGCAGGGGCCTTCATATGGGTCTGTTTGGGGCTGAAGACAGACCCTATTTGGGGCTGTTTTAGAGCAGGCTTGAGGGTTGTTTTAGTGGTCTGCACAAAGGCCTTTGAGGACCTGAATAGGGGATATCCAGGGCTTCTTTGGGGGTGTTCTCAGCCCTGCACAGGGGCTGTTTGCAAGTTGGTAAAGAGAAGTGATGGGGATCCGACCGGGTGATCCATACGAAAAGTGGATTCGGGAAGAATGGATGTCGCTAATTCGATCGGATCGACATCGGAAAAACTAGATTATTTTAATAATCTTAGGATATCTAGTTAAAAGTTTAAATTAGGTGTCTTTTAGGAGTCTTAAATTAAGATAGGATGTCTTTAATTATGTTAAGTATAGGTATGTATGTAAGTGTGGGAAAATTTTGGGTTTATATGAAATTTTGTAACCCACACCCCTATATAAAGACCCCTACCCCCTCCCATGTACGCATGATGCTGCAGAATTTGAGTGAAAAAAAAAAGTTGTGTGCCTTCTCCTCCCCCGGACCAGGTCCGGTGCCTACCTCTCCATCCCCGGAGTGCTGTCCGGTTTTCTCCTCCCCCTCCGGAAGGCCCCTCCGCCTGTCCGGCTCTCTTTCCCTGTTTGTGTACCCCCGGAAGAAGCCCTCTGTCCGGTTACTCCTCTTCTTCTCCTTCCCTTCTGTCGTCGACACCATCGGCTACGCTCAGCGCCGGTCCGCTACTAGCAGCCCCACGCCGCTGTTGTCGACGCCTCCACCTTCCCCTTCACTCGTCGTCACCATCCCCTGCAGTTTCTGGTCGCCGCCGCCGCGTCCTCCACCTCCTGCCGTTATCACCGCCGACGCCTTCCTCTCTGTTCGCCGCCGTCGCCTCCAAGCGACAGTGCATGTGGCTCAAGATTTCACGTAGTTCAAGGTAATAATTAAGGTTCATTGAACTCAAGAAGTCAAGTTCATTTCGTGCACTTATTTCGAGAAGTCAAGTTCAATTTGTGCACTTAATTCAAGAAGTTAAGTTCACTTTGTGCACTCATTTCAAGAAGTCAAGTTCATTTCGTGCACTTATTTCAAGAAGTCAAGTTCAATTCGTGCACTTTTATAAGTCGTCAAGTTCAAGTTGTGCACATGTTTCAAGAAGTCAAATTCAATTCATACACTTTATTCAAGTAGTCAAGGTCAAATTGTGCACGTATTACAAGAATTCAAGTTCAACTTGCCTTCTTATTTATGAACATATCTTGAGGAATATTAATTGTACGTCAAATCAGTCAACTCATGAAAAGACGTGCGCGACGTGACACGTGACACACGTAGATCGAGATGACTTGATTCGACGTATGGATCAATTGGACGGATCAGTCAAGTCCGACCAGGAGAGACAGGCCCGCCGCTCCCTGCCGTCCCGCATCAAGAAGAACATGGGAGCAGGCCGTGGGCATCTCTTCAGCCCTAAAGGGGCTTGGAGGATGGGCTTCACCCATGAAAAGAGGGAAACAGAGTCGTGCACAGTAAGGGATGGCCACAAAGGGCTGTTTACAAGAAGTTATAGGTGAAACAAAAACATTTTTGAAGATGGGTAAGTGTGGGAAGGGGCACAGCGGGCTTAATATCTTCCAAGTTGTAAGGATGTCCTTGTGCTTAAACTTGGAAGATTTTTGGAACTCTAATTAAACGTTCCTATATGTATACCACATCAAATCACTTATATATTTCCATATCCTATCAGGCATGATCTATTTTCAAATGATGATAATTGATTTCCATATGAAATAATGAGGTATCCACATTATCATAGGAGAGTTGACATTGTGGGTCATCACATAAATGCTCGGTTGTGCCAGTGGTTGTATAAAAGTGCCAAGGCTATGTGATTATTTAAAACAAAAAGTGGTTCTACAAATTAGAAAATGAACAATTATCAATGGTTCAAGACATCTAGCCTGGGATCGCAGAATTAGAATCGGGACACGGATCGAAGAGTCCTGATTATGATTCGATCTGGATCGGCCCAATGGGCTGATTTTAAAATCAATCCGAAATCAGTACAAATCGATTCTTCAAACAAACCTAAAAAATAAAAAAATCACAAAATAAGAGGCTAGATCAAATTCTAATCCAATCTAGCGGGGCCCCAAAATAGGCCGGAAACGGCTGCCACCATGGCATTGTGCCACCATAGAATCTTTGATGCCCTGTACCGCCGTGGCTGCCATTTCTGCATCCCCAGAACCAGTTAGGAATGACCAATTTGAGTCAAATTGGCCCCGATTTAGGCCAATTGAGACGATTTTGGTCAATTAAGTTGGTAGTTCGGCTGGAATTGGGACTCCAGGCCAAAATCGGATTGAAGGTGGCCAATTCCGATCCGGGTCAGCCGATTCCATGAACAAAGAGTCTGGCTAAATACCTAGCTCTCTTAGGTGGCAACTGCTAGTTGCTACATCCCATAAAAGAAGCTGAAGTTGCCTTTTAACTTTAGACAACTGTCTTGAGAACTATGATGCAGAAAAAATTACTTAACCAACAAACAGAAGAAATACTGGGAGCTGAAGCAACACCTGAAGAAAAGTGATTCTTTGGATGGAAGTTGATATGGTATGAGAGGTTGGATAAATAGAAAGACCAAGACATGTGTTGAGTTACACTATGAAGTTCACCTTCTCTTTGGCCCTCAGATTTCTTATAAGCTCCATGGATGTCTCGAGCGATCGGAGCTCCTTGTTTGCCTTTGAGTACTCCAAAGATGTAGACTCTGGCTGTCTTCGGTTAAGTATCAACAAGAAATAAAGAAAAGAGAATATTATCATGCAAAGCCAAGTAGCAACATAACTACAGAAAATAGAGATGACTCTAATTCTTTTTTTTCTAGATGAGCACATTAAAACACACACTAATATCAACTGGAGTCAAGACCATAGTGACCGTTTTACCTTTGATGTTAGGAACATGTGATGTCATAGTGACGAAAGTGACTAGCGAGTAGGCACTAGTCAGGTGAAACCACAAAGGACTGGGCACCGAATATCAACAGTTGATGCAGCCAGAAAACACAAACCTAAGTAGAGCAATGACTAGTCAAGCACTTAAAAATTAGCAGGATCCAAATCACCATTAGCCTGATCCTACTTTTTGGGTTTATATTTTATCCACAGGCTCACTTTGCATTTGACCTCATTACCGAAACTCAAAAATTACAGTGAAACTCAAAAGTGTTCATCACTACTATCAAATTAGGGACTACTACTTCCCTGATCCTCCTCCAGATATATGACTCCTACAACAAGAACTTCTGGTTTTTATCAATGTGTTAAAGAAGAGAGCTCGAAAAAGACTGACAAAGTCACAAAGCCCAAAACAAGATATAGACAAAGCAATAAGGACATCTAAGGATTTGAAATCACTTATAGAGAAACTATAAAGTAAGAAATAATCTAATATATGTTCTGAACACAGATTATTCTACTTCTAGAGTCTAGTTCATTTCATATGATAAATTAAATCCAAAAAATAATACAATCCGTAACTAGCATGTTCCATAAACTTCTTTGGGAAGAGGCTAGCCCACACACCTCCCTGGGACTGATCTTAAATGGGAAACCCATCAACTAGGGCTGTGATGACCAAGATGATAGAAACACCAGCACCAGACTTCATTTCTGCAAGCGTGCACCCAATGGCCAAAACCAAGGCACTTAGCACATTGATCCCTGGCCAGCCTCTTCCCCAATGCAACTCCCCTAGAGAACAGAAGACCTTCGACAATGAAAGGACACTAAAGTCCAGTCCCTTGATTCCCTGAATCCATGGACATAGGGAGGTCGGCAGCAAGAGTGACCGGAGCTGCACAGCAGGACCAGGGGACCATCCCGATTGCAATTTCCCCCATGAAGTTTCAAATACTTCCTTAATCAGATGTGTATGATGGTTCCCTTCCTGCTCTAGGTATCCACTTTGTTTCTATAGTCTGACCATTTGCAAGTAAAAACTTATGCTCCCTAGAACCAGTTATGGAAGATCCTGCACTCTCTCTTTTTGTTAAGTATGAAATCAAACATATCTCATTCTTGAATTGCCTAAAAAAATTTCTTATTACTTCTTTTCCCAAGAAAGAGATACCTATCCTTTCATCATATCCATAGTAATTTCATTGCGCACAAACCCAACCACCAAAACCTGTTGAGAAGAACTTTGACTGTCCTCGCTCCTCTTCCATGTCATTAAACTGGCCTCCTGACCCAAAAGCTCTACAGTCATCAGCTGATCCCTACAACACTCTGCACTGATATGAATCCCGAACCTATGAGTAGACCCATAAATGGATCCACGGATCCGAATAATTGACCCGAGTTCGAAAAAACCTATCGCTTTTGAGCTTTTAGTGGCAAGCCCGATTTTGATAATTTTTGGGTTTGGATTTTTCTTTCTCGAGAGTAAACCCGAACTAATTTGCTCGGGTTCACGAGAACAACATTTCAGGTTTCCTAGAAACCCGTTTATGTGTAGCAAAGCTGCGGGGAAGCAGACCCTCCGATCAGGAGGTACCCGAGGAAGAGCGACACCACCTTCCCGCTGTGGCCGATGTGGCTCTACGGCTCCATCTGTGATGCCTCCTCCTGGGCCACCAACGACATCAGGTACAGGGCCGACTACCTCTACCAGTCGTTCCAGGCGTGCTTCACCTGCTTCGCCGCCGCCAGCTGCACCGCCTACACCGCCCGCTGGTGCCGCCCCATTGCCGCCTCCCCTAGCACTCCGGCCTCAGCCCCCAGCAGAACACCACCCTCCACTGGGCCCAGGCCCGCAGCCTCATCTACGACTACTGCCACGACTCCGGTCGGGACCATTCCTCAAGTCGGAGTGCTGGCAATGAGAGGGGTCTATCGAGACCACCACTCCCAATGGCCGGCTGGCCGGACCTACGCGCTAGCTGGCTGCTTCATCGGTGAGAGCCACCCAGCAAAGGCCGCTGCCTTGTTCAATTCTCCAAAGCTATATATGTTTGTTTGTTCGGGAATTTGCTGCCCTTCTTTTCTGCCGCCGGGAAAAGAACAACAGTCTTTCTGCCCCTTCTACTACTGTCTGCTCCATGTCTCGGTGCCGCACTTAATTGTCCTTGCCAACGGGATTGATCGCAGTGGCTAGTCGCCGTTGCACACGACCAACCGCCAGGCCCAGTGCTGCGGCGGCACCCGCGGAGAGGCTATATGAAGGAGCCTGGCGGGACCACCCCCGTGAAATGTGCTAAGGAGGGCCTTTGGGACACCACCTATCGCAGAGGTTTCAGTAAGATTCAAAATCCGAAAAATCGTTCGGATCCAGGTTAGAGACAAGATCCGAAAACACTATAACTTTGATATCGGATTCGGATCTGGGTAAAACTTATCAGGTTCGGATTTGGATCCTAATGGATCCGATCCAAACCCAACCCGTTTACAGGCCTACCTATGAGCATCCATGGCAAATATCTCTTGCTTAGTCGGACCAGGTTTAAACTGAAAAGGTGTTTCAGGTCATCCCAAAACATCTGCAGCTGCCGCAAGCAAAGGGACATCACAAAGGTTTCATCCAGATGTTACAAAGAGCTCAGTCCCTGTTAGAGAAGCACCCCTCTGTAACAACGTCACCGTTCATTGCTGCATCAGTTCCTGAAGAAGAACATTGTCTGTGAGTCATCAAATGCTGGTTCAACAATCTTCCTAAAATGGGCTGTGCTGGTTAGCCAATCTCCATCAAAGCTAGAATAGCAGGTTCAAAAGATTTTTCACAGGACTGAACCACCCTTGGTTCACCTAAACAAAGAATCGGTTTGGAATCACTTGAATTTGGATCCCCACAGATTGACAAAACCGGTGCCAGAACATCTTCGTCCCCCAAAATAATAGGATCCTTACCAAGTCAAAAAAGAGCCACTTCCATTCCGGAGCTCCACTGAATACTTTACTAGCCCTATCACTAAAATAAGGTTCTAAAGTTGAATTTAAAACCTTGCAAAAATTCTTTTGAAAAGATGTGACAACCTTCTATTAGAAAGATGCAATCAACACCATCAAAACCACCATCAGGGATCATCTTCTTTTCCAGCACTGGCAAGTTGGCAATTCTCTTGTCCAGATAACTTGAAGGCCCCATTGGCACCACAAAAAGAACAAAACACGCTCCAAGCTCGATTGGAAGACAGTTGCTGCTCCTTCAACGGAGAGATGCACCCAACAGACAACCTAACCAGCACGCAACTTCATCCAAATTGGAAAGATCATTTTATCCCGCGGCTCTATCAATACATTCAAGCTACAGGTTACAGGATCCTTCAATGACCCTCTTTCAATAGCAACCAGTCTTCTACAATGTCCGACAGCCACTCTAACAGAGTTAACCAACTAGAGATGCCAAGAGTTCCCTGACAATTCATACTACACCGAGGGATTTTGGGTCTTCCACCAACACCACCACATTCCACATGTCAGGCAGAAAATGATAAATAAATTCCTATTGATCCTTGAAAAGGTCAGTTGCAAAGCACTCTCAGGGAGCAAAGGAACCAATTTTTCACCTCACAAACCTTAAGATTCACTCTTAATATCCCAAGATCCACTTCTGATCATAAGGCCATCAAGATCTGTTTAGCTTTCTCATCTATTGGTTTCAAATCAATTCCCCTCGCCAACATAATAAGACAACCCTCCACAGCACCAGACTACAGGAAAAACTGTATTGTCCAACACCCCAAACAGATTCTGTACCAAATTGAGTTCCTAGATGAGGCTGTCCAATTATCTCTACCAAAGCATAATTAAAAAAGGCCTCTACCATCATGTTTATAGTTTGAGAAGACCACTGCGCCACCAAAGGCTGAACAGCAGATGGAAGACGACTCCTCCCCTTAACCACCTTAACCCAACCATCTTAACGTCCTCTTCATGAACTTCCGAGGTGTCACCAGCAATGGAGGCCAACCCTGCAGAGCAAGAGCAGAGAATCACCCCGACTGTCTCCTTGGGAAAGCTCGGCATGTTAATATATCAAACTTCTTTAGTTCAAGGTTTCTCATTTAGTGTAGTGAACAATAAAAGTCAAGCTGTTATCGAGCTGAGAGTCTGAGACTCAAACAACTTGTCTGAGTGTATGGACTTGTTTGCACCCCCTTGTCTGCAAACTTCATGTTCCATCAATATACAAACTAACTTGCAACAGTTTTTAAGGCAAATCATTCTGGGATGTTGCATTTCAAACTAGATAAGTACAGAGTTCATTCCATCAAAACATGTGATCCATCCAGCAGATGAATCACTAAAAAATAGCCATCGGTCCAAAATACTGAAGAGCCTGTGAAGAGTGTAAAGTTACAAAAGACCCTAGGTCCAAGCAAAACTTATGAAAAGTATACCTCAAACCATTCAAAAAATTCCAGTAGCTCTTGCACTTAACACCCATCCAACTTCCAAGTTGGTGGCTTCAGTCTAGTCTTGCAGCAAGTGGAGTGCTTGTGGAATCGTCTTGGCAGAGAGAGAGTAGTGTTACTCAACTTTCTTTTGTTCCGCATTTTCTAAATGCTCCACAAGAGAACCGGAAGAAGAACATTTTATGCAGCCAAGGCCATGGTTTACAGGCTTTTCAGTAGCCATATTGCATATCTAATAGCTCTGGGTGCTGCTAACATTTGCTAGGAGTAAACCTAGCACCAATGATAAAACCTATCAGAGAAAATAAATAATACTGCAAGTCAGGAATAAGTGATCCTAACTTCTTCCTAACTTGTGATGCAGGACAGGGCAGAAATCATCATATGTACTTGTGATTAAGCCAAAAAAAGTCACCAAAGCGCTGCCATAAATCTGGTCAATTGAATAAGAGTGAACTGGACTTGAACCGGTCTGAAAGCCCACTGAACTGATATGAACCGACCTGGGAAAGCCTGAACTGGGATGCACAAGTTAGAACCAGCCTGAACTAGGTCTGAATGGGCTGAAGCGGCCATCGACCGAGCTGAACCAGATTGAAACGGCCTGCACCAGCTGTAAACCGGCCTGAACATGGTTCAAATGTGTTGAACCGGGTGGTCTAGGCCCTGAACCGGCTGGAGCTTGCTGGACCGGCGGAGCTGGTTGGTCCAGCACTCCAGCTTGACTTAACCCCAGTGGGAGGGTCGTGGAAACAAGGTGCCAGGCCCCGTTGGCTTGCGAGAACATGGCCCGCACCCAGACCGTTTGAAGATGACTGCAGCTGCGACAACGTGAGGGGCACCCGCTGGAGCTAGATGATACAAATGGAGGAGGCAGTGTATCAGGCACTGTAGCCATGAGAAGGCATGGAAAAAAGCATTTGAGTGGAATATTGTTCATCATCGTCTTCGTCCGGAAAGGAAACAGGGGAGATGGCAGTGGTAGGGGCCGTTGCAAGTGGCGACAGCGGATGATCATGCGTGGTGAGAAAGGTTCGGAGGGCAACAAAGAGAATGGAGGTGTGCAGTGGTGGTGGAGGGGTTCAGCAGGGGCCCTTATCGGTGGC
Source organism: Cryptocoryne crispatula var. balansae (assembly GCA_036172225.1). NCBI lineage: Eukaryota > Viridiplantae > Streptophyta > Magnoliopsida > Alismatales > Araceae > Cryptocoryne > Cryptocoryne crispatula. The sequence goes on from JAYDZW010000023.1 coordinate 360,192, forward strand.
ATCGGGGAAACAAGGAATCGCGGATGGAGAAGAAGACTAGGGAAGAAGGAGGTGAAGGTGGGAGAGGTGAAGGCGTGAAGCGGATGTGCGGGCTTCCTACAGGGGTTGGAGGAGCTGGAGGGAATGGCATATGCACACGAGGGTCTGTGAGGTGGGAACATTGTTTACAGAATCGGTGGAATCGGACCGATTCCGACCGATTCCGGAATCGAATCGGATCGGTGATCCGATTCCATGCGGAAGGACCGATTCCGGCATGAATTCCGCGGAATCGGTCGGAATCGGTCCGGAATCGGATTGGAATCGGAATCGGATCGGCCGAATCGGTCGGGATCGGAATCGGAATCGAAATCGGATCATTTTTTTTCTTTTTTTGCTATTCCAGTCGGATCGGCCAGAATCGGTCCGAATCGGTCCGAATCGGCCGGAATCAGTCCGGAATCGGATCGGAATCGGAATCGGATCGTTTTTTTTTTTTTTGCTTTTTTTTCTTACCGATTCTGGATCAATTTTCTTCCATTGGATCGGTCGGAATCGGTCCGATCCGATCCGATCCGGATCGGATCGGTACCCACCGATCCCGATTCCGATTCCGATCCCGCGATCCTTGAGTGGGAATGGGATTTGTCAGGAAGAAGCAAGGGGAAGCCGTGAAGAAGAAGGGGAACTAGGAAGCCATAAATGCTCAGTCGAAAGAGAAAGGGGGTGATGAGAAAGAATCAGGGGTGAGGAAGGGAGTCGAGATGTTCCAAAGGTGAAAGAGGACGACCAGGATCTCCTAGGGGTGGAGAAGAAGATAAAAAACCATCCAGAGGTGGGGAAAGAACACCAACATCCTGCCAAGGGTGAGGGAGAAGCTTGGAACTTCCAAGGGGTGAGGGCTTACCTCTGGTAGAGAGATGCGGGGCACCTAGCTCTGGGTCTTGGCGACAAGATTATCGAGGAATAGTGTGCGTAAGAAAGAGGAGGGGGAACTGGGAGAGGAAATCAGGAAATCATCTTCATGATTTGCCCACGCTTCATTTTGCTATAGTACCTAGGCTTTGTAAGGTAGCCGTAAATCTTACAATTCATCCCATCTGTTAAAACCATACGACAAAAATGTCCACGTGTATATTAAAAACTCAAACTCAAGCTCAAAGCTTAAATCCCAAATGATCGGGATCAGCTACATGGATTCATTTCTTTTCATTCTCCATGATCTTCCGCAAGCTCCTCCCGTACACCAAGTCAAACTAGACTCACCTACACCAAGTTAACTTTAGCCTACCTCTCCACTTATTCTGCGCCAACAACAACTAGGTCTCAACTTGTTTGACAAGCACCTCCAAAGAATGCCATCCAATATGCCCAAATCAACGAAGTCTTCCCTCTTTTACTATATTCTTGATTCTCACAACTCTCACTTTATCCTTAATACATTCGTTTCGAATTTTGTCTACCCGTGTGTGGCCACACATCTATCATAGTATCCGCATTTAAGTTACACTCAATGTGACAATATATTTCTTCTTAATTATCCAACACTCACTACTGTACAGCATAACGAATCCTAAAAAAAATATAGAAATAACTCTTAAACTCTACTAATAAAAAAACATAAATATGCCATCTTCTCAAAATTCGAACAATGCCGACTCCAAATTCTTGGTGAATCAAATCCGATATCACCCTCATCAACTTGTGATGTTATCTTTAGTGGTCCATTTGGTTAAATGGAAAGAGTAATACGGTGAAAACATTTTGCGAGGAATCAAGTTTTCATAAAAAAAGGATGTACAAATTTTCTTTATGGAAGACTTGAAAATGACTTTCTTGAATATGTATTCAACTATTTGGTTACTTGTAAAATATTTTCAGATTTATCTAATATCAAAATTTCTAAAAGACATTTTAAATCTTATGATTACAACAATTTACGGTCAATAAAAACTTAAATTATTTTATATTTTATTATATAAATTTTTATATCAATGATCACAATTATTTATATTTCTGAATATAATCTAAAAATTAAAATTCTTAAAACTTTATTTGAAATCTGATGTTTTTAAAAAATAAGTGCATCTGTCTAGAGCACTTAAAAACTTGAATAAATAGAAATTATAATAATAACTTAAAAATAACTCCATCAAAACATGTCTGATGCATAAACAAAAAACAGCAAAAAAATATGCAAAAACACCACCATGGCCATCAAGCTTGTAACATCTTGGCGCTACTGTTTCCGAAAAATGTCATCCACTGGGTTTGTGGGGATGCTGTAATTGGTGTTTTGAGTCAATGAAAATAAATTTTAGTTGACTTAAGTATTACAGGTAACCAAATAAAGGGAGGAAGGATGTTTTCGAGAAAACTTGATTTTACAGGGATCCAAATGGACCCTTAACTTAATTGGAACTTTCATATTCCATACTATATGATGCCAAGTAACTTAGATGTCTCTGAAGTCTTAAGGTAATGATCCTTGTGATAGATTCAGAACAGAATGCACCTTTGCAGTTCCATATCCATCTTAGTTGGTCATGTGTTTTGATGGGGGACAAGGACCTAGACCTAAGGGATTTACTATAAATCAATGCACAATTAAAGAACTATAGCAGTTTCAATTCAGAAAAACAGAAATGACAGAAAACAGAAGTCAGACTCGGTTATAACTAGAAATTGGACCAAATAAGCGATCACTATTTAAAGTAATTCAGGAACTAGGCATTAAGCAGATGCTATCAAAATAAACCACACTATCAGGAAGATTTCCAATCAATTAACAATCAGAAAATGTAGCAAACAAAAAGGCTACTCCATAACAATGATATATGCCAACAACATACATATTAAGTGGCTAGAAAACCCTACCACTCAGGAGCATGGCAAGATTGATTTGACATAATAGAAAAACAAAATCAAGTATGCAAGAAACAGGACAGATTCAAGAGATACCTGGCCACTTTAGGAATAGCAATAATCTGCCCACTTTTAACATCCGAAATATGCAAATTGTACCACCTGTCAGGTTTGGAAGGAAACAAGAACTGCAGAAGCCCAACACAAGAAACCGGACAGCAGCATAAAATCTCAATTAGGCACAAAGCCTGGAATCAGACCTTCCCTGTTCTCTTCAAATAAGGTCAGTGGGATGACCAATCAATAGAGAACTTTGATTTAAACAGGTTCCGGCATCTTGTATGTGAAATACAAGTCGCCTGGGTAACCTAAAAAGAAATGGTCATCATATTCAGAAAAAACAGCAACCAACCGATTTTCAATACTATTCGGACATATTCAACTCAGTTTTAATCACAGCTAGAATTCAATCTATCTCATATAGATCTGTTTTCAGTTTCCTCAGGAGATGGTAAACCATCTCACACTTTCATGTTCTTATCCAATTCAGTCAGAATTTGTAGATAAACCAAATTCAGCGACATCCATAGAAGCAAGCAAATCCGACAGCAGACCAATTGGCAATAAGCAAGCAGATCAAACAGATCTCAATGAGCTGAGCTCATTTCCAAACCAAGATGACCAAAGAGACTGGAGACCGGACCAGTCATGATATCAGATTTAACCATCATCATATATGTTGTCGGAACAGTAGGACAGAAACCACCGGTTACTTAAATAATCAGACCAATGATTGGAATAGGACCAGTCTTCAGATATGTACCATCACTCAGAAACGCATGAAGATGGATCTAACTGTAAGCTCCTTTAACAGTGAAACCGAAATAGAATAATCATGAAAATGGACTCAGAGGCTACCAATGGAACCAAATCCGGACAACTCTCTATAGGAGCTATCAAATATCGACGAACACTTGATATGGACTAGTAAACAATAGTCATATACCTCAGTCCAGTTCACAGATCCACTGATCTACCATTAGGAGACTGAACATAGCATGGTAAGGATAGAGTTTACCGATTTGAAGTTGAGAAAATGTTCAAACCAAATTGAAGAATCCTTCACACGAACAGATCGGAACCTCTATCAACGTAAACAACGCCACGAAACAGCAAGGAAGAAGTTCCACTTCAGTCGCCAATCGGGGAGGACATATTCTCGAACAAGATTCTTCAGCCGTAGGGATTTCCGACATAGAAACCAACTTCAACTAGAGCCGAGTCAAGGGGAGGAAGATCCAAAGACGGAGGACGAAATAACAGCAACTTCGGTTGCTCGGAAACCCTTCAATCTTGCTCGAACAGAGGTTTTATGAGAGGGGAAATGTAGATCATGAGGAGAGGAATGTTTTTCTCCGAAGAAGCTAATGGATTCGAGCACCGGAGAGAGAGATCGGAGCTGTAGAAGAGGAGCTAGGGTTTCGCCATCGCCGGAGGGAGGGAGGAGCTCGACTGCGAATCGACGTCGACTGTCGAAAGAGAGAGAGTGAACCGCGAGCTAAAGGTGAACCGAGGGGCAGAATCGGGAAGAGGGAAGCTTCGCGAAAGCCAACTGAAGAGGCAACAGGGGCAAAAGTGGAAACAACATATCGATCTCAAATTTTCATTGCATCATACCATCCGATTTACAGGTGTGCTCCTATTTATCGGAGTAAAAACAACAAATGGGTAAGAAATACCCATAAAATGAAAAAACATCAAAAAATGCCGTAAAATGTCAAAATACAGGATTTGCATCAGAAAATTAAAGGAAAATAAGCAGGACATCAGTAATTACTAAAAAAAATTACTAAAGTCTCTAAAAAATCCAGAAAATTCCCAAGATGCTTCTGAAAATTATTTTGTTCATCATATAGTCTCAGAAAATTATTCTCCCAGCCAAATGGACTCCAGTCGGCGTCGTCTACGCCGATAAGTTTTTTCAAATCGGTATTTATTTCTGTTGCCACTCCAAATGCTTTGGGAGAAAAAGTACTTGCTTCTCATTACTTGGCCCACAAGTGTTAGCTTGCCATCTAGTTTCCAAAGTCATTTGCAAAAGGAAACAATGTTCGTGTCTTCCAAAGGATCAATTCCAACCCCTCCTTCAACCCTTGGTTTGCAGACATTACTATATTTAATTAGGTAAGACCCTTTCATATTTTCCCCAGAACCCCTCCAAAAGAATGAAGCTCTTTCTGCTTTGAGGAATTTACAAATGCCTTCAAAAAATTTAAAAACAAAAAAAGATATAATGGATATGGACAAAACGTCAACATCAAAATCCATTTTCCTCCAGCTAATGGTAGCTTTTTTTCCAACCTTTAAGTTTTAAAGAAAATTTCTCCATTAGTGGCTTTTAGTTGGTCAGCTTCAAGATTTTAACCGATTGACCCAGGTATCGATGTGTAATTTGCCATTCTGGATTCCCATTGCCATAGAAATATTTTTCATCCCTTGGCCACCTATGTTGACCTTAGCCACTCCACGTTTTTCTGAAATTGACCTTCAGCCCTGTTGTAGCTTGACATAGCAGTATTAGTGCTTTGAGGTTGGATCATATGATAGTCCACGGATAGGAGTGTCATTTGCGTGCGGGAGTGTGCAATCTACAATCTTCTCGTTTCCTTAATGCCTTGAGATTCCACCCCGTTCCTCCACATACCATCGAGAACTTGGGTACCAACAAAAAAGGTATGGAGAGATGGGGTCTTTCGGTGAAGCCCTCTAGCGGCAGTAAAGTGGCGCTCTCTATCAGCATTGATAATGGTTGAAAAGGAGGCTGTCTGAAGGCACTGCTTAATCCAATTGATCCACCTTTCCCCAAAGCTCATTAGACTTAGCACTTGGTATGAAGAGTTCCAACAGATTCAGTCATATGCATTTTCAAAGTCAAGTTAATGATCACTCAATTTTCTTCCTTCTTTCAGTTCAATGATGAAGTCTTGACCTGTCACAAAGCTATTTGTTATCAATCTGCCTTTCAAGAAGGTTGATTGTGATTTGTTTGCCATGGGTATGGATTGCAGAATCGTCGAAATCGGATCAAAATCGGCCGATTCCAGAATCAGATTGGTCAATTTCGATCCGATTTTCGGGTGAAGGACCAATTCCGCATGGAATTCCGGCAGAATCGGTCAGAATCGGTCCGAATCGATACCGATTCCAAAAAGAATTGATCAATCCTGACCGATTCTCTAGAAGGGCTTAAGTTCCGTTACCGGATCGATACCGAGCCCGATTCGGACCCGGTATCGAACCGATTCCAGCCATTTAGGGCCAGAATCGGCCCCCTTTCATACCAGAACTCCCCCACGGTCGATCCCAACACAATTCTCCGACGATCCAACTCGATTCCGGTGGGAATCGGCGGCAACGATGGCGATCCGGTCGATTCTCGTGCCGATTCGGCGATCCTTGGTCAATTCCAACGATTTAGGGCGATTCCATCGATCCTACCCCCGTTCTAATCATGTTTATTAGCAAGTAGCATGTCCTACTTGGCCAGGCTAGGCGCCCCTTTAAATTATACATAATAAAAAAATCCAGGGGGCTTTGCCCCCCTAATACCCCCCCCAAGGAGTGTTGTCCCCTTGACCCCCGTGACCTAACCGCGTAGGTCGATCCCCGACTACTCTGTGTCCCCCGTTTAATAATATTATAACAATATTCACTATCACTTATACTATCACATATATATAAGATTCAAAATTATAGATAAATGGTATGTACTTAAAATTATAGAAATCTATTTTAACTCTTTTCTTTATCTCTTACACACGTCAAGTTTATCAAGATTAATTATTTCTCTAAATAAATATATACATATGTATACATAATTATATAAATAAAATCACATTTAAATGTATGAACACATAAACATACAAATTCCATTATAACATACAAATATAATTATATTTATGAATATATATATTTGTATGTATGTATTAATACATATAATACTAACATTTAATTATACATACAATTGTGTATATGTATATGCATATGTATGTGTGTATATATAATATATATATCCAATGTTACCGTCTTGACCGCTTAAGTGACACTTAAGTGGCCGCCTTGTCGCCTAAGTGGAATTGACAGTTGACACACTTCAATGTCTTGGACGCCTTGACAACTATGAATGTTACAATCATTACCATCTTATTGTTGTAATGTTACATATGTAAGAACTAAGAAACAAGCAAAAAAATCTAATCTTTCCGAAACCGGCCAATTTTGATCCGATTCGGCCGATTCTGTTCTTCAATGCATGTAGATGCATGCTAACATTTTTTAGAAATTTTTCTAAGCCATTTTTGATTTTTCATATTTTTTTACTGATTTTTTTATACAAAAAATTAAAAAAAAATGATTCCAGCCGATTCCGGAATCAGTTTCCTTCCCAAAAATCGGCTGATTCCGATTTCAAGGTGATTCCGATTCCGATTCCAGAATCCTTGGCCATGGGTTAAGGGGTAGATGATCAATTGAAGTTTGTTGGTCAGTATAAAAATTTTGTATGAGATATTTAACAGGCTAATGTGCCTGAAGTCACCAGACTCTATAAGGGGTATCCCTCTTGGGAGTAAGGACAATAAGGGTGGTGTCAAAAGTTTGGATGAGCTCCAGTTGGTCCTGGATTCTCTGGAGGGCTTTAACAACCTCCTCCTTAATCAAAGGCTAGAAGTGTTCATAGAAATCTGCAACAAAATCATCAAGCCCGGAGATTTGTCCAATCTCATTTGTTTCACTACTTACATGACTTCCGGACCAATGCTAACCTATCCTCAGACAGAACTAGTAGGTTTTGGCAGGAAACTAAAGGCCACTAGCCCAACTCCTGATGCAGGACAAAAGCAGTAAAACTGGATTTAAACACTAAAAACAAGTAAAACTTGAGCAGAAATGACTGAAACTCGATCGAATCGGGCTCAAACTGGTATAAATTGACCTCAAACTGAGTGAATCAGCCCTGAACCAGAGAGAAGGAACCAGCATAAACCAGGTCAAATCAGCCTTAAACCAGCTTGAACAAGTTAAGAACCAGTTGAACCGGCAGAGAACCCAGGCACACTAGATATGGGCCAGTCCAACCAGCTGAACCGGGCCGGTTTGAGGGGCGGAGTAAGGGGCAGAGTAACTCATTCCACCTACACCCCTTATTCCATTGGATTAAGTGGAATCAAGGAAAGCTGTTGGAATCAGGTCATGGATTAGCTAGTGCCGATTCCATTCCAATCCAGATCATACCAGCAAAATCGGCCAATTCTATGAGAGAAAAACCAATCCAAAATTGATCCGGATTAGTTTTTCAAAACCCAAAAAAATGAAAAAGAAAATAGAAAAACCTCAAGAAGAAACTTCCCTGTGAGATTTCGGTCCTATTTGACTCTTTTTTTCTTTTTTGAAGAACCTGTCCGACTCTTTTGGTGTTGGAATCGGCTGGGAATTGCCACAATAGCCTCAGAGTGGGAAGGCCATTCATACCAGGTCCAGGGGACCAATTATTTGGATATGGTAACTATCTTAGGAACCCGACAGGACCAGAGGGGAAGACGCTACGGTGCTGCATGGGCACTGGCAGCCGATTCAGTCTATTGACACCAATTCGACAAAAAAGGATGGATCGGTCCCCCCCCCAAATCGGGTCAACATATGCCGATCTAATCTTGGAATCAGCCAATTCCACAAACCATGAGTGGAATAGGTGGTGTAACTCACAGCCCTTACCAAACCGGTCATAACCAGAATAAAAAGAATAAGAGCATAAGCCCCTCCTTATTCGAACTTCAAAGTGGGTAAAGGCTTTATTTCTCACCAAACACAAACCCGTAGATATCCATCCTAAGGATCCACTATTACTTGCTTTCTGACCAGAGGTTGTAAAGCAATGAGTGGACCATCTCCACCAGCAAGAACACCAAACAAGGACTGGGAGAGGGTTGCCACTACACGGCCCAACAGCCAATCCTTCCTTTAATCAAAGTATGAGCTCCAAGGGAGGTTTACCATTGAGTAAAGTGAAACTATACCAGCCGTGGGCCGTGGCAGCTTGGCGGTAGATGTAGGCCAGGAGGGAGAGTGGCCTCATCATGGAAGTAGTGAAAACCACAAGCATGGGCAGATGGTATGCCCAATGCCACAGACCACAGACTCAGCAAGTGATCATGTTTATGCATTGGGCCACCCTGTGGCCTCAACCAAAACATCTACCACAACAAGAAGGGCTGAGGTTGTATGGGGATGGATGGAAAGGTGGAGAGCAGTTTGCCACCCTGACCGCAGAAATCTCCGGAGGTTCTGTCTTCTCTCAACATCCTAAACAGATTGATAATGGAATTGACATTAGTAGCTAGTCAGCTATTAACCATACAGTAAAAGGAGTGTCTTGTCAACACATTTCAAGTATCCCATTCTTGACTCATCATTTCCCAGCTTCATTCCCTCAAGATACCAGCACGTTATACACATCAAACCATGACTTGCACATCATACGGTGCATGATAGGTAACAGATATGAGCATGTTTCCACTTCTCATGTATTTTTTTATCTACTTTAATGGAAGACTCTTCTGCAACCACAAGACTAATTAAATATATAATATTAGGCATAAGAAATTAGCCGGTTAGGAGGTCCGATGTGTCTAGAAATAGGATGTAAGTTACCTGGTTGATCAATTCATGCAGGTATGCAGTCCTTTGCTCAATCGCCGACATCCTTTGCTCCATAATCTTGATAATCCCAGTGGACAGTTGCAGCTGCGTGTCTGGAAAAAAGAAGTTTTCCGCATGAAGTACACATAAGCAGGTCGTAAGAAATGAACAGATAAGCAAGCAACTTATGAAAGCCACCAAACGAGGAAAGGTGTTAGATGCCCATTTGTTGGCAAATGGCAAAGTGAAGCTAAGGAATTCCCTTCAAAACCAAATAAAACCTATAAAAAGCATTATCGTCATCGACGCATCAAAACGTCGTTCTGTTAGAGAACTGGGTTCCTCACCCCTTATTCTGACTGAACTTTCCGAAGACACCACTCCGGGCACGAGCTTTAGTCACGCACCTGTCGAGTAGAAATGCAGGACCCTCCGCGAGGAGGCGTTGCACGATGGACATGGTGGGAATAGCCTCCGGATGTAGGACAACGAAACAATGAGCGCCGCAGGAGACACAGGTGCCTCCAAGTTCCTTTGAATGCACCATCTCCAAGCGAGCCCTAGCCCAGGAAATTTCATCGCTCGGGAAGGAAGGAAGCAGGAAGTCTTCCCGGAGCAACGGAGAATATGCTGAGAGCTCCCGCCGCCGCGGTCGCCGACTACGAGGTACGACTACGTGCCCACTGCCTAAATTCACAGGTATGGAGTTAGCCTTGGGCAACTGAACACAATAGTCACGATGGAAAGAAAATCTTATTACGCCGAAATGAGCGAGCAAGGGCTGATATGATTGACCAAAAAAAGGTTTGATATGATAATTTTTGTGTTTGTCAATAAAATAAATTACATATTTTTAAAATAATTATTTTTAAAAAACTTTTGATTCTTCGGAAAATGCCGCGGAACTTGAACCTTGACAGTTGAAAATATAATTTTTGATATTACCTTATATATTCTAGAAATATCAATATTAAAATTAATATAATAATATTTTAAATATTTTAATAAAATGATATAAAATCATTTCTGACTTGGTAACTATAAATTTTTTTGGAATAGAGTTTTATTATAATCTCTGTTGCTAGGGGTGGGCATACTTCAGTTTGGTCCCGTTTGAACTTTTTTTTTCAAATTAAACCAAACTGAATCACTCTTTCAAATTGAATCGAACCAAATGGAATCAATTCGATTTAGTTCGGTTAAAATCAAAAAATAAATAAAAATATTTAAATTAATTATTTTTTACATATATATTAATTTTTAAGTTAAAAATAATAAAAATAATAATATTTTAGTAGTTGATGCCTGTATGGTTAGAGTATAAAGAATGATATTATATCAAAATAATAAAATGTTATTATCAAAATTATCTTGATATAATATCATTCTTTATAATCTAACCAACCAGGCATCAACTACTAAAATATCTTTAATATCCATGTAACCATTAGAGGATCAACTTTAGTCATAAGTCATGAGTTTTGGTATATAATTTAAGTTACACGGACTCTCTATGGATATCGGACAAAAATTCTAACAATCATATGATGTAGAGGAATGCAATCAATTTTATCACGTGAGAAAATAGCTTTGTGTAGCAATGATACGAGAATTTACCTCATGCAATAGTTAATCCCTTTTTCATTTATACATATTTGTAGCAGAGGTAGGAATAATTTATAATTAAATATTTTGTAAAGAATGAGAATTATTTGGTAAAAGAGCGTGAATATTGCAGACCATTTTGTAAATACTGTATGAATATTTGGTATTATTTTTTCAAAGGGCGAAGAACATGTTGAAGAAAGAATAAATATTTACCATTAGGTGACTATTTTTAATGCAGAACATTATTATGTAAATGTTGGACGAAGATTACATTGTCATCATTTTGTATAAAAAAATTTCACACTAATAATTAGGCTTTGTTTGGTACCAACATTGTACACCTCTTTCACTATCAATTTTCAAATTTATATTAATATAAATCATTAAGAGGTTTTTAGTTAATAATATCAATTTTGAAATTTATAGGATAAACAAAGCACCTCATGCAATCTAAGTGTCAACTTGGATATTGATACTCTAACTTATAAACAATATCAAATTTGAGATAGTATCATTTTTGATGCTATAACCAAACCTGACATAAAGGTTGGACTAGCTGTGCTTTTCATTTTGTATGAAATTGTAAGGTGTTGATATTTCCTGAAATGTATGGGTGTGTATTACATTATGATAGTTAAAATGTAATAATCAAGTGTTCATATCTTTTGCATATAAATCTTTTCTACATATAGGTTAACAAATCTTTAAAATTTATGGGACATAATTCCTCACTACAAAATGTGAACGTACATTACAATATATGGCTGTAAATTGCAGCGGGCCGGCGCCCAGCTGTGCAGCACCGCGCGTACATGGATGCATGGACGAGTTTTTTTTAAATGACATTTTTTTTATTTTTTGTAAGAATGGTATTCTAATTTATTAATTTGCAAGAATAGCACCATTTGACTCAAGTCATTTTTCAACGTTACGATTTTTGGATACTATTCTTAAAAAATAAAAAGGGTGTTATTTAAAAAAAATGGATGCATGGACACCCGCGCATCCAAGAGAACGCCTACCGTCCGGCAGCCAGCAGCCCAGGTCAGCTTAACCAGTAACCCTTGATCCCGCCAAGCCCAGATGTTGGATCAACCCGGAAGCCAGCCGTCCCATTGCTACACTTATCGAGAGTAGATATTTAGGAGAAGAAAATTAAAGAGGAAGGAATAAAAAAAGAGAAAAAAAATGAAATTCTAGGTACTTGTTATCTCAATTACATCTATGTTATTTGACCATTCTTATGAAAATTTATATGAAATTTTGTTTAGCATGCCTGGATATGTGCGGAAAGTCTAGTTATTTTGTTTGCTAAGAATTATGATTCAAAGTATATAAATATTTTATCATTGACTAGCACTGTGTATAATTTAGTATGTTAAATTCGGTTGAAAATCTGTTACAAAGGTAAACAACGTGCACCGGAAGACGATGACATATATCTATAAGTGATATAAGAAAAATGTAAAGATGACAAATGTCGAGTCTATGCTTGGTATCTGCTTGAGTATGTCTATACGTTCTAATACAGGATTGGTACATATTTACTTGCTCTGATACATGCAATGCATGGTACGTATCTACCTATTACGATACACGTTCGATGCACACTTGATATATGCATGTTTCTCGAATGTTCTCACTTGCTTACTTATTACGTGAAGTAAATATGCCAAATTGATCTAATCATATAGTCAAAACACTTGTCGTATTAGATAATAATCAAACTCTCCCATCAAAAGCCATTTAAATTTCTGTAATTCTATCTTAGATACATCCTCATATGAGACATGTGTGCCTCACCCACAGATGCATGCACCACGAAAGAGGCACATCATTTGGAATGTGATTCCCCAAACGGGCACATCCCCTAATAGGGTGTATACGTTTATACCCAAGGTGTATCTACTTGGCGAGAGTTTTTCTACCTAATCCTCCACGAATTTGAAAGATTTTGTTCTTTCTACTAAACATCATCTTGTTGTCTCTATTTGCCTGGCATGATGGTGTGTTAGACCATCATTACCACTTTTAACTACACGCACCACACCCTTGGGACACATTCAATAAGGAAGATCTCTTAACACAAATTATCATGAGGACCGAGGTAGTGTCATAATGAGATTTGTGGCAGGCATCACACTTCTCAGTGCATCTAGTTTATGTGCCCCTTCCCTGGTCGCATAGGTCAGATCAACTATCATTTTGCAATATCTCGCATTTAGGAAAGATTTAGGGCTTCTCTTATATAAATAGAGGTGCCTACTAAAAATAAACCAAGGAGGAACCAAAAGAAGGCATGGCCATGCTGCTCCAACACCCAAAGAGAGACAAAATCCTCTCCTTCTTCATCCTTTGCACATCTGCTCATCTACGCACCACATTGCCAGACTGCATGTGCCCTCCTCTGACCAACACATCCAACTTAAGCACCTCAAAATCTTCTTCCCTCTTCATTTCTTGACCATCACATACTTCCATGGCTTCTCTAAGGGTAGACCTGTAAATGGATACGGAGTATCCAATATGAAGCCTGAATCCGAAATTCAAATTGGCCTATCAGTACTTGTCCATGGTTCGGCGTATATGCCATTTCGGATTCGGGATACGCCTGACTTGGTGGAGACCCGAATCGAGCCTTTCGGGGTGGATGTGAAAACCCTATCGGGGGTGGGGCGGCCGAACCCGGCGATAGTTTCCTCCACGCCTTACTCTGCGGCCCGAGTTCTCAGCTCCCGCGGCGGCGGCGTCTTCTCCACCCCTGCCATGGTGCTGAAGGCCAAGAAGCTGTTGATCTATTTCACCTCTTCGGCGAACCCGCGCAAGGCTCCTCGGCGTCTGTAGTTGAGGAAGGAAAGGGGAGGAGGATTCGTAGATTTGGCGTTCTCGACGTTGCCGAGAGTTCGAGTCAAGAAGGCGACGAGCGATCTCCTGATAAGGCTCGATTGGAAGCTGACATCGAAGTCCGGTGGCGTGGCTCCGCCTGGGTAATGGTATTTCGTAGAATATTTATGGGATTCCGAAAGATTTCTTGTTCGCTAGGTGGTTGCGGCTATTACCTTCTTTCTGTTGTCCGTGGCGGTGAAGTCCTCCGGGCTGCTGCGGGCCTTGGTCATGTCTGAGGTCGGCCATTTTCGCCGTCCCCGGTGGCGGTGTGCAGAGACTGGGGGGTGAAAACGTGTGAGAGGGGTGACGGACGGTGGCACGGGGGAGGGGCGACACGGAAGCTTAGCCCTCAAATATCCCCGCCGGTGGCGCTGGTAATAAAAGGCTCCGCCTTTGGGAAGAATTCATGTAATCCAAAACATGACTATCTTCTCACGGTAATTACAAATATTTTTGGGAAGAATATGAGCGTCAACTAAAAATATCAACTCCGGAGTTATTATAAATAATGAAGCATACCACAGGCTAGCCCGCCGCCGACATTTCCGGTCGTTTTGCTGAGCTCATGTCCACCTACAAAACACAATAAGTGAAACATTTTGAATCTAGACAATAAAATAAAAAAAGAAAGAACTAAGATAGGAAGGTGCCGGATTATGAAAGGTAAACGGCTTATCGAAGTAGTTCTAGGAAATTTCTAGATGCTACCGAGTCTCACATATGCAAGGAGCATAGAATGATTATTCTTCATACTTCGCGAACTACGCTCACTTCATCGGGATTTGCGAATTAAAAGATCAAAGGAGTTATCTTTCTCAATGTAATTGAAGGATCAAATTCTTTACTGCTATACCGTTGAGACCGAAATTTTACCAGATTCACATGCCGCAAGAAACCTATGGCCAACAAGTGGAGGAAGAAAGCCACAAGGCAAAGTAGATCAAAATAGGCAACGACAGTGCAAAGCACTTTTCTTTTGGAAGTGAAGAGAAGTTGGAAATAGAGAAAGGGGGATGCTAATGCTCAGAGAAGTAAAAAAAAAGAAAAACTAAATAATGCTAGTAAACACAGATAACTTTTTCCAACCAAACAACGTCGTTTTGAGGTGTGTTAATGGGCATAAAACTGAAAGGCAGAGTATCTCCTAACATGCAGATACAACCGAGCGGCAGGTTATAAGAAGTTGCTTACCCATCCACACCTGCTACTTGCAGGTTTTCTACAATCAATTTTTTCTCTTTTAAGTTTGGCAGGACAAATATCCTCTTTTTGCAAGTTGAATTTTTAGTTTGACGAATAAAACACTTATGATCAGTCAATTATAAGAAAATATGAGCATCAACTCAAATTCTGAATTCATGCAGTTAATGATAAAGCCTTTGTTTTACCTATATATATATATATATCTGATCATCTATTCCTTCCTTGTTCAAGTTGTTTGAAGTGAATGTTCAGTACTATCTCATAATCCGAAGTCGGTAGGTATGTAGCTTTTCTCGCTCTTCGATGGCTGCAGTATTTAGACTGATCACGTTTCTGCCTTTTCTCTTGGCATTTGTGATGATTTGGTTCTGTTTCGTTGGAGTGCCTTTGTTTTATTACAAAGAATTTTCTATTTAAAGCATTCTCAGACATTGTATTTGGACAATTTCTGTAGCTTTATCAAAATTTGTGGTGAGCCAATTTCTTTTTATGCAGCAAGTTAGTTACCCGTGTGATAGCAACATAATTTCTTTTTCTTGGTACTTTTTTTTTGATTTTGTATTCATTTGACATCACCTAACACTCTGCAAAAAGCATTGTTTACGGAATCGGTGGAATCGGACCGATTCCGACCGATTCCGGAATCGGATCGGTGGATTCCGATCCGATTCCATGCGTCATCTAATGGATTTCTTTACACTATTTTTCTACTTTTTTTAGGTGAACAATTTTGTGACATTCTTATTATTAACTAGATCCATGGCTAGTGTTTCGGATAGCACAGATCATCATATGGATAATCCAGAAACAAGTGCTACAAGTTAGTGAATCGAAATTTTGGTAATTTTTTTCTGATTCTGACTGTAGGCTTAGTACATTTAAAAAATTAATGTATAAATAATATGAGATTTGTTGACTTATTTTCTATAAAGTTTATCATATGATAAGCATTTGAAAATTTATCTGAATATTCACAACAAAGAAAATCAAAGTATCATCATTTCAATATAATAGAATCAGATTTAAAATAATTTAACTCCTATTGAAATCCAAGTAAAAGTGCACTAGTAGCTTATCAATTGTATTCTGATGAGTTTGCAGCCACAATCATACATGGGGCTTGGATTCCTACACGGGTACTTACCCAGCTGACAAGACCTCTGAGTGTCTCCATCCTAACTTGCCATGTCTCCATGAGACCTCAAAGAGAACACAGTGGTGGTGAGCCTTGGGGTCCATGAGCCCCCCCTTCTGGAACTTTTTTTTTTTCTGAAAGCTTAGAAGAGGATATATATCATAATCAATTTTCTCTCACAAAGTTTCGAAAATCTTCTGGGTATCAACCATGGATCATGAGGTTTGCAGCGTTTTGTATTATAGGCTTAGACCAAAATTTGATTGGGTTCAAAGTGTTAACAGGTATGGAGGATGGATTCAGGCATGTCAGCACACCATCGTGACACTCTCACAAGGAGGTATGAGTGGTTTGGGAGGTGATATCACCTAGTTAGCTCCCCTTGTACACCACCTTGTACTTGTTTAGACTAACCCAACCTTGGTAGTGTATATTAACACCATCGAGTTTATTATTGTTATATCTTGTAGTGTATGATTTACTTTTAAAGTTTTATAATTTATTGTTATATTTAAACTGACAAAATCTTTCCTTTTCGGTGCGTAACTAAAGTTAACATGAAATTTTTATGTCACGGCGTAAGTTAATCTGTTTCCAAATTGGTCATTTGTGATCAATGGAGTCCCGGGTCAAGAGCTCTTATTTAAGGGTCTAACAAGCTTGTCATCATGGATAACGGTGACATCACCGACGTGATTTTCTTTTTCTTTTTTTTTTTCGAGATTTAAGTTACGTGCCATGATTCAAGTATTCTGGCTAGACCTGCTCCTACGCGTCATCTAATGGATTTCTTTACACTATTTTTCTACTTTTTTTAGGTGAACAATTTTGTGACATTCTTATCATTAACTAGATCCATGGCTAGTGTTTCGGATAGCACAGATCATCATATGGATAATCCAGAAACAAGTGCTACACAAACACATAGAGGAAGAAAGCTCAGATCTAAGGTTTGGTTGGATTTTGAGAGAGTGACTAATGATGATGGTAGTATGTCAGCAATATGTAAATATTGTGAGAAACGTTTAGTTGGGGGTAGTACAAGTGGTACCAAACATTTAGCAAATCATACCGCAAAATGTGCCAATGCTCAAAGAATAATACAAGCAAGAGAAGTAGAACTTATGGATAATGCAACAAATGATGGAAATAATACTTTTGTTTTTGACAATGAGAAAAGTAGAGAAGATTTTGCCAAGATGGTCATTGTTCATCACTATCCATTCTCCATAAGTGAACATGCATTTTTTAGGCAATACATGAAAAATGTCCGTCCAGAAATTACATTGTTGTCTCGTAACACAGTTAAATCTGATTGCATGAAATTATACATGAAGGAAAAAGATAAAATCTTATTATTGTTCAAAAATCTTGATTGTAGAGTGAGTCTCACCTCAGACATGTGGACATCAATTGGTAATGTGGGTTATTTATGTTTGACCTCCCATTATATTGATGATGAATGGAAATTGAGAAAAAAGATAATCAATTTTGAGCATGTTGAAGCACCACATGGTCATAGAGAAATTAGAGATGTGTTACTTGACAAGTTGTTTGAATGGAATATACAAAGAAAATTGTTCTCAATTGTGTTGGATAATGCAAGTGCTAACAATAAGGCGGTGAAAGAATTGATAAGTGATACAACATTTAGGAAATTGTTAGTTCTTGATGGGTCTTTCTTTCATGTTCGTTGCGGTGCTCACATTACGAACTTGATTGTCCAAAGTGGTCTAAAAGAGATTGATGGTGTTATTTTGAAAGTACGGGAAAGTATAAAACATGTCAAATCTTCTCAGCTAAGGAAAGAGACTTTCAAAAAAGTAGTTAGAAGAGAAAATGGTCCTAAAAAGTCATTACTCCTTGATGTGCCTACTAGATGGAATTCCACATATTTGATGTTAGAAACAGCAATAGAGTTTAAAGATGTTTTCTCTGTTCTACACTTATATGATACTTCTTATGTGTATACACCATCTGATGATGACTGGGAAAATGTCAAGCATATTTTGGAGTGTCTAGTTGTATTTTATGAAGTTACTGAGAGACTGTCAGGAAGTAAATTTACAACAGCAAATCTTTGTTTTGGAGATATTTGTATCATTCATTTGACTTTAAAGCATTGGTGTTCTAATTCATTATCAATTATTTCTTTGATGGCTTCAAAGATGCTTATAAAATTTGAAAAATATTGGAAAAAGACAAATACTTTGCTTGCAATTGGAGCTATTTTAGATCCAAGGTTCAAATTAATTATGGTCAAATATTTTTTTGGAAAATTATATGATGACCAAGCTCAAGAGAAGATAGAAGATGTGAGAATTGGATTGCAAAATTTGTATGAAACATACGCAACTTCCAGTGTAGATACTTGCAATAAGTTTGATTTGTTGACATCCAAAAACAGAAGATCTAGTTTAACTACCTTGGCTGCTGGGTCAAAAAGAAAGGTGGGGGCATCTTCACAAAGCACATTAGCTACCTTATACATGGAATTTGATAGTTTTCTTCAAGAATCTTCTATGCTTCAATCTGAAAAAAATGATTTGCAAACATATCTCGAGGAACCCCCAATTCAAGAAGGTGATTTAGATATATTAAGTTGGTGGAAAGTTAACTCTTCAAAGTATCCAGTTCTTTCATGCATGGCACGTGATGTATTAGCTATCCCAATGTCTACTGTGGCATCAGAATCTGCTTTTAGCATGGAGGCAGAGTGCTAAATAAGTATAGAAGCTCATTAGATTCAACAACTGTTCAAGCATTGATCTGCACGGAGAGTTGGCTACGTGATGACACATGTAATCTTGATGTAACGGAAGAAGATTCACTTGCTACTATCTTTGCAAGTAGCAAGATAAATGAAGAGAATGAGGAACTGATACCAGAGATAGTGCATGTTGATGATTCATTTGCGGCATCTTCATCTTCTAATTAGGTAAGTTAATTTTTATCATGTAGTTTCATTTAACTTGTCTTCTTCAATTAAAATATTTTATGGATTGACTATGAGTCTCATAGAAATTATTATATTGCTCAGGAGGTTCTTCCTTTTCAAATTGAGTACCGAAGGTCATCATTTTGTTGGCACTGGGGCTCCGTAACTTGCCGATGGACGATTCGCTTCTCGCCCTTGATGTAGATCACCTTCAAAAGTACTATGGTACACAACCTTCATTTAGCTATATATGTTTTAAAGTGGAGACGACTTCCAAAAGGTAACCCCTCAGCAACACCCCTGATAACAGTAGGCAGTTTTTCATTTGATACCAGCCCTGTTAGGGCCTTCGATGCAAGAGTACGCACTTGAAGATTACTTTGTGTTGCACATTTCTTTATGAAAGGCATAAACAAAAAAGGATCCAATGCATCATTTACATCACCGCCGATAATAGAAGGCTTCAACCTGGATAACAGAATAAGAATGGGACATAAACTTGGGTGAATTGCCCTTGTGATATTTGATTCAGACGATTACGAGAGCCCATCTATAAGCATTTACGTAACAATCTTCAATCTGTCAAAGATAAACGCATGCAATGCGGGGTACCTAGAAGAGGAAAACACCTGGCGAGGTAAAACTTCATGGAAATAGCCCCATCTTATTAACAAAAAGTAAAACAATCCAATTTCGGTTCTCCGTAATCACTTCGAATGATGCATGGTTATGAGTGGGAACCTCACACAAAATGACTAAGTTCTCCAAGTTACGGAAGCTGCATGGTTATGAGTAGGGACCTCACACAAAATCACACGAGAGAGAGATTCGTAATTGCAAAAACATGGTAAAAGGATCGGGAATAAGCGAGTCTTTGTAAAGATCTAGAACCATTTCTTAAGAGAAATTCTGTTTTTACTTATTTTGAGGTCCTGAGATATTTTGATGCTTATGGAGATTTTTGTTTTAGCCATTTATGCATCAATTGGTAGGTGTCATGGGTCCTGTCCTTTTACGTACGACTGATGTAACTTTTAAAGCCATATATGGCGCCTCTGTTAGTGCCAATGCCTCTACAGCTCGAACAGAAAATCCAAACATGATGTTATTTTCACATACCATAGTTGGGGGGAGGGTGGCAGCTGCCGGTTGTGTAGATGGATTGGAAGCTAATCTGGAACCTAAGCGATGCCTAGAAAGGGCTCCCATTGATATACGTATACTCATTTTAATAATGAGAGCAGAAAATAATATTTTTGTTATATACACATATTATTCTGCATCTATTTCTTATCGCCCATATATTTTTGAATATTTACCACTTTACGTTTTTTTATGATCAGGTGGATCAATTGGTCAAAGGCTCAAAGCAAACGATTCTTTGCGAAGGACCCAATTTATTATCACTTCTTATTGACGAGTTTCAAAACCCATGGGTAGGATCGATGCGGTGATCACCCTTCAATTACTTCCAATGAGATTTGCAAGTGAGGAGATGTTAGGATATGATGCTTGGAAACTTTACTTGTAATGTTTCTATTTTAGTAAACTTAGATGTAAGAAATTTTTTACTTTTTGTAGTTCTTAATTGTCTTGTCAAATTATAAAGGAAGGTTGGTGTGAGTATTAGATCTGTAGAAGATATCCGGGCAAAGTTTATGATCAGATGATGTTGTTTGGGGCAATCTTTTATTTTTGGACTCCTAGAATCAGAAAATGGTTGATGCATTTCAATATTCTGATCTTGGTTTTCCACTGTTTTTTTATGATCAGATGATGTTGTTTCGGTTCTAATTGTGCAAAATGAATGTATAATTTTTGTCTTTTTAATATTTCTTTTGATTCTAATAATAGAAGTGGACTTAGGTATTGAGATGAGAATTTTTAGATTTTTTTTGTATTTCTATTTTAGTTACATAATGTGATTTGTTTCAAATCTTCATATAATTTGTTTTATAATTTTTATTGTAAAAAATTGATATATTTTAATGATTAATGGTTGGCTGCAAACATTTTTGGATGCAAATTTCGAAAAATTGATATTTTTTATCCTAGCGAATATTTTTGGATGACTTTTATGGCGTACAGTGTCCTGATAGTGGCTACAGTGTCATGACGTCGTGTTCACATATCGGGCTAACGGGCATATCCAGATCCAACGTGTAATTTTGGATTTGGATTTCAATCCGAATCCGACAAGGATCTGTTATCGGGTTTGTTATCGGATCTGGGTATACTTTATCAGATCTGGTTTTGGATCTCACTGGATCCAACCCGGATCCGGTCTGTTTACACCTCTATCTAAGGGTCTATGATGTCTCCTACATGCATTTAAGCCTCGAGGAATCATCGAAGGATCATCAATGGAAGAAATCAAGTGAAGAAGATTGACCACCCCTATGCTTGCACTTCGAACTACTAATGTGCCACCACCTCGACTGCATATATCCTTGAGGTGCCTGATCTCTGGGTGCATCCACTAGGGAGTATTCGAATCATCATTTTTCTTCCGTTTCTTAGTGTTATGTTCTCAATTTGTCATCTCTACATTTTTTAGCACTTTACTCTCTTGCATAAACCATAAAAACACCCCCCAAAGGGTTGGGGATCACTCCTAATCCAGTTCATATCTATCATTTTCTCATTAAATGCTTCCCTTTTTGAATAGCGACTATGCTTATTTAGAGCTAACCACATCACCCTTTTCTTGTTGCTTTGCAAATCGCAGGAACACATGTTGGAATGGAATAGATAAAACTTTCAAGTTCTTCTTCCTCGGCCACCAAAGAAGGAAGATTAGTCTTGCACTTACTCTACATTCGTAACCCAAGGTTCTTAGAAACTACACTCCCCCATCTCATCTTATCTCATCCTCTCAACATGCCATATGGTGCATTCAGAAGCTAGGTCTAAATATGTGGTGACCACAGTGGGACATCTGTGCTTAAAGCTTGCAATTATGTACGTGTTTTCATTTTTTGTTTTTCACTAGAAGCACTTGACCCCAAACGTTTCCTTTCTAAACATGACCTGCACTACTGCACATCTACTAAGCAAGCATATATTTCAGTTCCTACATGAACCACTACATTTGCAGCTCTACTTTTTGCTTTCCAATCATTTATTTTTGTTCATTTACTTCAAGTGTAAGGAATCATCCATTAAAATTTGGTACAGCGGAAGCGACGATTCCTATGGGTTCCTTTAGAATCCGTCTCAATCAGAACCGAACGACGAAAACCGAAAACTGATCAAATCGGGTTCGAATATACCTGATAGGGATTCATATAATCCCATGGAGAGGAAGGAGATGAGCTTCTCAAGCTCTTCAAACCGTTCAAGTGTCCGGTCTCCAGCAGTATCCACACGAACTTCATCCACAGCAGGTTCTCCCTTTGCGCCGGCCTCGAGAACTCTTCCCGAACGGAGCTCCATCGACCATGGACACCTTCTTGAGAGAGGAGGAGGTAGGGAGGAGGCTTGGGACGTGGTTTTCACCCTTGGCTTGATGGGGTTTGGCTGAAACCATTAGTATTTATAGAGAATTATGGAATTTTTCATAAAAACCCAAAATCTCTATAAATTACGTCCTTGCCCCTGTACTTGTGGATAAGTCCTTTTGTGTGTGACCCACTAGGCCCAATAACCTATTTGATTGAGGCCTAAATAAAATAGAACAAATTTATTTAATTTTAATTAAATCCGTTATCCGATAACAGATTAATCGGCCTACCGATCATGAAGGGTACAAGCCACATCCCATGATCCCAAATGGCTATGAGGATAATTTCATCTCCATTGAGCCTTTCCATCATCAGTTACCACATGGATATAAACCCTCATCCATCCAATGTCCCGGTCGGAAAGGAGTACGGCATCGACTGTCAACTCCTTAGTGTACCGACTCTATAGGATCATGTACTCGGAATTGGATCAATTGGAAAACTCCTTTTCCAATTATCCTATCTACCCTGGCCGGGGATTTAGAGTACTATCCCATAGGACATTCACTCTCACTTACCGAGAGTGGATGATCCCTTGTTGTCCGCTCAATTGCCTCCATCGGATTTTCCTTGTACCCGATCCATCGCTATATAGGACCATCTAAATTGTGATCCATAAGTCAATGGTCAAAGCACAAGTTCCACCCAACAAGGCATCTTTGGCGACTCAGGTCAAAGGTCCAACCATGCAACCGTGATGATAGAAAACCCTGATAGACAGTTCGGTAAGATACCATTCAGGGTTTCTAATTCGGTCAGTTCAGTGAACTCATTCAACTAATGAGCACCTGCATGTGTATCTCAGTGTCTCCACACTAATGACCAATGAGATCGGTCGTCCTCATCACATGAGAAGACATCACATACACTAGTCTATCCGGATCCTTGATGTCCCGTCTCAAGTATCCTATGATTAGGAACATTTAGATCAAATACCTCTAGATGATCAATCTCATTATCATGATCTCATCATGATTTAATCATCATTGTATTTGATCAAGGACTTCATTATGATATTCGCATCTAATAAGAGCTTATAATGAAGATTTGCCTAATTAATTGAATGAGATATTTCAAGAAAGGTCGAATCATATCATATATGATTGGCTTGTAGGGCATACATTTCTATCAATCTCCCACTTGCATAGCCAATCACCCATCTGACTGATCTGTATCAGCTCAAGGTGAAGCTCAAACACTCTTTGAGTAACTGCTTTAGTTAGTGGATCTGCAATGTTATTAGTGATAGATACTCTATCTTTAATTATATCTCTATAAACTGCAATCTCTTTGATTGTATGATATCGCCACAGAAGTTCTAAACTTTTGACGAGACATCAGCTCTACTCCATTATTTTCTCAAAACAATGATACACTTTCAGAGAAAATTGGGACAATCCCATATCAAATATGTAGATGAAAATCTTCATCTAGACTACTTCTCAAGTAGTGTGCAACCACTATGTAAACTTGTTTACATATGTTGTAAAATTTACAGTGTTCTATCGCATAGAACTCTTTTAGCTCACTGCATCATCATTATTCTGACTTAATATCAAACTTATTTGATTAGAAGCTTGTGTTTGTAAAACTACAAGACTTCAAGTCTTATCCTCCAGTGTATAGAGATACATCCTCAGTGCTTCTCAAGTACCAAATGATATATCTTTAAACTATCCAGTGACTCTCACCTGGATCTTCCTGATGAATGCTCATAACGCTTGTAGCATTAATCATTTCATGTACGTAGTATCATAAGTGTGATACACCCTATGACAAAAGCATAAGGGCTCTACTCATGTGATCTCTTTATCTCTCAAGAAGTCTACAAAGACAATACTTTAGAGAGATCAACTCCACACCACATAGGTAAGAAACCTATCTTGGAGTT
This sequence comes from Cryptocoryne crispatula var. balansae, assembly GCA_036172225.1. Classification (NCBI taxonomy): domain Eukaryota; kingdom Viridiplantae; phylum Streptophyta; class Magnoliopsida; order Alismatales; family Araceae; genus Cryptocoryne; species Cryptocoryne crispatula. The sequence continues at coordinate 384,896 of JAYDZW010000023.1, forward strand.
TATCATATCAAACCCTTTGACTATGGTGACTACGTACATTAACTAGGCATTGATTTTAGATCTATCTCCATAGATCTCAAAACCCAAATTATGTTTGGAGGATCAATTTGATAGCTAGGTTCACTTATGATAGCATACCTACTTCATTCTTAATGAGTAGTATGTCATCAACATAAAATGTCAAGAAAGTAAAAGCACTCCCACTTATCTTCTTGAATACACAAGGCTCCTCTTCGTTCTTAACGAAGTTATAAGATTTAATCCCATTAAACCTTATATACGATCTATGGGAAGCTTTACTTTAGTCCATAAATGAATTTAATACACACTCTTCTTGGATGTTATTGGGACTTGATTCCTAATAGTTGTATCACATACACCTGTTCCTCAAAATATTTTAGAGGAACACGATCTTAACATCCAATTAGCTTATTTTATAATCATAGTGTGTAACAATCAAAATCTGAATGGATTAATCCATGGAATAGGTAAAAGATCTCATCATAGTCAACCATTTGACTTCGATGATATCCTTTTCAGCTATTCTCACCTTTGAAGGTCTCTACCTTCTAATCCACTCCAATCTATTTTTTAGTGATCCATTTATTCCTTATGGATACTATACCCTTAGGTGGATCTATCAAGTTCTAAACTTGATTAGAATAGATAAATTTTATATCGGATTTTATTGTCTCTTCCCATTTATGAATTAATATCTCATATTGGTTCTTTATAAATCCTAGGATCAATATTCTTATTATCTTATGCCTCATTTCATCTATCAGAGATATGTCTCACATATCTCTTAGGTTGAATGGACACAAGTAAAGACCTATGAATTGTTCTTGTGTAATTATTAACTAGCACCTTAATAGAAGTGTTATTGGGTTGTGGGACTGGAACATCTTCCATATATACCTTGCTCCCACTATCTTTTTTTTTAAGAATGAACTTTTCTTTTAGAAATATAGTGAGCTGAGCAACACATACCCTTGTTCATAAGGGTGGTATATTAATATCCAAAAGTTTCCTTAGGATATCCCACAAGACAACACTTCATAGTCATATATTTCAACTTGTTAGAGTCATACTTCTTCACCATGTCAGACATTCCGAAACCTTAAGTTGCTTAAGGTCAAGTTTTAACCCCTTTTCTATATCCTATATGAAATAATCAAAACAGACTTAGAAGGTACCTATTAAGATCAAGTGGTTATAATGAGTACTTAGCCAAAATTAGACAAAGAGGAATTTTGCAAAGCTTGTCATTGTTCATATTATGTCTTACATAATATGGCTTCTCATTTTTGCTACTCATTTAAGCTAAAATGTGTAAAGATGTGTCCATTAGATTCTTTCCATTAGTATCTCTACTTCATTCTTAATCTTAGATAATTTCTCAAAGGTCTTAGATTTGTACTTCATAAAGTACATGTATCCATACCTAGAGACATCATCTTTGAAATAATGAAGTAGAAATATTCTTCTTTAGCCTTACTAGATATGGTCTAACATACATCTAGATATACGAGTTCTAATAACTTATTAACCCATTATCCATGTCTATAAAAAGCTAAAGTGTAGATTGATCTAAATCAACCCATTTCCTCTTAAAAGGAGTATTCACACATAACATGAGAGCTAACATATCAAATATGATTAAACAATTCATTAAGCTCCCACTAGCAAACACTTTGCCATTCAATCTATTAGAACATCTATTAATTTCATAGCTTAGAATAAATCAACATTTATTCAAGCCGGAAATCATATAATGTTCTTGTAAAAGGATATAATAGCAATCTTAATTATTAAGACATCTTCATAAGGCTATTAAAGAATTGGACCTCCCACTAATAATGATGCAACTTTTGCACCATTTCATATGTAGATCAACATCTTCTTTATCAAGTCTTCATTTACTTTCCATCATCTACAACTCTTTGTAGACATAAGATCCATATCTGGTATCTCATACCATTAGATGCATCCATAATATCTAATATTATGATATACACATATAGTATCTAATACTATTAAGTGTATATTTAAAACAAGTAAATGTCATTGACTTGGATACATGAAGCTTCTCAAACTCCACCTTTGCATTATGTACAATACACTTTTCACTTCCTCTTCCACTTACCATCATCATGATAATGTAAGAATTCTGTCTTAATCTGGCTTTATTATCTTGACCACCATCTTTAACTATTAACTATCTCCTATTTCTGTCTAACGATTTTACTTCTTTCTATTGGTCTCACCAACAAGAAGTAATTAAGATGTATTGTTGTTCTAACTTGCCCTTTAGTTAGCTCATCAATATGAGCCATGATGGATTTCATATCCATCTATCCATGTTGTCTCTACAATTTATATCTCATAGAGACTAACATCTAGTTTAAGACAAACAATGCATCTTGTCTATAAGATAAGATCTTATCTTTCTTTCATATTATTAGATAATTTAGGAGACACCTACTTCTCAAGTAGGATAGTTAATTGGTAAACTATGAGAACAATTCTCTTAGTTCTAAATCGGTCTAAGAAGTGTGAGCCATTAAGCTATTTGGCATCTAGTATGCCATACTAATGGTGGTTTATTATCGTATTCTACAACTGAGATATAATTTTATCAATATAACATTGCAGACATTCATGAAATTAAGATATGATCTTTCATTCTAATTTATGCTCCCACTAATTATCGACGAATTTACATAACCCTCATTATGCAAAGACGGGATATCATGATGAAATCCTAGTGGAGACTAAGACTCTATTAACTTTATGGTGATGATCTTGTGGTAGCATAACAAATCACCCCATACTTAATAGTTTGGCAACTATTGTTAGTTGCAACTCTTACAATACTTAGTCATTTAGCCTCTAGAGTTATGACCTTGTGATAGCACAACAAGCCATATACTCTAGTTAGGTCAAACCCGCTTGTTACATTATGAGAATGGATTATCACACAACCCTTGTGGTAGCACAACAAAGCCATGCAAATGGTCCACCCCAAGGTTCGGCAAATGTCTTAGCCATGATCACCAATCCCTTGGTGAATGGGCCTTGTGGTAGCACAACAAACCCATCCAATCTAAGATTAGCTCATCAATACCATAACAACAGGAGGCTATGTGAGTCATTCTTAATGTAACACATTTATCAACCTAATTATGACAAGGAGAGATTTTATTTTAGTCTCATCAATAATATGTGCTAAGTATATATAATACCTATAGAATATCATATATCTAAGGTATAACTTGTTGCACACATCCACATATCAAATATGCATAAAAATAGGTGATCATGGACTTAACCCTAAGCATGCACCTAAGGCACCCCTATTGGTGCAAATCCTTGCTTCAAATGCTTGAGTTGGCATGCTCCTACTTCAGAAGGGTGCTTCTCCAAGTGGTCCCTCTCTCAAACCTTCCACGAACCTGCTTCTAACTCTTACAAGCGGCTTAAGGATATGCAGACCCACAAATGTACATAACTTAATAAGAAATCTTAGTTTTAACCAAGGGGAGTACATTAATGGAGGGAGGTAGAATGTACAATCAGATTGTATAGAGAGAGAGGAGGCACACGCAGGCGCCATTTAATAACATAACCAACACAATTAAAAGCAATCACAAGTCAAGCACAGTTAAGTCCATGATCACCTTTATACACATACTAACATTCATGACATGAATAAAGAGCGCATACGTAATAATTATATGAGATATATCATATATGTCAGCATAAAATTATATACTATATTTTTGAAATTCTCAATTTCAGGCATGTCGAATTTTGTAAAATAAATAGCATGAAAATAACATGACAACAATATATAAACAATTTATATGAAATAAACATACACATCTAAACTATTTAGAACATTCATGCATTCCCAATATTGTGCAAAGTCAGAAATTAATGTCCCAATTTATATTTTTTAAAATTTCATTTTACAAAATTAATTAAGATATTAAATATTTAAGTTAAACCTTTAGAACAATTTTAAAATTTAACCATGAGTGAATCTATGTAAATAGAGTTTATCATTATCTAACATGTTATTAAACACTTTAAAACATGTTAAATAATATTACAGAATTTTTAAAATTTTTTCTGGAAATTTATGGCAACTTTTTGGATTTTTCTATGATTTTAAAATTTTAAAATCATTAGAAAAAGAGTTGGCGCATTGTGCCGCTCATGGCGGCGCACTGCGCCCGTCGAGTGTGCGCCCGTGTGCGCCGCCGCCACGGCCGCGGCGTCTGCGCCGTCGGTGCACCAGCCCGACGCGCGTGGTCCCGCGCTCAGGCTCCCGGTGAAACCGGTGTTGACTCGGATCTAGATCCGGGTCCGGATCGGATCCTCCTTCTCCGCCCGATAAGGTCACGGCCGGTGCACTGTTCATCCGAAGGAAGTCCATCCCATAGAATCGGACTTATCTCCTTACTCAGACCTCCGAAAAATCCGAAAACATATGCGTTGGAATCCTTATCAAATAGGGAATCCAAAAAAATCAGCTTAATATTCAGGAAAAATACCAATAGACCGAAAAATGAATAAGAAGAGTCGGCAGTCACCGAGATTCCGTAGCAGAAATCTCCATTTTGCAACGAGGATAACTCCTTATCCCAGAAGCAAAATATTCTAAAAAAATACAATTTATAATACTCATTAAATTATGTTTCTAAATATGTATATATCCCTTCAGAGAAAAATTCTTCAGCAATGGGAAATCAGGAAGAAACACATCGGCGCCGCCAGACTCCGCAGAACCCTAGTTCGCCAGAAAACTCAAAAATTCTCTCCCTCCGCCGTCGTTCAAATCTGGAGATCAAAGGGAAAGGTTAGGTAATCATATTAACCATCTCCTAAACCTTTTCCAAGCCTAAATTTCATCTGTGGACAGAGATTTCACCAAATCCCCAAATCCGGGTATCGATTCGGGCATGACAGAAACACCAAATTTTGAGACTTCTCCCGAACACTACAGAGATCCAAACTTTAAATGGTTTGTGGCGTTAGAAAGCCCTATATCAAGATATTATATTGGAGCCAACCAATCTTTTATCTGAATCATACACTGATAATGGTGGCCTCGTCAAAACAGACGTTTGCACAGATTCGGGAACACATAAATAACATGAAATAATATCGATTCGATGCCGGTTTCAACCGAGACATGAACACAGCTCTGATACCACTGTAAGGAATCGTCTATAAAAATTTGGTGCAGCGGAAGCGACGATTCCTATGGGTTCTTTTATAATCTGTCTTAATCGGAACCGAACGACGAAAATCGAAAATCGATTAAATTGGGTTTGAATATACCTGATAGGGATTCATATAATCCTATGGAGAGGAAGAAGATGAGCTTCTCAAGCTCTTCAAACAGTTTAAATGTCCGATCTCCAGCAGTATCCACACGAACTTCATCCACAACAGGTTCTCCCTTGGCGCCGGCCTCGAGAACTCTTCCCGAATGGAGCTCCATCGACCATGGACACCTTCTAGAAAGAGTAGGAGGTAGGGAGGAGGCTAGGGATGCGGTTTTCTCCCTTGTCTTGATGGGTTTGGCTGAAACCTTTAGTATTTATAGAGAATTATGGAATTTTTCATAAAAATCCAAAATCTCTATAAATTATGTCCTTGCCCTTGTACTTGTGGATAAGTCCATTTGTGTGTGACCTACTAGGCCCAATATCCTATTTGGTTGAGGCCTAAATAAAATAGAATAATTCTATTTAATTTAATTAAATTTGTTATCCGATAACATATTAATCGGCCTATCGATCATGAAGGGTACAAGTCACATCCCATGATCCCAAATAGTTTGGGGATAATCTCATCTCCATTGAGCCTTTCCATCATCAGTTACCACATGGATATAAACCTTCATCCATCCAATGTCCCAGTCGGAAAGTAGTACGGTATCGACTGTCAACTCCTTAGTGTACCGACTCTATAGGATCCTGTACTCGGAATTGGATCAATTGGAAAACTCATTTTCCAATTATCCTATCTACCTTGGCCAGGGATTTAGAGTACTATCCCATAGGACATTCAATCTCACTTACCGAGAGTGGACGATTCCTTGTTGTTTGCTCAATTGCCTCCATCGAGTTTTCCTTGTGCCTAATCCATCGCTATACTGGACCATCTATACGGTGATACATAAGACAATGGTCAAAGCACAAGTTCCACCCAACAAGGAATCTTTGGTGACTCAGGTCAAAGGTCCAACCATGCAACCGTGATGATAGAAAACCCTGATAGATAGTTCGGTAAGATACCATTCAGGGTTTCTAATTCGGTCAGTTCAGTGAATTCATTCAACTAATAAGCACCTATAAGTGTATCTCAGTGTCTCCACACTATTGACCAATGAGATCGATCGTCCTCATCACATGAGAAGATATCACATACACTAGTCTATCCGGATCCTTGATGTCCCGTCTCAAGTATCCTATGACTAGGAACATTTAAATCAAATACCTCTAGATGATCAATCTCATTATCATGATTTCATCATGATTTAATCATCATTGTATTTGATCAAGGATTTCATTATGATATTCGCATCTAATAAGAGCTTATAATGAAGATTTACCTAATTAATTGAATGAGATGTTTCTAAAAAGGTCGAATCATATCATATATGATTGGCTTGTAAGGCATACATTTCTATCAGCACTTGAACTAGGGAAGCAACACCTTAACCCTAGTCTGGCCTCATTAGAAACTACTTGGAACAGGAATACAACTGGTAGATCGAGGAATCCACCGCCACCCTCCACGTTAACCACCTCTCTTCCGTTGCCAATTGAGCTGCCATCTCTGCTCCATAAACCATGATGTCTTACCCCCTTCATCCTTTTTGACTCATTGCCTTTTCAACCCACCTATTATGCCAAATCTTTCTATCTAACTAACAGAGACCATGCCCATACTGATGCTCACACCTCCCATTCACCCCAACCAACCCATAATTTGGCCACCCTCGCCGCCACTATGTACACCTTGCCAACATCTATGCTTGGCACACCTTGCTTAGCTACACTACCACAACTAGGGGTGAGCATTAAACGGCTTAAACTGAAAAACCAAACTGAACCGGCCTGTTTGGTTCGGTTGGGTTCAGTTTGAACCATGTTCGGTTTGGTTCAGTTTAGAAGTCCTCCAAACTGGTTTAAACCAAACCAAACCATTTAAACCGATTTAATTAAAAAGTATATAAAAACGGTTATAATATTATTAAAAATATATTTTTTATAATTTTTATAAGAAAATAATAATTATTTTGATTATTTTTAATTTAAAAACTATTATATATATGTAAAAAATAATTAATTAAAAAATATATGTATTTTTGGTTTAAATCAAACCAAACCGAATTGAAATTGGTTTGGTTTGGTTTTGTTTGAGGGGTTGAATCGGTTTGGTTCTATTTAGAAAAAAATGGCCCAAACCAGATCAAACCGAACCGTGCTCACCCCTAACCACAACTCATTTGTCTTGCCTCCCCTTGGGTTCTACCCAAACCAGCCTCCTGTTGAGAATCGGTCCAATCGGATTGGCACAACGAAAAATATTCGATTTCTCATATATCATTGTCTTGGTCACGATTGGAACTGAGGGACGTCGTCAAAATTGGTATTCGAAATAATTTTGAACATGTACCTTTGCGGGATTCAAATAATTCTTAAAGACTGGAGAAGATCGAGCATTCTCACGCTCGTTCAGCCACTCAAGTGTGTGGCCTCTAGTCATATCCATACGAGTTGCCTCCATAGTCGGGTTCTCCTTTGTGTCGGACCTTCCGACTTGCCTCAGATGAAGTCCCATCGACTCTCTATGGCCTATAGCATGGGGAAAAAATGAAGGAGAGAGGTAGGGATGAGTTTTGTAGCCTTGGCTTGTGGGGTTCATGCTCAATTAGCTATTATAAAAGAATTTGGTTTTTCACAAAAATCTCTCATTTCTCTATATTTACACCCTTACCCCCCAACTTATGGATTAACTTTTATGTGTGTGACCTACTAGGCCCAATAGTTCATTTGGTTAAGGCCTAATTAAAAGAACAACTTTTTTTAAATTAAATCTATAATCTCATAATAGATTTAATGACCTACCGATCATGAAGGGTATAAGCCACATCCTATGATCTCAAACAGCTTCGAGGTTAAACTCCTCTCCAAAGATCCTTTCCATCATTGGTTACCACACGGATATAAATCTTCGTCTATTCAATATCCTGGTCGGATAGGAGTATGGCATTGACTGTCAACTCCTAAATATACCGACACTATGGAATCTTGTACTCGTAATTGGATGAATTGGAAAACCCTTTTTCCAATTATCTTATCCACCTTGGCCAAAGATTTAGAGTACTATCCATAGGATATTCTCTTTCTCCTACCGAGAGTGGACAATCTCCTATTGTCCGCTCAATTCCCTCCACTGGGTTTTCTATATACCTAATCTATTAACTATACAGGACCACAATACTAAGTGATACATAAGTCAATAGTTAAAGTACATGGTACGCCCGGTAAGACATCTTTAGCTACTTAGGTAAAAGGTCCAATCGTGCAACTATGGGGATAGAATACCCTAGTCGACAGTTCAGTAAGATACCATTCAGGGATTCTATACTAGTCAATTCAATGAACTCATTCCTCTAATGAGCACCTGTGCATATATCTTAGTGTCCCCACACTGATGACTAATGAGATCGGTCATTCTCATCATATGAGAAGATATCATATACACTAATCTTGCCGAATTTTTGATGCCTCGTCTCGAAGATCCTACGACTAGAAACATTTAGAGTACAAGCTTCTAGATGATTGATCTCATTATCATGATCTCATCATGATTCAATCATCATTGCATGCAACCTAGGACTTCATTACGATAGGTGCATCTTGATAGTGTAAGTAATAAAGATTATGCCATTTATACTGAATAAGATATTATAAGAAATGTAAAGTCATATCACATATGATTGACTTGTAGGGCATACATTTTTATCACCTCCATGCCCCTTCCTAACCCAACCAAACCCTTCGCCTGTATCACCTTCTTCATCCACCACACCTCAACTTGTCACATTGTTGTGTAGTGGGCATATATTTTTGAGACTATTTACCCAGTTCGGGTTGTCAAGAATGATGCTTGCATAAGATCCTGAGAAAGAAAGTACATAATAGTTGCTACTTGGGACATCTTATGATTTGTTTAAACTCCTCTTCATAGAACTTTTACATCATCAATTACCACATAGATATAAATCTTCATCCATTCAATGTCTTGGTCGAATAGGAGTACGGCATTGACTGTCAACTCCTAAATATACCGACACTATGGAATCTTGTACTCATAATTGGATCAATTGGAAAATCCTTTTCCAATTATCCTATCTACCTTGGCTAAGGATTTATAGTACTATCCATTCTCTCTCTCTCTCTCCTATTGAGAGTGGATGATTCCCTATTGTCCGTTCAATTGCCTCCATCGGGTTTTTCAAATACCCAATCCATTAACTATATAGGACCACAATACTAAGTGATACATAAGTCAATAGTCAAAGTACATGGTATGCCCAAGAAGACATCTTTGGCGACTTAGGTAAAAGATTCAACCATGCAACCATGATGATAGAATACCCCGATCAATAGTTCGGTAAGATACCAATCAAGGATTCTATACTAGTCAATTCGGTGAACTCATTCCTCTAATGAGCACTCGTACATGTATCTCAGTGTCCCCACACTGATGACCAATGAGATCGGTCATTCTCATCATATGAGAAGATATCATATACACTAATCTTACCAAATTTTTAATGTCCCGTCTTGAGGATCCTACGACTAGGAACATTTAGAATACATGCTTCTAGATGATTGATCTCATTATCATGATTTCATCATGATTCAATCATCATTGAATGCAATGTATGACTTCATTACGATAGACGCATCTCGATAGTGCAAGTAATGAAGATTATGCCATTTATATTGAATAAGATATTACAAGAAATGTAAAATCATATCACATATGATTGGCTTGTAGGGCATACATTGTAGAGGCACAACGACAAGTGCCTCCTCTAGTGAGTGTCCTATAAAATACTATATGCCAAAATTGTATTAGTTATAGTGCACAATCATTTACTAAAAAAATAAATATGAAATTTTTACGTTCTTCTTCAGATGACCCCTTTGTTTTCTTTACGTCTCTCCCATATGCCTTAAAATTTCCGCATCTATGGATGGAGATCGCTCAAATGTAAAATGTTGCTACAAGTAGGAAGAATATATAGATTAGTAATTTTCAGGTAAAAAAAAACAAATAACCTGAAGTACTTTTATTTACCTCGAGATCTCTAAATATCACCTCTTTCTTGTCATCTGGAAGGGTCATGTAATCTTGTTTCCATAAATTACAATGTACCATGTTGTAGACTCCAAGATATGATGTGAACTCCTGGCTATTCAGACCTACACCCGATCCTCCAATGACCCGGACGTTCAAGGTCTGTCCAGGCGCTAATGTCTGCACATTATACGCCTTTACATGACCTCTCCCACATCTAGCAACTGTAGCTACATGCCAAAATTTCGAACACATTTAGAATGTGATGTTTATAAATCTACAAAATATAAAAAATTTGATATATACCTGAGGCGGAAGAAGATGGACAGTCTGTAGGGGGCGTCGCCGCAGTAGGCGAGTGTCAACCAACCAGGATGGTCCACATGATGGCATCGCATCCTGGGTAGGCTGAGATGGGGCCTGAGAACCACCAAACTAATGGGTGGATCCACCGGCTGTCCCACTCCTAGATGTATGTCGACTCTTGCTAAATTTCTTCATCTGCAATATAATCTTTCCAATTTAATCGGGTGGGGTTTGATGCCTTTTTCCAATTTAATCGGCTGGTTTGCTCGATCCAAGCCGAATTCTGGCTTGGATCGAGCAAACCGGCCGATTAGTTTGGAAAAAGGCATCAAACCCCACCTCAAGAAAAAGGCATCAAACCCCACCCCAAGGCCGGTTTGCCCGATCCAAGTCGAATTCTGGCTTAGATCAGGCAAACCAGCCTTGGGGTGGGGTTTGATGCCTTTTTCCAATTTAATCGGCCGGTTTGCCCGATCCAAGCCGGATTCCGGCTTGGATCGGGCAAACCGGCCTTGGGGTGGGGTTTTATGCCTTTTCCAAACTAATCGGCTGGTTTACGCGATCCAAGCCAAATTCTGGCCAAACCATTCCATGTCGATTTCGAACAATCACATTTCCACTTCTATGTGATAGGTTGTTTGTAGTTGTACATCTTCATCGGCTACACCAAATGCGACGAGTACGCTCACAAGTTCATCTTGATATGGTTCTACTTCATCATCGCTCCCTTCCAATAAGTTATAGTAGTTACGTGGAAGTGATTTCACTAGTATCACCCATCCCTTACTCATGTTGTCTTTCACATAAAAAACTTGTTCGACTTGATTTGCAAGTGCAAACGGTTAATCTATCCTTAATTGCCTTTGTGTATTCAATGAAATAAATCCATACTCATTAATCTTAAATCCTCTATCCTTATTGTACACATCCCACCATTGACATTCAAACAATACTAAACGACTATTCCTATCAAACGATACCTCAACTATATCTAAAATTCATCCATAATATCCATCACAATCAGATGGAAGTTCTGCATTTACAATGACCCCACATAGTTGAGTTAACTTGGTTGAATCTGAATTCATCGTCCAAAATCTAAATCCATTGCAAATATACCCGGATAATGAAGATGTAAAATGGGATGGACCAAGAGATAAAATCTCTAGATCCTTACTATATCTAAAAGACCCTGTGTTTCTTAATTCTGTAACGTGTGCTATAAACCAGACCGAAAAACTACACTCGTTCCTACCTCCGTTAATAAGAGCATCATTATATTTCTGACGAAAATAATCGATATCATTAATTTGATTTAACACATATGAGTGGATTAAAGCTTGTTCTCTTTCCATTAACATTCTAGGGACACGAGTGCATCTCAACGGACGTCCAACTGCCTTAAACATTGAACCATGCTCATGATCATCATCATAGGGACCACCATCGTAGTTCCGATCTCTCCCATCTTCGTTTTCATGTCGCATGTACAAAGAAATAAACTGCGTGCACTCCTCTACCAAATAGCCCTGGGCAATGGAACCTTTAACTCTCGCCTTGTTGCCGACATAATCTTTCAATCTCTTTAAATATCTTTCAATTGGATACATCCACCGGTATTGAACTGGTCCGGACATTCTAGCTTCGTAAGCCAAATGCACAACAAGGTGAAAACCATAACATCAAAAAATGATGGTGGAAAGATTTGTTCTAACTTACACATTGTGATTGCAATCTTTGATTCCCAATCCCTTAAAATACTAGTATCTAAAACCTTAGCACAAATGACTTTAAAATACTGACATAACTCTACAATGGGCTTGAGTATGTCCTTTGGTACGATCCCTTGAAAAGCCAGAGGAATAATCACTTGCATCATTACATGACAATCATGACTTTTTAGTCCACTAATGATCCTACTATTTAGATCTACGCACCTACTCAAATTTGATGAATACCCATCCGGCACTCGAATGCTCTTTACAATTTCGAGGATGCAAGTTTTTTGTGCGTTACTCAGCTTATAAATAGCATCTAGAAACCTAGATGTACTCTCATGTGGATGCAACTCTGGACGGATTTCTAACTCTATCAATTCTTTTCTCGAGTTCAGATTGTCTTTATCCGATCCTAATAGGTTGAGCATATCTAAAATATTGTCATACATATTCTTCTCAACGTGCATGACGTCTAAATGATGTCGAACAATCAGGGACGCCTAATATGGCAGTTGCTCAAAGAAGATATTTCTTTTCTTCCAATTCTTGTTTTTTTTGCCAAATTCTTTCTAAAGCTCTCTAAATCTTTCTTAAATGTTTTTCCGAATCTTATAGGGTCAGTCTCCTATTGTTGTCTCCAAATCTCATGTCCGGTTAGCATCTTTGGTGTACCCCTCTCACACTGTCAACCATTAAATAGATGTGCTATGGGTAAGAATCGCCGATGTCCTAAATAACATTATTTCCGACTATGAACTAGTCGAATCGAATTTGTTTCCTCATTACATATTGGACATGCTTATTTTCCCTTAGTACTCCATCTGGATAGGTTGACATAAGCTGGAAAATCGTTTATGGTACCCAACAATATGGCTCTCAATAAAAAATTCTCTTTCTCTAAAACATCGTATGTCTCCAATCCGATCTCCCACAAATACCTTAACCCTTCCACCAAAGGCTGTAAGTATACATCGATATCATTTCCGGGGGCTCTTGGACCCGGTATTAGACATGAAATCATCATGTTAGCCACTTTCATACACATCCATGGTAATAAGTTATAAACCAATGTAACTATATACCACACACTATACTTTGAAGACATGTTGCCAAATGGGTTAAAACCATTGGCGACCAATCCAAGCCGAATGTTGTGTTTTTCTGACGCAAAATCCGGATAAAGTTCATCCACTCTTTTCCAAGCGGGAGAATCGGCTGGACGACGCATTTCACCTCTCGATATGTACGAACGTTGCTCACTATGCCATGACATCCACCTAGTAGTGTTTGTTGATATAAACAAACGTTGCAACCTATCTTTTAAAGGAAAGTAATGTAATATCTTCCATGCCACCTTCTTACTCTTATGTTCTTGATCGTCTTTGTATACGGGAGACTCACATTGTGGACAACTAATTCTAAGTTCATTCTCTTTCCAAAAGAGAACACAATTGTTCTTACATGCATTTATCTTTTCGTAACTAAGTCCTAAGTCCTTAATAATTTTCTTAAGTTCATACCAAGGGTTAGGAACACTTGCATCCTTGGGTAATATATCCTTAAATAAAGACAATATACTATTCATGCATTTTTCAATCAAACCATTTACTGACTTCAACTGAATCAACTTTAAAATAAATTTTAACTTAGATATTTCCGTGCATCCTTCATATAATGGTGTTTCCGCATCTCTTAATAGCAAGAAATGCTTGTGTGTTTCTATACTGATAGAAATGTATGCCCTACAAGCCAATCATATATGATATGATTCGACATTTCTAGGAATATCTCATTCAATTAAATAGGCAAAACTTCGTTACTAACTTTTATTAGAAGCGTATATCGTAAAGAAGTTCTTGATCACATGCAATGATGATTGAATCATGATGAGATCATGATAATGAGATCGATCATCTAGAGGTATGTGATCTAAATGTTCTTAGTCATAGGATTCTTGAGATGGGACATCAAGAATCCAGATAGACTAGTGTGTGTGATGTCTTCTCATATGATGAGAATGACCGATCTCATTGGTCATCAGTGTGGGGACACTGAGATACACACACAGGTGCTCATTAGTGGAATGAGTTCACTGAATTGACCAATTTAGGAAAACCTGATCGGTATCTTACCGAACTATCTATCAGGTTATTCTTACATCTCAATAAACGAGGGTTGGATTTTTGACCTGAGTCGCCAAAGATGTCTTGCCAGGCGTACTATGTACTTTGACTATTGACTGATGGATCACTTAGTATTGTGGCCCTATATAGTTAATGGATTGGGTATATGGGAAACCTGTTGGAGGCAATTGAGCGGACAATAGGGTATCGTTCACTCTCAGTAGGAGAGAGAGAATGTCCTATGGATAGTACTCTAAATCCTTAGCCAAGGTACTTAGAATAATTGGAAAAGGAGTTTTCGAGTTGATCCATTCCTGAGTACAAAATTTCATAGAGTTGGAATACTTAGGGGTTGACAGTCAGTGCCGAACCCCTGACCAACCGGGACATTGTATGAATGAGGATTTAAATCCATGTGGTAATTGATGATGTAAAGGCTCAATGGATGTTATTTAACTCCGCAAAGTCATTTGGGATCATAGGATGTGGCTTGTACCCTTTATGATCAGAATGCCATAAAAATTGTTATCGGATAACAGTTTTGATTTAATTTAAAGGAATTGTTCTTTTAAATTAATTAAGGCTTCAACCAAATTGACTATTGGGCCTAGTGGGTCACACACAATAGATCTGGTTAATAAGATGAGGGCATGGATGCAATTTTATAGAAGTTTTGGGTTTTTGTGAAAAATTCTATCTTCTATATATAAATGGCTTATGAAGCCAAACCCTAACAAGCCATAGGGCTGGAGAATGTCCCAAGCATCCTCTCTTCCTCCTCTCTCCTCTAGAAGGCGATCTCCCATGGTCAAGCTAGGATCTGGAAGATTTCTGGAGGCCCGAAGGAAGGGAGAACTCGTCTATTGAAGCAGATCATTGCAGACACGCCAAATTTGCCTAATTCAGAGCATAAAACTCATGTTTTATAGGGTAATATGTGTGATTGATCTTATAATAATGCCGGGTCTTTTAAAGTTGATTTGGAGCTTGGCCGAATGAAATCAGATGTTTTTCGAAGTTTTCCGCAAAAAGCCATAATTTCCGAGCGAAAGCCACACGTAAATCATGTAAACACGGAAATTGGCTGAATTACCAATGCCTAATGATCATGCATTGAAGTTTATGGTCAGATTCACACTTCGGACAAGTTTTGTTGCATGCCGTGCCTTTCCGGTTTGCCATCGGAGTCATTTCGACCAGTATCGGATCTTCTGTTCACTTTCCTAACTTTAGGATAAAATTTTGAATTTTTTGAGGGTGTTATGTCTGATCCAATGCTATATAGATCTTCCTTGGCCTGTTATCTTTCCAACGCAACAAACGGCGTTGAATTCCGAGTTCGGGAGTGTTCGCAATGGCTTCCGAAAGAAGGACGCGCAAAAACAGTCCCATGCGCCCGTGTCCCTGGTCACATGCGCTCGGAACCCAGGGCACGTGCCCATGCGCCCTGCCAGTTAGGCACGTGACCTTGTGCGCTACCTTGAGGGCACATGCGCCCTACCCTTGAGGCATGAGGGAACTAGTTTTTCACCGGGACTCTACAGCTGAACGGATCGGGCAGATAAGACCAAAATTTTCGGAGAAGATAAGATGTGCCCTCACTGGGGGGCACATGCGCCCTACCCTTGAGGCACGAGGGAACCAGTTTTTCACCGGGACTCTACCGCTGAACGGATCAGGCAGATAAGACCAAAATTTTTGGAGAAGATAAGATGTGCCCTCACTGGGGGGCACATGCGCCTTGCACCAGGGCGCATGCGCCCTGGGGTAGGGCGCAATCACCCTATTTTGTAGGGTTGATAACACCCGTCGTTCTCCTATAAATTGAGGCCGATTCTGGTCATTCCAAAGGCATGTGCATGACCCCCCAGGCATCTCAAGACGTCCAACCTCCCTCCAAAATCAATTTTTTAATTTTTAGAGAGAGAATTTCGTGTTTTTAGAGAGAGAAAAGTCAGTTCAAGAGAGAGGAAGGTTGGTCTGCAGGTGATCTTCCTGGTCTGTCTTATTCGGCTTGTACAGCAGCGTGTGGTCGTCTTCTATCAGAGCTCTCTTCATCAAAGTTCTTCCTCTCCAAGTCTTCTTCAGTTTTCAATCAACGGCACTTGATTCTTAGATCGGGGATGGTCGTGACGAGCGCATAAGAAATGTCGCGCCTGACAGATCCTAGACTGTTGCTCGACTTTTTCGACAACCCAGATTTAGCCATATCTCTCTCTATTCTATTCAGAATCCTTCTGTTTTTCTTTATTTCTCTTTATTTCGTGATTCTCCATCCTCCTATATTTTTTTACATTTTTTTGCATTAGTTTTAGTCTGTTAATCCGAAAATAAAAAAAGAGGGGTTAGAGATAACCCGAATCTGGTTAGTTTCAAGTCAATTGTGTGTTTTATGTTATTTTCCTTACATATACTTCACTTTGTTTAGTTATAATTGTTTATTTCACTTATTTATTTGTCTCATAGAAAATTAAGCACCCACACGTTGAGGACTCTTCTTCATCGGTCGGCCGAAGAAGGAGAAGCTTTGACCCACACACTCTTCACGCTAAGGTACACACGGTCAATCTTTAATTTCATAAATCGAAACCCACGGTTCCTGGCAACCACATGTTTTAAATTCCTTCTTCTCATCCTCCTCCCACATGACCCGAACCGTCTCTTTGGTGATCGAGCGATGCCAAGGGATGAAAGTTCGGGGATCAATGTGAGTGTGGGACCGAGGTGAGAGTTGCTTTCCATGTTTTCTTTCTTTCTTTCTCATCCCCTCTTGAGGTGACGATATGGATTCACGGACTTCCCTGAAAAGGAGAGAGGCCCGTTGAATTTTCAGAGTCGACAATCGTGTGGATACCGCTAGAGACCGAACACTTGGACGGTTTTCAGCAAGGAGGAATGTCCTCTCTTCATCCATGGTGAGGGATTTGAGAAATCCCATGAGGTACTCTCGTTCTACTTCATATTCGGTTCCTGGTTTTACTCGTTCGGCATCGATCAAGGCAAAGATCATGGTTTTATGGAATCAAAACTTTTCCGCTACCATGTATTGATTCCTTACATATACTTGGTTCACCTTCATGATGTATAGATGGTCCTTGAATATTTTGAATGTCTTCAAGCATTTCTATTACATCGTCATTTAAATTGTCATGTTGTGCTTCATCTAATTAAACTTCATTAACGATACTTAAACTATGTTCAATTTCTCCATGATTTATCCACGTTCGATAATTGGACCATATGCCATCACATATTAGATGTTCTTTAACTACATCCCTTTTTAAAGAAAATGTGTTACAACACCATTTACATGGACATTGAATCAAAGTTTTGTCTACTCCATGTCTAAATCGAGTCCTACATTCATCGTAAGCATAATCTAGAAATTCTTCTACTCCTTGAAGATACCTAGGACTTAATCTGTTAGGAATATCTATCCAAAACTTATCTAAGCACCTTGTCATGTGTTAATATAAATAAAGATATATATGCACAAAAATAAACAATGATATAAACAAAACAAAATAAACACAAACCGAACCACCTCCAAGAGAAGAAAGTCTCGAATGAGAATGTTGTTTGAAACTACCTGAAAATAAGAAATAAAGCCGACATAATATAAACATATTAATGCCATTGCATTTCAAAGAGCAAAATTGATTTTGTAGGTAACGCCAATTTGTAGCAGGCAGCGGCAAAATTGATTTTGTAGGTAACGCCAATTTGTAGCAAGGAGGCAGAGGCGGCGGCGGTGCAAGGAGGCAGCAGGCAGCGGCACGGAGGCAGCACGGCGGAGGCGGCGGCGACGGCAGCGCGATGACGACAGCGTGGCGGCAGCAGCAAGCTGGCGGCGGCAGCAACGCATCGAGAAGCAAGCGAGGGGGGGAGAGGGAAGGGGCCGATGGGGGTTTGGAAAACCCTTAATTTATTGGCGACGGCTGAAGTTGTCGCAATTGGTACATTTAAGTACAACAGCGATGGCTAAAGCCGTCGCAAACATTGGTCGACTGTTGAACGGTCAAAAAAAATTATTATGACGGCTTGCAGCTGTTGCTATTAACTAAATTGACGACAGCTTTCGCCACCCATCGCCATTTACCCGACTCGATGAGTGTTTCAGGTGCATTTTCTGGTTTGGCGACGGCTTGGGCTGTCGCTAATAAGAGTAATTGTGACGGCATGGTTGAGCCGTCGCTTATAACTTAGTAATTGTCGACGGCTTTAATGGGGACGGCTTGAGCCGTCGCCATTAAGTGTTATAGCGACGGCTAAACTAAGCTGTCGCCGTTAACCCGTCCCTAATAACATGATTTCTTGTAGTGATTGTTTGTTCAAATATTTCTATTAATAATTTATCTTTTCTTCATAAATTTAATTTTAATTTATAAACTTTATTTTTATCTATTTCGCAAGGTGCATTTTGAATTTTGTTGTATATTTCTTCATTGAATATTATTGTTTGTCGATTTGGGTCTTCTTGATTGTCTTCCATTTGATATATTTCAGAGGTTGATTCATCCTCTTTTATTGAATTTTGGGTAGTCATCGTATAAATATATTGAACATTGTTTTGTTAAAAAGGGTCATATTCATCAATAAGTTCATCAACATCGCTGTTACTATCATCATACTCTTCATCTGTGGAGTTAAATATGATATCGTCTTCACTTTCTATTATTAATTCGAATTTATAATGTTCAATGTCTGATAATTCATATCCTATTCTTACATCATAAATTTCTTCAACAATATTCATGTTGACAATATTAATTTGTCGTCTTTTAGGACACATGTGTTTCCTTTTAGGAACACGCACACAAAATATAATAATAGTATAGTTATCATTATTTAAATATATAAAATTATTATAAAAATAAATATTTATAATGTAATACATTTTAATAATTTAATAAATATTTAATATAAATCGCGAGGGTCTACTGTGGTGATGATGAAGATGATGAAGCGTTGTTGAAGCGATTGAAGCGAAGTGTTGATGCGCTGTAGCGTTGATGATGAAGAGAGACTAAGCGGAAGAAGAGTGGTGAGGGGCGGAAGAGTAGACACTCAAAAGGATCACTTATGCGTTGCTTGCAAGGTGCCTTCAATATATTTTTACAGCTCCTTATATAGGAGAACTTACGACACTATTCCGGACTCGAACAGATTTGAAGTCCAGAAAACCAGGGGCTCAATACCAGGGGCGCCCGTGGTTTTACAACAGTACAAGATTAGAATTTATTTTCGATCGGCTCCCCGAGGCTCAGATCGAATCCATTACAGTGACTGAACTTGACTTTAAAGGTAATATTTATCAAAGCGGGTGCAACTTTTGGGCCCCATCGTCCTTTGATATATATATTCCTTCTCAGCCTTTACAAAAAACGACATAGTTTTGTTACAATTATTGTCTTTGGAGGTGATACAAAGTTGCATCCTCCATGTCGTCATCTGCTTCGTCAGCCCATCTATCATTTATATTTTGCCAAAGTACCTTTGTTTTAGGTCCCAAAATATTGATATCCAGCCGTTGGTGGTAGCTGGGTCCTCCATGATGGCTTTTGTGCACAAGATTTCCTTCATCTCGAATCATGATTCTTCCATCCGTCCAAATTTAGGAACAGTTATTGGCCATTTTCTTTCATTTTTCATACCTCTGATATTTGTGTACTGCTCCTCTTCTTCATTGAAAAGATTGTTAAATTCTTTGTAATCTATATCATATGAATATTGTGGTCGAATTCTCCATATCTGTATTGAAGGAAAAGTATTTCCAATTTTTATTTCTTGGAATGTGGCGGTGATGTCTATTTCAAATACTTGGATGAGGCGAGGAATCCATTCAGCTATTGTTTTTATTATCATGGGGAAATTTAAGTTATTTATTTGTTCTCTGGTGACTATTATTTTATTTACTATACTTTTTTCAATGGCATAGATACTTTGTTCGTCTATTTCATGATGTACCAGAGTTATTCTTCTTTTCCCATTGTATTCAGTCAAGCAGTCTTCATATTCTATTATGAGTCTCAACATATGAGAGTCTCATATTTTGTCATTTATTATTTGTAATATTTTTGGTAGAAACTTTTCATTGATATAACTATAAAGAGCTATTCTTTTTGATTTTTCCAAAATTTTTGAGAACATAGAAGTATTTTCAAGGTAATTTATAATATTAAGTTGTTTTTCTGGTTCTTCTAGGTGAATATTTTTTTCAAGGAAAGGTAACATATGATTATGGCAAATATTAAGATAATCACTTCTTTCAACTGCATTTTGTTGTTTAAGATCTGTTATTTGGTCTTGTAGATGGATTATTGCATTTTGATGATATTTCACATTTGCTTCTAATGTAATTAAATATTCTTCCATATTCCTTATGGCTAAAATATATTTAGGATTACTTTGTAGTCCTCCAGTTGCTTTCCATAATTTATTGAGGTTTTCATAATTATTCTTACTCAAACTATTATTGCTCCTATAAGAGCTTCTAGCTTGAGCTATTTGGTGTATTACTTTTTGATTTTGTGTTTTTGCCATATCAATAATAATATTTCCTTCTGCAAAATTTATATTTATTTTTGGTTTTCCTTTATTAATAGGAGTAATATAGGATGAGGTATTCCTTGGTACTTCAATATTTTTGCTAGCTCCAACGCCAGCTTCAGACATATTTTTGCTGGTTCCAGACATATTTTTGAATGGTGCTTCTTTATTCTTCTTTGCTGCTTCAAGAAAGTTATTCTGCATTCTGAAAAGGTCGAGATAAATAATCAGCAACAATATTTTGATATCCAGGCAAAAAATGTATAGAGTAGCTATAATCCTCTAATTGCATCAACCAGCGTACTCTTCGGCTATTTTGATCTTCTTTTCTATTTTTAATATAATGATATAATTCTTTATTATCAGTATTAATTTTAAAAGTTGTTGGTAGTAACCAATATTTAAAACTTTTGATTGTTTTGAATATTGCCAAAAATTCTTTTTCGTAAGTAGAATAGTTTATTTTAGGTTTAGAGAATTTTCTAGAATTATATCCTACAACGTATTCTTTTTCTACAGTCAATATTCCTGCCCAATAAAGTTGGCTAGCATCAGTAGATACTACCAATTTATCAGTTTCTTTTGGTATAATGGTTTTTGGTATCTTTGTTATTGTAGATTTAATATATTTAATTTCCTTTTCTGCTTCTGGAGATAGTTTAATTCTTATTTTATCCGTTTCCCATCTTGTTATGATTTTATCATTTTCTTTTTTGTATTTTTTATTTTCTGAATTAATCTTTCCTTGTAATTCTTTTATTAATTCACTTAATCTAGGAATATATTTTCTTCCATAGTTTAGAATTCCTATAAAACTCCGTAATTGTTTAAGTGTTGTAAAAGTGTCTGGAAATTCTTTTATTTTACTTATAATATGATTTTGAAGTTCAATAGAACCTTGATCAATAATTTTTCCTAAATATTCTATTTTTTGTTTGCAAAGTTCAATTTTTTTAGGTGATAAGATTATACCATTTTTTATAAGAATTTCTCTTGTTATTTGTAGATGATGTTTATGTTCATTGTAATTGTTAGAAAAGACTAATATATCATCTATATAGACAACAATAAAATTGTCGTAATCTTTAAAGATTGAATTCATCTATTTTTGAAAAATTTGTGGAGCATTTTTTATTCCAAATGGCATTACATTCCATTCTAAGTGTTCATATGGTGTAGAAAATGAACTTAATTCTTTAGACTCTTGGTCTTCTAGTTTTATTTGCCAAAATCCTGATTTTGCATCAAATTTACTAAACCATTTTTTATTCTCGTAATTTTTTTAGGATACTATCACAACTAGGTATATGAAAACCATCGAATTTGGTATGTTTATTTATTTTTTTATAATTTATTACCATTCTTGCCTTACCTCTTTTTTGTTCCGAATGGTTTCTTACCATAAAGGCAGGTGAAATATGTGGGCTTCTGCTAGTTTGTATTAGATTTAATTTTTTTAATTTAGTAATTTGTGTTTGAAATTCTATTACATCTTCTTTAGAATAGACTAAGGGTTTTGTTCTTAGATTTTTTTCTTTATGTTCTGGTAGTAATTCTATTTTACAAAATCTTGGACTTCTATCCCATAATTTTAAAGGGTTTTCTGAGAATAATTCATTTAAACTATTTAGATAAGTATCTTGAAAACTTTCTTTAGATATATTTATTGGTGACTTAAAAATTCTTGGTACTATGAAATATCGAGGTATAAGAATTTTTTTATCATTTTTTGTAAAGGTATTAAACATCTTATCTATTATAATAGGTGAATATTTGTTTATAAAATTATTTCCTAGGATCATATTACTCAGTCCTTCTTTTATTATATATACTTCAGGAATAATGAATTCTTCTTCAATTTCATTTTGATCTAAAATGTATATAGAAACATTTCTAGATATTTTAGTTGAGTTAGTATTTTCCGCTTATCCACTAAATAATTGTGGTTTTTTAAGATCTTCGATTATGTTTATAGGCCAAGATTTTTCTTCTACAATACTCTTAGTTGCTCCTGAATCTAATATAGGAAAAAGATTATAGTTTTGCCCGTTTTCTAGTTTAATTTTAATACATATTCTGTTTATTTGTCTTGTTATTACTTCCATTAGATAAAATTGTAGATTTTATTAATTATAAGGTCTGCTAACTTGTTTCTCTTTTTTATTCGAATGATTGAAGATTTTTCAAAACTTTTAATTATTATAGTTACTTCTCCACTATATGTGGATTTTATAGTTCCTTCAATAATTTGTAAATCTACATTTTTTAACCAACCGTTTTTTCCTTTTATTATACCATAAAATTCTTCTGGTATTATAAATCCTAAACCAGTATATAAAATTTTCCTTTCTGTTGGTTGTAAGGTTACATTTTCATTTGATAATATTGTAAAACCTATTTCTGATTTCTCTGGACAATCTACAGTTTTATCATATTTAATAACATATATTTTGTAATCTTTAAATAAGTATTCTTTTATTTCTCTATTTAAAGGTCTTTCCATTCTTATCATATTTGATGAATCTGTTAAGATTTTTTCGACCGTTATTTGTTTAGATTCAATAGTAAAAGTAATTGTGTATGGATTTATTGTGATTGGATTATATTGATTTAAAATATCATTTCCAATTATTAATGCTACAGCATCAGGAGAAGTATAGAGAGTTTTAAATTTTAGATTATGAAGCTCTTTATTAACATCTTCAATTTTTAATTCGTTAATAATAGCAATATTTTCAAAAGTTACTATATTCCCATCGAATGTAATATATTGTTCTATATGATTACTTTTTTCAATATTTTCTTCTATGATTTTACTATTATTGTGTGATATAGAAGCTCCAGTATCAATAATAGCATTGATCCAAATAAATTTTATTGGACTTAGTTTAACTTGTACTTTAATCATAGTTAATTTAGGACATACTTTCTTGGCTATAGTCATTATTTCATTTTGATCATTTTTTAGATATTTATCTATACAATAAGAGTATCTAGGTTGTTCTATATCTTCTTCGTCAATATCTTTGATTGTTAGTCTACTAGAAGGGTATTCAAGATTTTTTAACTTAATCATTTTATTATCTATTATTAATTCTCTATTAATTTGAGGTTTATTTTTTTGTTTTAAGTCTTCTAAAGCTATATGCCATTCTTTAGGAAGACTAATTTTATCTATTTTAGGTTCAATTATTTTAGAATAGTTTTGTTGATCTTCTAACATTATTATATTTTGATTTACTGGTCTTGTTGGCATATCATTGTGTTCTGATAAACTTGATAATAATTTAGTTGTTATCGTTAATGGTTTGCTTCCAGGAGTCATTTCTATATTTCTAAGTTCGTGGTAAATATATAGGCCTTCGTCTATATTTTTATCATTTAGGCTTATTGAGTATTGAGGGAAAATTCTAAATTTTAAATATTGATAAATTAAATTGCTTTGTATCATTCCTATTATAGATTGCGCTGAATTTATAAATCGTTTATCTGCAATTATTATTGTTGTTGGCGAATCAATTCCTTTCCTAAAATTTGCTTTTATAGTAATATCTATCGCACCTAGATGTAAATATTTAATTTTATCTTTTATTTTAGAATTTTTTAACATATGAGTTATCTTTTCTTTATTTATAATTTGTATATTAGTAATAGACCTATTGGTTTCTACCGAGTCTATTGTTTGTTCAAATCTTTCTATTAATAATTTATCTTTTCTCCATAAATTTCATTTTAATTTGTAAACTTTATTTTTTTCTATTTCCCATGGAGCATTTTGAATTTTATTATATATCTCTTCATTAAAGATTATCATTTGTCTATTAGAATCATCTTGATTTTCTTCTATATTAAATATTTCAGAAGTTGACTTATCCTCTTTAGACGAATCTTGAGTAGTCATCATATAAATATATTGAACATTATTTTGTTGAAAAGGATCAAATTCATCTATAAGTTCTTCTATTTCATCATTGCTATCATAGTAATATTCTTCATCAGAAGAATTATAGACAATATCATCTTCACTTTCGGGTATTAACTCATATTCATAATTTTCTATATCTGAAAGTTCATATCCTATTCTTATATCATAAATTTCTTCAACAATATTCATATCAACTATATTTATTTGTCTTATTTTAGGACACATGTTTGCATAATGTCCTTCTTCTCCACATTTAAAACATTTACATTTTTTTTGTATTAGGTTTCTTTTTTTAAATATTGGCTTTTTGGATTTATAAAATTAGATTTAGATCTAACTTGAAATCTTTTCTTTCTATAAGGATATCTTCTTGTTCTTGGTTTATTAACAGAACTTTGACTTTGTGTTTTATAAGTTTTATGAGTTTTATAAGTTTTGGTTTTATCAGGTCCACCACGCTTCTTTGTATTTGGTCTACAACCATATAAAAGGGTTGGTAAGAGTTTTTCACAAGCACTATTTATATTAGTTGAATTAGAGTATTTTTGATATATATGTTTTGATTTATTAAATGATTGAATAATAGAGGTTTCTTTACAATAATTTCTAAAACAATTTATTGCACAATTTATTCTAGTTGAAAGACTATCGGTTCCTGCTCTTCTTAATTCTGTTTCTTTTAGAAATGTATGATAATAATCTTTTAATTTAGCATCCCAAGGAGATGGAAATTTATTAAAGTATTCTAATTCCCAATGATTCCAATTAGTGGGTGGTAATTTCCAAACATATGCAGAATAGTCTGTAGAGAATTTCGTTAAATAGCATATATTACATAATTTCATTTTTCCTAGAATAGTTTCTATATCATCAATATTTATAGTATCTGGTCTGGTTGAAGCAGTGAAGAATTGTAATAAAACAAATTGAAATTGCATTAATGCGCTTTCAAAAGAGGATTGTTCTCTTATATCCTGAAATATTTTTTGTTCATATTGTGATATTAATGCATAGGCTGCACTACCTCTCATTTTACTGATTATAAAGTCTATTAAATTGGGTGTAGTTAAATTTGGATATAAAATTGTAAAGAAAACATAGAATGACACCATTGTATTATATAGTCGGCTCTATGTTGTACTGGAATTGAGTCTATATTAAAATAGTTGTCTACTTGTATGTTATTTTCTCTTGGAGGAATTTTAATATTAGATTGGTACCAACTGCTTGGTGTTTTTTCTGTTCTTTTAGATTCAGTATTGATATTATAATCGTTCCAACTATAATAACCTTGCGGTCCCCAAGTGGCCGGTCTTTTACCGTATTGTTGTGTCCTTGGTATTTGTTGACTAGGTGAAGAGGCTTGAGCTCTAGATGTTTCTCCTTGTTCTATAGTGGGAGGGTTTTTCATTATTTCTTCAGTAGTATTTATATTAATTTTATTGAAGTTTAATTCTTCTATTGAATTTTTAGAAGATTGTGACATGATTTCAAAATCTGGTGCAAAATTATATTGTTTAAAAGTATCATAGTTTTGTTCATAATATTCTTGAATTTCATTTAGGTTTTTTAATTCTGGATTCATTGCGTAATTATTTATTTTAGTTTTTAAATGTTCTTTATATTGTAGGAATTGTTCAAATTCTGATTCTAGGCAAACATTAATTGTTTCGTGAGTATTATAAAATTTGAATATATCTTTATAATTAAAAATAAAATTCGGAGTCTGATTATAATTATATTTATGAGACAGTTTATGTGGAATTATAGAGTTCTCTTTAGGAATATTAAATTTATTTTCTATGGTTTTAAGGATTTTATACGAATTAATACCATAATCAATTATAATATTTTGTTGATTAAATATATTTTGGAAATTTTGCTTAACATCAGTTGTAGCTTCTTTATTATGAACTATATGTTTGTAATTATCTTTACTAGTACAGAAATTACTTTCTAAAAAACAATCATCACTACGTTCAGTAGACATTTTTATTCTAGATATTCTTGATTTTACTCAGATATTCCCCTTACGCTCAATCTCAGAGCAATGAGTACTTCTCACTGAGTATAATCAATACTACACACTAGAATAATAATGCTCACTAAATTTTACGAAGATGTTTTAAGACAGATAATTTCTATACTGACCTTGCTCTGATACCAAATCGCGAGGGTCTACTGTGGTGATGATGAAGATGATGAAGAAAAGCTTGTGCATATATATTTGTAATATATTTATAACATATAATATATATTTGGATACATAATATAGTATGTTTATTAGTATCTTATTTAAAAATATAATAATTATATAATGTAAGAATTTTAATTTTTTTATGAATATTTAATATTTATTATATATTTAAATATTTTTATATTAATACTAAATAATATACTCCATCTCCTTCTCGTCGCCGTCGTCCGCCTCGTCGCGGTCGTCTTCACCGCGCTCCCTCTCTCTCCCCCGCGGCCGCCCAATCCCTTCTCGCCGTCTCTCTCTCACTCGTTCGTCACCCCGTTCTCCTCCTCCTCGCCGCTATTCCCCGTCTCCCCTGTTTTACCGCTTCCATGCGAGCTCCCTGCCGCCGCCTTCCCTTCCTGATCCGGCCCTCCCTCTTCTTTCCCTTCCTTCCCAACGCCGTCATCGTCGCCTCCGCCGCCGCGGCCGCTGTCCTCCTCCTCCGTGCGCCGCGCGCTCGGCCGGCCGCCGCATCATCGCCGTGACGCCCGCTCTCTTTCTCCCTCTTCCCGTCGCGCGCCCATGCGAACGCGACGCGGCCGCAACGCCCCGTCCCCCTGTGCACCGCCTCACGAGCGCCGCCGTACGCCGTTGCGCACGCGTGCCTCGCACGCGCTTCCCATGAGCCACCACGCAGCCGCAGTGTGCCGCGGCGTTGTGCGCCGCCGTGTCTACTGCCCCGGCCGCCGCCGTGGCCAAATCTTCTCGTCGCCGTGCCCGCACTCGGCACTTCCCCTACCTTTTCCCCGTTGGCCAGCACCTCCCATGCTGCATCCTGCGCACCGACACAGCCGCAATCACCTTCCATGTGCGCGCTTCACGCACTGCATCATCCCCACCCCCAAGTCATCTTTTCTCTCACCTTCCTTTTGCATGGCCCATGCACGTACATGACCACAGAAAGAAACGGGAATGTGTCACCCACGGACGCGTCCGGTGACGAGAAAATTTTTAAATTAACAAGGTTAATGGGGGTGTTTGGTCGCACGATAATTTTTTGTACATTTTCATGATAAAAAATTATATTAAAATAAAAAGTGAACCAACTCATGACATAAAATTATTATGTTTGGAGGGATGTGATAACAAAAAAGAGTAATTATCATTCATGATCAAACAAAATGAGAGATCATAAAAAAGAAAGAAAGAGGTGAGAATATCTTTTTTTTGTTTAAGAAGAAAATCACTTTCAAAATATAAAATTGTCAAGATTACCAAACACCTTTTTTAAACAAGTTTTCCTACAATTTTTAAAAATTAAAATAAAAATCTCCATTATCATGCGACCAAACACCCCATAAGTTTATTTGCGGGAATGACACACTAAAATTCTTTTTCCGAAACTAGGGTTTGATCAAAGGGCGGTAGTGACTTCAGAATGGGACGGGAGAAATTGTCAAACTTTCCAATGGGTGTGACAAGGTCACTGAGGAGACCAACGACTTTGCATTAGTTGCTGGCAACCATAGCAACTCTGCATGAAAGTTGTTAGACTTTCTAGTGACTTTGACACTACAACTGAATGGCCCAACGACTTCGCTGCCTCTCTCCTATCCCGGCTGGCCCTTCTCTCTCCTATCACATTGCCTACCCTCTCTTCCCTAGGGCCCCCCTTTATGCACTCTAATCTCTTCCTAAGGGTTTTTTCTTCTATTTTCTTTCACGACAAATTTTATATTATAAAAAAACAATAAAATGTAGAAAACGTATTGTATTGCGTAGTTTATGGGGTGTTTGGTTGCATGATAATTGAGGTTTTTATTTTAATTTTTAAAAATTGTAAGAAAACTTGTTAAAAGAGGTGTTTGACAACCATGACAATTTTATGTTTTGAAAGTGATTTTCTTCTTAAACAAAAAAAGAGGGTCTCACCTCTTTCTTTTTTCTTGTGGTCCCCCCACTTTGTTTGGTCATGTGCGGTGGTTACTCTTTTTTGTAATCACATCCCTCCAAACATGATAATTTTATGTCATGAGTTGGTTCACTTTTTATTTTAATACAATTTTTTATCATGAAAGTGTACAAAAAATTATCATGCAACCAAACACCCCATTAACTTTCTCCTATCTTGTTCTCGTTATTTTGTATCAAACATAAATATTAAATTTAAAATAATAAGTATAATAATATTAACATAAAAAATATTATTAAATATATTATAAAAAATAAATTTTTTTACTACATTTTATAATTTTCATATTTTAAATAAGATACTAATAAATATACTATATTATGTAATTAAGTAAATATTATAATTAAGATATTAATAAATATATTAAATATATTCTATATTATAAAAATATATTATAAAAAATAAATATTTATTAAATTATTAATTATACTTTAAATTTTTAAATATATGATAAAAATACAAAATATTATTTAATATTTAGTAAATTAATAAAATACACTGCATTATAGGTTGAATGATAAATATAGTTATCATTCTTGTATTAAGATTATAGTATTTAAGAACTATAATAGTAATAATTATTAAATATTATACATTGTAAGTGCAATAAAAATTAATTATATTAAGAAAAATATAATGTAATTAAGTATATATTATAATTAAGATATTAATAAATATATTAAATATATTCTATATTATAAACATATATTATAAAAATTAATTATTTATTAAATTATTTATTATACTTTATATTTTTAAATATATGATAAAAATAAAAAATATTATTTAATATTTAGTAAATTAATAAAATACACTACATTATGGGTTGAATAATAAATATAGTTATCATTCTTGTATTAAGATTATAGTATTTAAGAACTATAATACTAATAATTATTAAATATTATACATTGTAAGTGCAATAAAAAATTAATTATATTAAGAAAAATATAATGTTATTAAATATAAATTTGTAAAATATTATGTAAAGATATTAAAAAATATCTTTATATTCTTGTAATAATGGTAGGACTGGGTCATTCCATATTTTGTTGTCAATGAGGGTTTTAATTTCTGCCGACAGAATTTTTTAATATATTCATAGGGTGCCATTCATTTTTATTTTTGAAGCACATTGGAGAATATTATTGTGTTTTTCATGTAATTTATAATATTTAATTGTTCCTCTGGTTCTTCATTATTGATATTTTTCTCAATAAAGGAAATTAAATGATTATTGAAGATACCAATATAGTTGCTTCGTTCTATCATATTTTGCTTTCTGAGTTCTATTATTTGATTTTGAAGTGCCACATAGATATTTTGATGATGATGATTATTTTTTTCTAGCATTATAATGTATTCTTCCATGGTTCAAAGGGTTGTTATATATTTTGAGTTGTTCTGCAAGCCTCCGTTACTTTCCCTAATTTATTTAGATTCTCATAAGTTTTTTTACTTAAATTATTATTGCTCCTATAAGAACTTCTAGCTAGCTTGAGTTATTTGGTGTATTGCTTGTTGGTTTTGTGCTTTTGCCATATCAATAATAATATTTTCTTCTATAAAATTAATATTTATTTTTGGCTCACCTTTATTAATAGGTGTAATATAGGAATTTATTGAAATGTTCGTCCTAGGCATGATATTTGAAGAAAAGGCTGCATTGTCTTTATTTGCCATAGCTACTTGGAGGAAATTATTCTTCATTCTGAAAAGGTCGAGATAAATAATCAACAATCATATTTGATGTCCTGATAGAAAATGTATTGAGTAACTATAATCTTCTAACTGCATTAACCAAATGCCCTTCAACTATTTTGATCTTCTTTTCAATTTTTATTGTAATGATATAATCCTTTATTGTCGGTATTAATTCTAAAAGTGGTTTTTAATATTGCTAAATATTCTTTAAAACTTTTAATAGTTTTTAATATAGCTAAAAATTCCAATATTTTAATTTTAATTAAAAATTAACCAATATTTAAAACTTTTAATAGTTTTTAATATAGCTAAAAATTCTTTTTCATATGTAGAATAATTTATTTTAGGTTTAGAGAATTTTATAGAATTATATCCAACTATATCCTCTTTTTCTATAGTTAATATTCCTTCCCAGTATAGTTGACTGGCATTGGTTGATACTACTAATTTATCAGTTTCTTTAGGTATGATGCTTTTCGAGATCTTTGTTATTATATACTTGATATATTTAATTTTTTTATTTGCTTCCGGAGAGATTGTAATTTTTATTTTATCCATTTCCCACCGCATTACAATTTTATCATTTTCTTTTATAGACTTTTTGTTTTCTGAATTGATTTTTTCTTATAACTCTTTTGTTAATTCACTTAATCGAGGAATATATTTTCTTCCATAATTTAGAATTCCTATAAAACTTTGTAATTGTTTTAGGGTTGTAAAGGTATCTGGGAACTCTTTAATTTTACTTATAATATGACTCTAAAGTTCTATAAAGCCTTGGTCAATAATTTTTTCTAGATATTTGATTTTTTGTTTACAGAGCTCAATTTTTTTGGGTGATAGAATTATACCATTTTTAATGATATTTTTTTATTATTTGTAGATGATGTTTATGTTGGTTATAATCGTTAGAGAATACTAATATATCATTTATATAAACTATAATAAAGTCTTTGTAATCTTTAAAAATTGAGTTCATCCATTTTTGAAAGATTTGTGGAGTATTTTTTATTCTGAATGGCATTACATTCTATTCTAGATGTTCGTAAGGTGTAGAAAAAGAACTAAGTTCTTTAGACTCTTGGTTTTCTAATTTTATTTGCCAAAAACCTGACTTAGCATCAAATTTACTGAACCAGTTTTTGTTTTGTAATTTTTTTATGATACTATCACATCTAGGTACATGGAAACCATCGAATTTTGTATGTTTTTTTTTTATAATTTATTACCATTCTTGCTTTCTTCTTTTTTGTTCTGAATGATTTCTTACCATGAAGGTTGGAGATATATGTGGACTTCGACTTGTTTGGATTATATTCATTTGTTTTTGTTCAGTAATTTGTTTTTGAAATTCTAACATATCTTCTATGGATTAAACTAATGGTTTTGTTCTTAGATTTTTTTCCTTTATGTTCTGGTATAAGTTCTATTTTACAATATCTTGGGCTTTTGTGGAATAATTTTAAAGGGTTTTCGTGAGAATAGTTCGGTTAAACTATTTATATATGTTTCTTGAAAACTCTCTTTTGATTTGTTTATTAGAAATTTAAGCATTACTATCATCATACTCTTCATCCGTGGAGTTATAAATTGATGAAAACAATAACAAGACGAGATAAACCGAATATGTATTAAAATTAAACTAAAAATGGGCAAAACTATAACATTTTTCTTATATTGGACTCAGGAGCCACAAAAAGTAATGTAGAAGAAAAATTTTGGCCTATAATTAAAAATGAAGAGCTAAAAAAACCACAATTGTTTAGCGGGTTAGCCGGAAACACCAACTCTAACAAAATATTAAGAAATGTATCTATATATATTTTAGATCAAGATGAAATTGAAGAAGAATTCATCATTCCTGAAGTTTATATAATAAAAGAAGGACTAGGAAATATGATCCTGGGTAACAGTTTCATAAACAAATATTCACCTATTACAATTAATAAAATGACTAACACCTTTACTAAGAATAATAAAAAATTGTAGTACCTCGATATTTTATGGTACCAAAAATCTTTAAATTTCTAATAAACATATCAAAAGAGAGTTTTCAAGAAATATATATAAATAGTTTAATTGAACTATTCTCTTAAAACCCTTTAAAATTATTCCACAAAAGCCCAAGATATTGTAAAATAGAACTTATACCAGAAAATAAAAAAAATCTAATAAAAAATCATTAGTTTATTCCAGAGAAGATGTGTTAGAGTTTCAAAAACAAATTATTGAACTAAAACAAATGAATCTAATTCAAACAAGTCAAAGTTCACATATATCTCTTGCCTTCATGGTAAGAAATCATTCAGAACAAAAAAGAGGAAAGGCAAGAATGGTAATAAATTATAAAAAAATAAATAAACATACAAAATTCGATGGTTTCCATACACCTAGCTGTGATAGTATCCTAAAAAAATTACAAAACAAAAAATGGTTTAATAAATTTGATGCTAAATCAGGTTTT
This sequence comes from Cryptocoryne crispatula var. balansae, assembly GCA_036172225.1. NCBI lineage: Eukaryota > Viridiplantae > Streptophyta > Magnoliopsida > Alismatales > Araceae > Cryptocoryne > Cryptocoryne crispatula. The sequence goes on from JAYDZW010000023.1 coordinate 418,234, forward strand.
TGGCAAATAAAATTAGAAAACTAAGAGTCTAAAGAACTTAGTTCTTTTTTTACACCTTACGAGCATCTAGAATGAAATGTAATGCCATTTGGAATAAAAAATACTTCACAAATCTTTCAAAAATGGATGAACTCAATTTTTTAAGATTACGAAGACTTTATTATAGTTTATATAGATGATATATTAGTATTCTCTAACGATTATAATCAACATAAACATCATCTACAAATAATAAAAGAAATTCTCATTAAAAATGGTATAATTCTATCATCCAAAAAAATTGAGCTCTGTAAACAGAAAATCGAATAACTAGGAAAAATTATTGACCAAGGCTCTATAGAACTTCAGAGTCATATTATAAGTAAAATTAAAGAGTTCCCAAATACCTTTACAACCCTAAAATAATTATAAAGTTTTATAGGAATTCTAAATTATGGAAGAAAATATATTCCTCGATTAAGTGAATTAACAAAAGAGTTACAAGAAAAAATCAATTCAGAAAACAAAAATTATAAAAAAGAAAATGATAAAATTGTAACGCGATGGGAAACAGATAAAATAAAAATTACACTCTCTCCAGAAGCAAATAAAGAAATTAAATATATCAAGTCTATAATAACAAAGATCCCGAAAACCATCATAACTAAAGAAACTGATAAATTAGTAGTATCAACCGATGCCAGTCAATTGTACGGGGCAGGAATATTAACTGTAGAAAAAGAGGATATAGTTGGATATAATTTTAGAAAATTCTCTAAACCTGAAATAAATTATTCTACATATGAAAAAGAATTTTTAGCTATATTAAAAACCACTAAAAGTTTTAAATATTGGTTACTACCAACCACTTTTAGAATTAATACCAACAATAAAGGATTATATCATTACATTAAAAATTGAAAACAAGATCAAAATAGTCGAAGAGTACGCTGGTTAATGCAGTTAGAAGATTATAGTTACTCGATACATTTTACTGGGACATCAAAATATGGTTGCTGATTATTTATCTCAACCTTTTCAGAATGAAGAATAATTTCCTCCAAGCAGCTATGGCAAATAAAGGTAATGCAGCCTCTTCTTCAAATATCATGCCTAGGATGAACATTTCAATAAATTCCTATATTACACCTATTAATAAAGGTGAGCCAAAAATAAATATTAATTTTATAGAAGAAAATATTATTATTGATATGGCAAAAACACAAAACCAACAAGTAATACACCAAATAACTCAAGCTAGAAGCTCTTATAGGAGCAATAATAATTTAAGTAAAAAACTTTTGAGAATCTAAATAAATTATGGAAAGTAACCGGAGGCTTGCAGAGCAACTCAGAATATATAACAGCCCTTCGAACCATGGAAGAATACATTATAATGCTAGAAAATAATAATCATCATCATCAAAATATCTATGTGGAACTTCAAAACCAAATAATAGAACTCAAAAGGCAAAATATGATAGAACGAAGCAACTATATTGGTATCTTCAATAATCATTTAATTCCCTTTATTGAGAAAAATATCAATAATGAAGAACCAGAGGAACAATTAAATATTATAAATTACATGGAAAATGCAACAATATTCTCCAATGTGCTTCAAAAAGAAAAAAGAATGGCACTCTATGAATATATTAATAAAAATCTGCCAGTAGAAATTAAAACTCTCATTGACAACAAAATATGAAATGACCTAGTCCTACCATTATTACAAGAATATGAAGGTTGTATAACAAAAAACATAGACAAGTAAAGAATAACATTATTACATCATGAAATTGATGATTAAACAATCCATGCTCTTGAACAAGGAGTCATAAATAAGCTAATAATCACAAGAGAACAAATTAATAATCTAAATTCCCCTATGATAGTTAAAACTATAGTGGGATGGATCCCGTTATTAATACAAGGCTTTGAAATAGATATAACGGCAACCTTCATGAAGTTACCATTGGAAACACATTCTCGTCAATACAAATATGGAGGATGAGACCACAATACTCCTTCGACATAGAATATCGGGAGCTCGATGAGACAATAAATATAAATGATGAACAAAGAAAAAAATATTTTACATATAAAAAATGAAAACGGATGGCCCATTGATGTTCCAAGCTGGATGGATGGAAGAATAATGATTCGCGATCAAGCAAAGATGGTTCATAGAAGTCACCATGGCCAAGGACATGATACCAAGAGCAACTAAATACAAATATTTTGGGGCCAAATGGAAAAATAGTATGGAGAGAAGTATTCAGTAGTTGAGCAGATGAGATGGAGCAGTAGCGGCACTTACACCATCAAGAACAATAATTGTAAATTTTGTCACTTTGTTTTGTCGACCGACAAAGGGTATCGAATCAAAGGACGATGGGGCCTAAAGATGTACCCGCTTTGATAAATACAACCTTTGAGGTCTAGTCTAAGGTCTTGTTTTAGATTCGATCACATTGCCTCGGGGAGCCGATCGAATAACTTTTGTAAAAACCATGGGCGCACTTTGGTTTTGAGCCCACGGTTTTCGGATTTCATGTCTTCTAAAGTCCATGATAGTCTCGATTGAAGTCTTATATAAAGACTTGTAAGTCAGCCTGAAGGAGGAACCTTGTAAGCTTCGATAATAAGAATATCGTTTGAGTGTGATCCTTGAGTGTCTACTTCTGTTCTTCTTTTGCGACGCACTGGCGCTTCTTCTTGCTGAATACTGCATCACTTCTTCTCCATCTGCACTACACACGCGCTTTTGTTATTTCTTCCTTTAGACACTCGCAAATTTGGTGTCAGAGTAAGGTTAGTCTTAAATTATTTGTCTACATTATTTTTCGTTCTTTTTTATCATCTCACCTTCATAACATTCTTTAGAAATTATTATTGTGGTGAGTAGTATTGATCTTGTTTAGTGTGAAGTACCTATTGCTCTTAGTATTGAGCGTATGGGGAATATCTGAAAAGATCAAGAATATCCATAGTAATAATGACTAACGAACGAAATGAAGATCTCTCTTTAGATAGTAATCTATGCATTAATGCATTAGTCAAGATAATTATCAGCATATAGTTCATAATAAAGAAGCTACAAGTGACAAAAATAGAATTTTAAAAATATTTTTAATCAACAAAACACCATAATAGATTATGGAGTAAATTCGTACAAAATACTCAAAACAATTGAAAATAAATTAAATATACCCAAGGTAACAACTCTTGTTCCGCATCAATCTTCCTTCAAATATAATTATAACAAAACACCAAACTTTATCTTTAATTATAAAGATATATTTAAAAAGTAATTCAACGAATAAGAAACAATAAAAGTTTGTTTAGAATCAGAATTTCAACAATTCCTAGAATATAAAATGCATATACAAAACAAAATAGATAACTATACGATGAATCCATAATTAAGAAACCTAAATGAACTTCAAGAATATTACGAACAAAATTACGATACCTTTAAACAATATAATTTTGCGCCAGATAATGAAATAATGTCTCAATCTTCTAAAAGAGTCAATAGAAGAAGAATTTAATTTTGAAAAAATTAATATAAATACCACCGAACAAATAATGGAAAATCCTTCAACTGTTGAACAAGGAGAATCGTCTAGGGCCCAAGCCTCTTCTCCTAGTCAATAAATTCCCAGAACACAAACGTACGGTAAAAGACCTGCCACTTGGGGACCAAGTGGATACTATAGTTGGAATGACTATAATATTCGCACGGTACCCAAAAGACCCGAAAATCCTTGGTGGGGAAAAATATAAAATTAACACAACAAGAAAATACAACACAAATCCTATAAATAATTATTTTAATATTGACACTATTTCAGTACAAAATAGAGCAGATTATATAATACAATGGTGCCATTCCATGTTTTCTTTACAATTCCTTTACCATAATCTTATTGTAGCCAATTTAATAGATTTTATAATCAGTAAAATGCGAGGTAGTGCAGCATACGCACTAGTATCACAATATGAACAAGAAATCTTTAAAGAAATAAGAGAACAATCATCGTTTGAAAATGCTTTAATGCAATTACAATTTGTTTTATTACAATTCTTTATCTCATCTACTAGACTAGATGCTATAAATACAGATGATATCGAAACAATATTAGGAAAAATTAAATTATGCAATATATGTTATTTAACAGAATTCTCTATACGATTATACTCTACTTATGTATGGAAGTTACTACCAACCCACTGGAACCACTGAGAACTAGAATATTTTAACAAATTCCCATCCCCTTGGGATATTAAATTGAAAATTATTACCATACTTTTCTAAAAGAAACAAAAACAAGAAGAGCAGGAATATATAGCTTATCCTTGAGTATTTGTGCTTCTCATGCTTTAGAAACTATTGTAAAAAATCATTACTATAATACGATTGTTTAAAAAATCAAAACATTTATATGAAAAATATTCTACATCCACAAACATAACTAGTAGGCATGAAAAACTATTACACAACCTTACTATATGGATGTAAACCCGAGCGCGCGACAAGTGTGGTGGACCTAATAAAAACAAAAGGAAAAACATTAAAAGAAAACAACCCAAAATTCTAACAAGTGACCAAAATTTAGACGTTATCCTTATAAAAAGAAATAATTTCAAGTTAAAACTAAACCCTAAAACATAGAATCCATAAGGACAATACTTAAAGAAACTAATAATAAAAATGCAAATGCTTTAAATGTGGTGAAGAAGGACATTATGCTAATATGTGTCCTAAAAACAACAAATTAATATTGTAGACATGAATATTGTTGAAGAAAGTTATGATATAAGAATAGGATATGAATTATCGGATATTGAACATTATGAATACGAAGTAATAATAGAAAGTGAAGATGATATCATTTATAATAACTCCTGAGATGAAGACGTACGTATGATAGTACTTACGGTGAAATAGAAGATTCTTGTTGTGATGAATATGATCCTTTTCACCGACAAAACAATATTCAATATATTTATATGATGACTACTCCGAGAATCATTCCTAAAGAGGATGAATCAACCTACGAAATATATCGAAATAGAAGATAATCGAAGATGATAAAATCGAAGCAAACTTAATAATATTGACAGAAGAAATATATAATAAAATTCAAAATGCTCCTTTGGAAATAGAGGAAAAAATAAATTAAAAAAAGTTCAAAATGGATTTTATGGAGAAAAGATAAACTATTAATAGAAATATTTGAGCATACAATTGATTCGGTAGAAACTAATAGGTCGATTACCAATATTCGAATCATAAAACGAAAAGAAAAATTAACTCGAGATGCTAAAAAATTCTAAACAGAAAGGAAAAAATTAAATATTTACATTTAGGAATTTCCTACGGATAATGTTACACTAAAAGCAAATTTTAGAAGAGTTATTTGCTTTAGTAATATATGAAGTTATAATAGTAGAATTAAAATATTTATAAATCACGGCCACAATCCATATTCCGGAATGATTCAAAAGTAACTTAATCTACCCAATACCCTCAAATTTAGAATATTCCCTCGATATTCAATTAAGTCTAAATAAATAAAAACATGGATGAAGGCTTATATGTTATACTGTGAACCATAAATATTACCTAAGAGATGACTCCAGGAAGTAAGCCTTTAACAATAACTACTAAACTATTGGCAAGCTTATCCGAACACATATGACATGACAACGCGCGTAGACCAAAAAGTCAAAATATAATAATGTTAGAAGATCAACAAACCTATTCGAGAGTAATTGAATACCTAAAATAGACAAAAGTGGTCTTCCCGAAAGAATATGTTATATATTATTTAAAGATATAATAAAAAGTAAATATTTATAGAATTATTAAATATAGTACATTTTATTTGCAAAATAAAATTAATATTATCATGTAAAAAAATACTATTATTCTTAAATATATTTATATATTATATATTATTATAAATATGTTATAAAAATAATATTTTTTGAATTATTAAATATAGTACATTGTATGTGCAATGTAAAATTAATATTATTATGTAAAAATATTATTATTAAATATAAATATTAATATTATTATATTTTATAAATATATTTATAAAATTATGAAAATTTTTGTTAAATTATTAAATATAGTACCCCACATTGTATTTGCAATATAAAATTAATATTATCATATAAAAATTGTATTATTTAAATATAAATATTTTATATAGTATATATAAATATATTTCGAAAAAATTAAATATTGGTTGAATCTATTAGATATTTATTACATTATATTTGCAATATAAAATTAATATTATTATGTAGAAATAGTCTTTAATGAAATATTAAATCTTATATATTATATTATATTATGTTATAAAAATTAAATGTTAATTAAACTTATTATGTAAATATAGTATTAATAAATATCATATGTTACAAATATAATATAATGAATAATATTATTACTAACATTCTTTTAGATCGTATCGAGAACCAAAATAAATAACCATTAACTTTGGAAAATAAGACATGTGGATTGAAGGGTACATAATCATGTCAGTACCCCATGGATGATGTCTACTGCCTTCGAGTTCAATGTATACTTTTCTTTCTTCTACCCTTGTTCCCCTCATCCTTAGTAGTTACAATGGTTAGCGTAAACTCAGGATAGGATGATGTGATGGGTGTTTATGAAGTGAGTTACGGTTGATGGAGAATTATGTAGCATCCAAGTAGATGGTTTTGTACCCGCATGACAAACAGCGTTGGGTCTTAAGTCCATGACAAAAGTGGTTGGCGCCATGCATTTTACGTTTTATTTCAAGGGTGGAGGTTCAGCATGTAGTCGACAACATCAAGTATACTTAGACTACCTCAACATCGATTCTTGTAAACTTCGAGTATTTCACTTTTGTTTTATTAAAAATGTGTATCTCGGCATAGATTGTAGTAACTCTCTTGTTCGATTAGTTAAGTACGAGCTGAAAATATGATCAGGGACAAATGTAGTAATGAATTTATATAATGCTTGTAAATAAAAATTAAGTACTTATCAATGTTAACTGTACAAACAACTTCTCTTAGGATAATATTGTTGAGAAAAGACATAAGAATGTTCAAGAAGATATGAGAATACCATACTCGGATTATAAATCATAAAATATTGATTTTGCACATCTTCAGTCACTCTAATGACCTAACAGAAGTTGGCACAAAAATTTCTGCCATTCTATTACTTCATATCTCCACATAAGGGTGTAATTATCTAATAGTTCATTCACCCTCCTTCGTCCATCTATACCATCTTGAATATCTCTGTTAGCGGGTTGCTTTGGTCACACGTATAACCAAAATGGCGTGTATACCTTTCGGGATCATGAACCTCCATCACCGACATACATAGGATGGGAACAGATGCTATAAAACCTTTGTTCATACATTTTTAATACAAATTTTGTGGAACATTATTCATTTGATATATTGGGAATATGGTTGCCACGCAATTTCCAAAAAATATTATATAAATTATTGTGATGTTTAAAAGTTTTGGAATGGTAACTAACAAATAGTCTACTGAAATGATCAAAAAGTTATGTACTTGGCTTTCTTCTTGTATATCTAACTCATTTATATAAAACAAGAAAGAAGAATGCCTTGGTTTGGTTCGTTCGTATGGATTCCATCTAGCGATATAGTGTTAAGTTCATAAGCATCCATCTTTAAGTCTGTTAATTTTAAAAATACTAGGCTAGCTGCATCTGAAAAATGTTACCTTTACTTCAAGTGGTCGACCAACATTCTCTATAAATAAACTGGTCATGAAATAGCAAGACAACCAACGTGGAGGTGTTCCCTGATAGAAATGTATGCCCTACAAGCCAATCATATATGATATGATTAAGCGTTAAAGAACATGTACGTTACGATTAAATAGACAAAGCTTCGATTCTTGCATTTTATTAGAAGCATATATCGTAATGAAGTCCTTGATCACATGCAATGATGATTGAATCATTATAATGAGATCGATCATCTAGAGGTATGTGATCTAAATGTTCCTAGTCATAGGATCCTTGAGACGGGACATCAAGAATCCGTATAGACTAGTGTGTGTGATGTCTTCTCATGTGATGAGAATGACTGGAGTCTCGTGGTCATCAGTGTGGGGACCCTAAGATACACACATAGGTGCTCATTAGTGGAATGAGTTCAACGAAATGACCAATTTAGGAAAACTGATCGGTATCTTATCGAGTATTTGTCTATTAGGTTATTCTCTTACATCTTAATATGGGTTGGATCTTTGACTGAGTCACCAAAGATGTCTTATCGGATGTATCTTGTACTTTGATTATTGACTTATGGATCACCATCTTGATGGTCTGATATAGTTGACGTGTTGGGTGCGAAGAGAAACCCGGTGGAGGCAATTGAGTGGACAACGAGGGATCGTTCACACTCGGTAGGAGAGAG